>VXAB01007701.1:0-157181 GCA_013399175.1 Odontophorus gujanensis | reverse complement strand
CCCTTTTTTTTTTTTTTTTTTTTTTTTTTTTCCCAAGGGGAAGCTGTTGTCTGGGCAAATTCACTGAACTGGACCTTGTGTGACATGGTAGTGTGTAGCAATTAATTTAACAATAGGATTAATCTCATAATCTCACCATCAGATTATGCCTCTACCTAATGATACACCCCTGATGTCAGTGCCAGTTGATGAGTTGTCAGCAAAAAAGATATTTGGAGTAGATAAGATTTCATCTAACTGATGATCTTATTTGCCCGTGCTACTTAGCCCAAGGCAATGTAATTCATAAAAATTCAGCTACCCTTGTGCTTGCTGATATCATTTGAACTGATGCAGACTGTCACTATTTAGCATAAGTGGAAAAGAAACATCTCTTCAAGGATTCATCTTATTCTCATCATGTTAGGATATATCATTCCCTACTCACTCTACTGAAGGAAGGATTAGCCTGGAAGTGATTATTCCAAAGGTAACTGGCAATTTAGGATCAACTGTTTCCAGCTTGACCTACAGAGGTTCTCCTGTAATTTTACTCAAGAATGACAAAGTGTATCTGTAGCTCTCCCACAGCTTTATCAAGGGGAGATGTCTTCATGCAGGGACTGGGATAAAATGAACAGCTTTTGTGAAGAATAAATGTAAACAAAAATGGAGTAAAATATTGGTAGGAAAAAAAAAAAGGTCGTAGTGATACAATACTGAAAACTGAAGTATTGAACAAGGTGTTTTTTCCCACCCACATGCTAACGTGAGGAGAAGCATTACAAAAAGAAAAAAGTGTAAATACGTATAACAACTTGCTCTGACATTCTGGCATCTTGGCTGAAAGCCATAATATCTTGTAGACAGGAAGTCATAGCTCAAAGGAAGGGAGTTCCTTACATTTGCCCTAGCCATGTGCTAGCTGTCATAATGGTGAAGCATGAGTTAAATCCAGAATTCAAGTGTCTTAGCTTTCTTGCAGCTTCCAGTCACTCATAAATGCTGCCTTCTAACCTACCTTCTTAGCTATTCTATTTAGTTGTGATTGCTAACTTATTACATACCCAGGAAAATGCCACCTGGGAAAACATCTGAGGAAATAATAGACAGTGCAAGAGCTGTCTAAAACCACCAGAGCTCCACTGAATGCTGATTTGACGATAGATGGAAAGTTGTGCTTCTCATTCTCAAGTTAACGTGCTGCAAGGCAGGCACATCCAATCCATGGTCTGGTACAGCTTGCAATAGAGCCACCCTCTGCCCCTTGCTTTCCACAGTAGTGGCTCTTTGCCATGTGGCCCCTGGCATGCATCCATCACTCAGCAACAGCCAAACTGACAGTGCAATTTAACGCTGTGTCAACTGAAACTTTTAAGTAAGTCCTCTCTCACCAGAGAAAAATGTCCTTCACAATCATGTCTTATTCATGTCATCACTTTTGGGTAGTACACACATTTGTAAATGATCACAAGGATGAAGTGCAGGAAGAGTAAAATTAATTTCCTCAAAAAAACATTTCTCTCTCTCTGATGAACAGCTTGAGAGCTTACTACCATCAAACAAGACTGACGTGTTAGTTTCACAACAAGGTAAAATTTGTTCTGGTTTTGTTTCTCTTTGTTTCTCTCCTTTTAAAGTTTTATGAAAAAAATGAGTAACAAAACATTTTAATTTTTAACATAACTATGATATTACATGCTTTATAAGGGATGCTCTGAAAGTAACATCTATTTTATTATGCTGACCCCCAACATCAGAGGTGAATGTTGGTGGTATGGCAGCAGAGGTTGAGTGTTCCCACCAGTATTCCATTTGTTGCCAGTGACAGATGACAGCAGAAAGGCAGTTTGATGTGTTAGTGCAGATGAAGCAAAGGTGTGAAACTGGGTTCCTCCACGTGGAGGGGGAAAAAAAAAAGGCACCTACTGACATTCATTGATACTTGCTGAACATTTATAGAAACCAAACAGCAGGTGGTGAGTTTCAGCAGTGGCAACAGCATGTTGCCTCCATTGGTGCAGATGTTTACATCTTTGGTATACAGGCTCTTGCTCATTGCTGGCAAAAATGCCGAGCTAATGGTAGTGACTGTTGAAAAAATAGTGCTGAGAACTTGCCCTGTCAAGTAGTGTTATTGTGCTCTTTGTATCTGTTGCCATTTCCATAGAAATAAAAAAGGATGCATTACTTTCAGAGCAACTTAATGCATTTGTGGCCCAAGATGATTCTTCTTTACTCAGTGCAGCCCAGGTAAGCCAAAGCTTGGACACCCATGCTGTAATGCATACCTGGAGTGTGCACAGAACACTAACTTGGTAACACATCAGAGAAATTATGCTGTTTTCACTTCATTTTATTTTTCCAGTTTATTTTATCCAATGCACTGTTTCAGGGATGACTATCCTGTCCTTCACATCATTGTTGCCTGCAGCCAGGACCTTTTAGTTCTGACAAATATCTTATTTCATGCAACAACCACCTAAAGTTTATTACCCATCACCGGCTGCATAAAATTACAAGCTGTCAGTATGTGTTAGATGAATCCATCTGGAGAAGAGAAAATAACCACAAATGAAACTGAGTTTAGCATTCCAGCTCCAGCTCAACTATTTTTTAAGGTTAAAAGAAAGAAAAAAGGAAAGTTCACTATCTTTCTCTTCTTGCAAATTAGGGAAAGGGGCAAAAGACTAGTAGATAATGCAGTCAGTTTCCTAGCTGTTTGAGAATGATATTCCTCAGAGGCTATTTCATTTGACTTAGATCTTGCTCGCTCAAAGGGTGATCCCTCCTCTACTATTTATCATGGTGGTCTGACCCTTGCCTTTTAGTATAACAAAGAAGCAGAAACACTGAATAACAACAAACTTGGTCTAGCTGGAAGCAGATTAATATTGTTCCTGGGGAGAAAATCTTTCTGAGAAAATTTACAGGAGGGTGGAAAAAAAATTGAGAAAAATACAGTTGCTGGCAAAAGAACTTTAGACCCTCTCTCAGACCTACTCAGCTCAGTAGTTCTGACTTTAATGATTAATGAGTACTAATACTCCTTAATATTCCCTTAGAAGCATACTTCAACAATAAAATTGTCTTAAATTATGTTTACACTCATTTTGAAATCCGTTTACTTGAGGAAAGAAACATGGAGGCTCTCTGCAGTGATTAATAATTCAGCTTTGTCTGAATATTTGCTACTGGGAAGAGGAATGGAACACTCCATTAGGATTTCTGAAAATCTAAGTTATACCATCAAGCCTGTGATGTTCACTCTGCAGTCATCATTATCACAAGACTATTTAGGTCTTGATGTTTTAGCAAGGACTCAACTTTGTTTCATCTGGATGTGGAAACACACTACTAATTTTTCTTTCAAATGGAGATAGAGAAATTGCTTTTTCACTCAGAGACCCTCGGAGTGGGAGCAACTCTAAAATATACAAATGTAGTTCTAATCTTGCAGGCAGAGATCACTTCTCCATTCTGTAATCCTTTTATTCTGCCTGCTCCACCTCTTTTTTACTCCACTAGTATCCTGTCACACAACACACAAGGATACAAAGCAATACTAGGATTCCAGAAAATCTTATCATTAATATCTATGCAAAATAAATAGCCCACAATAAAGGATAAAGGTGGTTTTAAATAAATAAGGTACACAATTTGTG
The DNA here is from genome assembly GCA_013399175.1 of Odontophorus gujanensis. Classification (NCBI taxonomy): domain Eukaryota; kingdom Metazoa; phylum Chordata; class Aves; order Galliformes; family Odontophoridae; genus Odontophorus; species Odontophorus gujanensis. Next base: position 153,537 of record VXAB01007701.1, on the reverse strand, counting down.
CTGGATATGTAAAGTTGATTAGTTCATGTTCAATTAGTTGATGTTCAGGTCAGGTCAAAGCTATATGCAGACAAGTGCCTTGGGTCAGTGAGGATGTGAGTAATAAACAGCAGATTAAACTTGAGACTTAGAGGAGAAAGGCAATTACAGCACCTCTGGTAGGAGAGTAAAATTATTACTACTGAGAAAGCTCTTTGAAAGTATGAATATCTTAACTACTTTGCATACAGAAAAGGAATAATGAAAACTGGAGAAACTTTCCAAACAAATGCTGCAGAAGGTTTTTGTTCCCCCCCCCACCCCCCCAGTTAAACAATACTGTATCCAACTGAGAGACGATATGGGGTGAGAAGAAGGGGATTATCCATTATCCAGGCATACGTATGAAAACAGGAGGGGGAGGAGAAGGAGGAATGTGTGGTTGTGGTTGCAAGCAAGAGAGATGGGGAACATAGCATTTTACGGCTCTGAGAGACACCCTAGTGCGGTGATTAACCCCTAGACAAGAAGTTAAGAGGTTTAAAGTAAATCTCTGTCTCTGTCATTGACCTCCAGGTGCTCCAGGGTCCCACATAGCAACTGCCTCTACCCAGAGCAACTCTGACTCTAGCTAGGAGAAGCTGGAAAATCCTTTTTCCATGTAATTCAAGAAAGGGGAACACATTCAAAACAGATTTTTTATTCTTCCCAACCCCTCCCCTCTGCCCCTCCCCCACAGGAAGATACTGGATAGATAGGATAGGAAAAGAAAATAATGTTTTTCAGAAACTACTTTTGCTGGGGGTTGCATCACCTCTACTTGGATCACAGTAACTATTATTTCCTCACTTACCTTGCGAGCAAAAGCATGAGAAAGGAATGAATAACCCTCATAGAGGGTGTAATACATCAATGACTATTTCTCAGACATATACCTTCAATTTCACATTAGAATTTTTAATAGTTTTGCAGAATTAGAGCCATAATGCCTTGCCATGGTATTTCTAGTAACTCTGCTACCAGAGCTGAATAAAAGGCACAAATGTCAGATGTGACTGTATCAAATTATACGTCACACACCAGGAAAACATGTTTAAGTCCACACAACTAACCCTAGAATGCTGTTACATGTTTGATAAATATAACTTGTGTATGTCTAATGAAGAAATGCTACCTAATCTGACAAGATCATGACAAAACATGATTATATCTCAACATGTGATTTAGGAATAAGTCCCTTTCAGCAGCCTGAAACATCAGCAGAACAGACTGTTAATACCATTTCGATTTATTTACAAGAGAAAACTTGGTATGGGAGCACTCTGTGGAAAACACAATGCAGCAAAGAACAGAGCTGGCCAAGGGTGGTATGTTGCTTGTTAGCACAGGGAGACAATGGGACACTCTGTGCTCATTACACCATTTATGTATGAGTTCTCTATGCGTACTTTTAACAAAGCATCTGTCCTTTCTTCCTGCAGTTGAAGAGGCCATGAGCTTTATATCATAGCATGAGCAAGTGGGACCTACACCAAGTCTCTGTAGTACAAGAAATCTATTCTGCTGAGTACAACACTAATACTGTTTAAATGAAGTACTAAGCTTTTAACTAGCTGACTCTTATGCTCCCTTCCAGATATTAATAGCCAGAAAAGGCCCATAAACACTAGGGAAGATAAACAAAAGCACAAGCAAATTGAAATTCATAGCCACATGAACATAAATTAAAAAACAGAGGTCAAAGTACAGCAGCCCTCTGCTACAATCTACAGCTACAATAAAAAGACTATATACAGATTCTAATGGTGAGAGGACTTAAAAATCAAGCTCTTTCTCATCTTTTCATTTCAAGACTATGACTCTGAACTGTTCAAAAGTCACAGTGACAAGGAGAAATTTAAAATTAAAAAAAAAAAAAAGCCAACAGAGAACTAGAGAGGAATATTTCAAACATGGCAGAGACTGAGAAGATGATGATGTAAGATTGATTTCCTGTATAAATAATTTTCTAAATTCCTTTTTTCACCTCATTAAAAAAGACAGATTTGTGCCTCTAGTCCAACACCAGCCTATTGAGAGGCTGAATTACATATAGGCTCTACATGTTACGCTGACTGACACAAGCATTTTTCACTGTTAGGTGTTGTAGGACAGCAGGTGAGATATTCCTATAAAACGCACTGAGTCTTAGATTCATTTCACACCACTGAAAAACTCCCAGGATGCTCCTAGTGTCATACTAGTCTAAATTTGGCATATATTATATCATTATCAAATTCCTGTTATTAACTCACTGAAAATGTCTTTTCTGATTTATACGAGTTTTGGTTCAGGCAACAGTGAGTTCATAGCCCAGATAACTCCCTTGTTCTCCATTAAGGAATACACACATTAATGTCAATTCCAGCAGTTAGCAATTGAAGTTGCTAAACAAAATGTGCAAAATCTACCTTAAAAACAGCTTCATAGTAAATTCATAAAATCTAAAAGACTGAATAAAGAATAATGTTTCCTTTCTGTGTAGAAAGTATCGTCTAATTCTGAAAATGGGAAAGTAGTAGAGAGAAGGTTGACCACAACAAAAGTATTGGCAAAGGATAGTTGCCTTGAACAAATTACATTTCAATCATAGTCACCTCTCAGGTACTTTTAGGTAACCTTGGCTCTGATAATCCTCTATTTTATAATTTCAGTATTATTGTTATAGGCAACACATTAAGACAGAGGTCATTGGGAAAAGACTGAGATTTGCTTTGAGTCTAGGAATTATAACCCATAAGGGAAGACTGAAAGAAAAGACTGCCTATATAAGGGAATAGTGTGGGGTGAGAAACACACAGAAGGATGCTCTAAAGAGAAAGCATATTAGCTTTATTTAAGGCAAAAAGTACTGGGTTTAAAATATGCTAAGAGTGAATCAGTAAGATGTTAAGAAAAAGTCTTGTAGTGGTAGAGCTCATGAGTCACTGAAGTAGATGTGAAATCTGCATTATGAGACAATTTAAGAACAAAAAGGAAAATCTTGTCTGAGAAATGGCATAATTAACTGTTAATATCACTGGGGCAAGAACACAGATGTTTGTCCTCCCATTATTCCTTTCAACTCTTCCTGCTGTGATTTTAAATTCAACCTTTTCTATTTTAACAGTACAATTTTTCTTAGAAAATCCATTCATTTTACTTTTCTTCCCTTTGAACTTTTTTTTTTTTTTAATCAAAGAAGAAAATGAAAAGCAGTTTGCCTGTTGAAAGATGAATTATTTGTATCATAATAAATCTACAGTTCCGTTGGGTCAAATTTAGAAACAAATTCCTAGTTTAGAAAAAGAATACTGAATACTATCTCCGCATTCCAACTCTTTTTTTATTATGGGAATCAATCTTTTTAAATATCTCATTTAAAACAGCTACATAATGGATGGAGCAATAAGCTAGAATAATCATTCAAATAAGATGCCATACCCAAAACACAATGCCAGAAATTTCTCAAAATGGATATTACCATTCTGAAGATATTTCTTTTCAAATGAAGACTTACATTGGTTCCTCATTTTTATGGATCAAATTAATACCTACTATGTATTTACAGACTTTTCCACTTTTCTACCACTTAAATCTCAGAGCATGAGAAATAATTTCAGGTACATCTTCTATACAGACAAGAGGATCCTTACATATCTACTTCCTGTTCTCCATATATTTTCTCATGTACTATAAACAACTAAATACTTCTTGTCCCAAATCTGGGTGTGGGTAAATAGTTTTGGATAGTTTTCCATAAACTGTTGCCCAGGATTATTGTTTATTTGTTAGTTTCCTCCCTTATGTAACACTGTCACTAGTCATAACCAGTTGAAATAGCAGTATGCAGACTCCCTGTGCTCTTAACTTTTCTGTCATTCAAGTGATAAAATACTTGAGTTAGTATTTCTTACTGGGAGACTCGGATTTCAGGTTAAGCCCAAAAGAACAGCCAGTAATTGAGTATAAACAATACTGTAGCAATACATTATGTAGTCAAATAACATGTCATTTAAATGGTCCTAAAAAATACACTATGAACCTTTTATGGGCTACAAATTCACATTAAATTATGAAAAGTTATAAATTACAAACACTGAAAAGAAAAGGAACATTATTTCATGAATGATGTATTAACCCAGACACTAGCAAAATTCATGAAACATACTTGGACAAGTACTACTTTTCATTTTCACAAATTTCATGGTATTCAGGACATTCTGAACCTGGATAGAAAATTTAGCCACAGAGCATTGCAAGGATCAAATAACATTATTATTTCCACAAACAGAGAGGAAAAAGGAGGGGAAAGAATATGGAAAACTCTTAAAAAAAAATAAAAAATCAAATAACAGGATTCCTTAACTGCAATTCAATAAAAGTCATTCTGCAGCTAAGACAAAGTAATGACCACATTGCTGAGATTTGTAATACACAGCAGGAGCCGGGCCCAAGGGCAGTGCATACTTATTACTGGAAATGCGTATGCTTCTTCAATATACATAAAATATTATAAAGCCGACACAGTCAGTAGACAGTCTGCACAATTTGTTGTTACAATAAATCTAATTTCAAGAACAGCTCAGAGTCAGAAGTAAATAAAAAGGAAATAAAACTAAATAAGAAAATGATCAGCTAATCTTTCAAGAAAAAAAAAAGGGAAAAGCCAATGTGGTTGTCTACAAAACCCACTGTATTTTTGCACTATCATCTTCTTCTCTGAAGACAGTCCCACCCGACTGAACTCAAGTGGTGTTGAAAAACATCAACATCAGGAAATAAACAATAAAGTGAGAGATTAAAATGTTGGTGATCAGCGGCTGACACAGAAAGCATAATTGAAATTTTATATTCTTCTGCAAAGCTCAGAGTATGGGCTAGCAACTTCTGCTAATAATTTTTTGAGAGTAGACTTCTCAGATTTTTGTATGATAGGTGGCAAGGTACTGTTAATAACACTGATACTATACAGAGCTTCCTGAAATTAGTTCCTTTAGCTATCCTCACTTAACCAGACCAAGCTATTTCTGATAAAGATTAACAGATACAGGATCACGCATTTCCATGGATTGGAATCAAAATGTATGTTGTTTTTGTGACACCTTTTTACCTGGGTGACAATGGTGTGGAATAAGGAATCTGTTTTTCCAAAGGACCTGAAAGCATTTTACACTTTCCATATATGCGTAATCTGAGTGTCAGGTGAATGAGAATATCATGGCTTCATTTCCAGATCTGAACACTTTAAGAAGAAGGACTGTTCATCCTGAAAAACTGAAGGTTCATCAACCTTCCCCTGAGAGGGATAGCATAAGATGATCACTTATTAAAAGAATTCTAATAATCACAACAAAACAGTTGGTTCCTAAAGCTGAATAATAAGGACAAAAATGAGTAGGAATTACTTAGAGGTATATAAAGCACCTGAACTGATACCACAGAACAGAATCATAGAAAGGCTTGAGTTGGAAGAGACCTTAAATATCATCTGGTTCCAACCCCACTGTCATGGGCAAGGACACCTCTGCCTTGCTTGTTCAAAGCACCACACACCCTGGCCTTGACTGTTTCAGGGACGGGGGACCCACAACTTCTCTGGACAACCTGCTCCAGTTCCTCTGCCCCTTATAGTGAAGAATTTCTTCCTAGTATCTGGAAAGCAACATTTTGGTTAAGAAATTAAGTTAATAGTGAAAATACTGGTGGGCAGCTTGCTAACATTAGAAGTTCCCAAAATGTAGCATTAGTGATTCTATAGGCATTTTTCATTCTATAGGCCTTTTTTCCATTTTTTTCCCCTTCATACACAATTTAACACTATTTAACTTGTGACTTGAATCAATTAATAACTAAAGGTTTTTTTTATTTTTTTTCCAGATGAAAAAAAAAAAAAAAAGAGGAAATTATAGTGCAGTTCAGAATAAATCCCTGATAAAAAGCAGTGGATAGCATATATCTAGCAGAAATTTATTTTCCCCTCAGGGGATAGATGCATTATCCCATAAATAAATGACTGAAGATTTAGAGGTCACAGCACATGCTTCATTAAGACAAAGTTTTAATATGTTGTATAAGCACATTTAATTTAGATTTCTAAATTCCTAAATGAGTAGAAACTAAAATAGGCTTTAAAAGATAATGGCATCTTTGAATTAAGCACAGGTAAATTTGATTTCAGAACACTGATGCTCTGGTCAGCAAAAGTCAAGAACATTTGAAAAAAAATAAAAATAAAAATAGGATTTTGAAGAACCACGGATATGACGTAAGACCAGGAAGCCATACCTCATTGTAGAAGACTCCAGAATTTATTTTCTTTAAGAATCTCATTTATAATCTATATTATGCCAACAAGTCTGTTCAGCTACCTNCTGCTCCAGTTCCTCTGCCCCTTATAGTGAAGAATTTCTTCCTAGTATCTGGAAAGCAACATTTTGGTTAAGAAATTAAGTTAATAGTGAAAATACTGGTGGGCAGCTTGCTAACATTAGAAGTTCCCAAAATGTAGCATTAGTGATTCTATAGGCATTTTTCATTCTATAGGCCTTTTTTCCATTTTTTTCCCCTTCATACACAATTTAACACTATTTAACTTGTGACTTGAATCAATTAATAACTAAAGGTTTTTTTTATTTTTTTTCCAGATGAAACAAAAAAAAAAAAGAGGAAATTATAGTGCAGTTCAGAATAAATCCCTGATAAAAAGCAGTGGATAGCATATATCTAGCAGAAATTTATTTTCCCCTCAGGGGATAGATGCATTATCCCATAAATAAATGACTGAAGATTTAGAGGTCACAGCACATGCTTCATTAAGACAAAGTTTTAATATGTTGTATAAGCACATTTAATTTAGATTTCTAAATTCCTAAATGAGTAGAAACTAAAATAGGCTTTAAAAGATAATGGCATCTTTGAATTAAGCACAGGTAAATTTGATTTCAGAACACTGATGCTCTGGTCAGCAAAAGTCAAGAACATTTGAAAAAAAATAAAAATAAAAATAGGATTTTGAAGAACCACGGATATGACGTAAGACCAGGAAGCCTCACAGAAAAAGTTACACCCTTAAGAATCTCACACTGCATTCTTCTGGCCATTTTGAGCTGGAAGAAAGTGTAAATCCAACTTTTCATACCTTAAGCACAAGCCTTCGGTTTTAGAATACCATTGCTGAGCTTAGGACATCAGACAGCTTGAGTCTACTATAATAGGGCATCCAAAAGTCCTTATTCTTATATCCAAGATCTTTTTTGCTATCCATGCAAAACATGACCAAAGAATATCCTGGCTTACTGTCAGTAGCTTTGGAGAAAATGAAATATATAGATATGAAATGAATCAGAAGTATCTGATGATAAATTTTGGCAGTTACACATCCTTAAGTATCATCTCCAATACTTAAAGTTGAATTGACTTCCCCAGACTCCACAACCTACCCAGTATGTTGTACTTTGACAAGTTTCACTCATTTAGAAGTTGCCCAGGAGATGAGCCCCTCTTTGTGTTCTAGAATCAGGAATATAGCTTGAATTTCTTACTTCAGTTGTTCATTGGAAAGATTACCCTTCTAAATCAAAATACAGAATTGAGCAAAATTACACTTGGTGTGAAATTATCATTCAAAAGGACTTAGGACTGCAAGCAGAAGTTAAATCAGAAACAAAGTACTGGGAAAAAAAGTCAAAAACAAAACAAAAAGAGAAAAAAAACAACAACCAACAGCTATTCCAAAAACACTTCAACTGGTGTTAAGGGAAGTGCCAAGAAGTGAATGACTGATTCAATGAAGAGTTTTCTATTGACCTTAGTGACAACAAAACTTGACTTCCCTGCTATTCAACTTAACCACATTTTAGGGAAGTACTCTATGGGGGAAAATATTCAGAGGCTACAAAAAGAGACTGATTTCTTTCAATTCATTCAATCTGACTTCGGAAAGACTAATGGCAAAGGTGCTGAATGGACAAATGTAAAAGAATCACACAGATTAATGCAGAGTTACAATTGCTACCCAGACCAGGATACACTTTTTAGGTTTATCACTGACCAAGATGAAGGATGTAAGTTGAAATCCAGAAATTACCCACCTATCAGTCATTCAGTTTCAGAACTTAGAAAAGAAAGTCACAGCAGGCAGAAGAAAATTACCTGAAGCCTTTTCAAAGTCTAAGGCAGTCTTAATGCAGGTTTAAAAGTGCTTTGAAAATCCCCCCTGATGCAGCAAACATGAATAGGTAGAATGTTTATAGACAGTGACTGCTGGCTGAGGGTAAGGCAAGCAATTGTTCCTCACCTTGTATCTTGCCCTCCAAAACTTCTCATCTCACAGTACTAGAAAGCTCTGAGTTCCATTATACGTAAATTGCTTTATGTTACTGCATCCTACTGCTGTTTGAGGTGGTTTGTTATAGTTAAACCACTGCCAGGCAAGTCTAAAGGAATAAATGATACATTCTGATACAAGGCTATCTGGCTGAATTGAATGGCTTAAGGAAGTAGTAATGAATTTATTTTTTCTCTTCTAGGTCAATGGAGCAAATCCAGTTCAGGTCAGTAGTGACCATAAGTTACTGCCACACAACGACAGAACCAAATCCATGTGAAATTAATTGGCAGTTCTTAGCATCACAGAAACATACAGTAATTAAGGCCGGAAAAGATGTCTAAGATCATCTAGTCCAACTGTCCACTTACCACCAATCTCCTGGCCACTCTTTTGGAGAAGAGTTTTTCCTAATATCCAACTTGAACCTCCCCTGATGCAACTTGAGGCCATTTCCTCTCATTCTATTGCTAGATATCTGGGAGAAGAGGTCAACTTTCACCTTGCCACAACCTCCTCTCAGGAAGTGATAAGGTCCCTCCCAAGCTTCCTCTTCTCCAGACTAAACAATTGCGGTACCCTCAGCCTCACCCCATAGATCTTGTGCTCCAGCCCCTTCCCAGCTGTGCTGAGCTACTCTGGACATGCTCCAGGGCCTCAGTATCATTCTCATAGCAAACTGAACACAGTACTTAAGATACAGCCTCACCAGAGCTGAGTACAGATGGATGATCTCCTCTCTGCTCCTGCTAGCTGTGCTATTTCTGGTACAAATTCTTAGGATTCTTAGTCTAGCTCCTAATTATTTGATTGTGAAATTACTATGATTCCTAAAACAAATTGGCCACTGTGAAGCTTGATTAGCACCAGCACCCAAGGACAGAATGGACAAGTGGAGTGGAATGCTCCCTCTGATTTTTATATGCCAGGGAGAATTGAGGGACGTTTTTCTTGTAAAAGGAAAAGGCTCTTTTTCCCCCCATAAAGAGGGTAGTTTTACCAAGACTAGAACTTTTTTGAAGGGAAATATAAAATTCAACATAAAAATTGATCTTTTTATGGGAAGTGTCAAGCTGAATTATTTTTCTTCTTATCTTAAACTGTTTTTCTGCTTTGAGTTTTTAGTTTAAAAAAGGAAAAGAAATAACACTTTCCAGTGCGTGTTGAAGATGACAGCTAGGGTGCGATTTGTTATACCATACTTAGACATCCATAATGTAGGTGTTAACCTCAGAGCTAGTCACCCCAGGATTCCTTCATACTCAATGGAGAGAAATTAGATGAATCACACCTTAAATTGACTTATCTATTTAAAGTATCTACTTTAAAATGAATAATGATCTTAAAATGGCTTTCTCCACTCTAATGACTACAGCATGAACCTAAAGAAACCACCTGAGATGAAGGTCTACCTAAGACACCTACTAATGGTCAAGAGAATACTCTTCCAGTTTTCTAATTCTATATTACATACCATTACTTTTCAGAATGAGAACCTGGTACTTCCAGTTGAAATAAAATTAAATCTGTGTTTCGTTACAGAATTTCATTTTGAAGAATAAACTTCATTTTCAACCCAATTCAAAATTCTCTGTGGAAAGCTCTGTTCCCTAAAAGAAAAAAAAAACAATCACTCCTTGCCCAGCATTTTCAACAATTTCTGCAGTGAAAACCTCAGCTTATAAGTCTGACTGCTCTGGGTGATATCAAAACACTTCCAGTATTTTATCTTTGAAAATAAATGTCAAGGGAAGATTTTTTAAACATTTCTCTACAAATAGAGGAATCATCCAGATTCCAGCTATTTTAGGCTCAAAGAGTTAATGTGTCAAAGGTTCAGGACTTTTGCTACAATTACATGCAACCTGAGAGCTTTTGGAGCCAACTTGCCAGCAACCAGATACATCTGGTGAGAAAGGGTTTTTTTTTTTTTCCATAGTTTTAGACCACAAAACCCGCTTGTCCTGAGTCAATATCACCTTCTAGCTTAATTCAGTCACAATAGTAAATGGAATGATGCTCCTTCCTTGTGCATCTTCGTGATGCATCCAAGGGACAATGCTCCATTGTCCATTCAATGAGAACCAAATTGGTATGAAGGTGAAGACAGAAAAAGTAACATCTTAGTAAGTAAGAAAAATGGAAAGTCACTGCTTCTGTGAATCCTGTGTCAAACAGCTCATAAAGTTACTTTTATTTCCAGCAACTGATAGCAACAAAAAAGCTTTGAGGCAGTTCTGTGAGATAGAGAATTTTTGCTCCATGCTAAAACGTGCAGTAATGAAAAGAGAGAGAAAGAGACAGTTGAACAGCAGACAAGAAAGATGGGAACTGATTGGGGGAAGCATGCAGTAGGTGGAGACAGCACAAAGAAATTGATCTTTTGAAGTGGAGCTGAAAAGAAGGAAAGGACTGGTGAATATCTGACAGGAAGGCACAGAAGGTATAGCAAAAGAAAAGAAGCTGTAGAGATATTAGTGTTCTGAATAAAATTTATAGATCCAAAATAAGGATCAGTATCTCATTACTGTTCTATCACTGTTTCCTACATTTCCGAGCGCCCATCATACATAACAGAGAAGATCCATGGTTCCTGTTCTTCCCTCAATATTTATTGCATTGCCACTCAGCTCCACAGCTGTTTGCCGCACTCCTTCCTCTCTCTTAGCCAATCCTTCCACATATCCAAACATTTTCATTGCAGATCTTTGGTTGCTTTGGACTTGGTCCAGGCTCAACCACTCATTTGGGAATATAGCTTAATTTGTTCAGCAGAGCCAGGGATATTGATAAGAACAAATTTACATTGATTGCCTCTGAGCTTAACACATAGACTTTCTCCACCCTTCTGCCTAACAAAGCAGTGAAAGAGATTTTTGACTTGCCAATAATCTCACAAACAAATTAGCTTGATTTTAACTCCATTGCTCAGACTAATCTCTCTTGGATTGTATAGCATTTACACAGGAAATGGCTCATTCATAATAGATGTGTGTACACTGCTGTGTTTTTTTTTTTGTTGTTGTTGTTGTTTTTGTTTTCAATTCAAGGAATGCATTAGGTGGTTTGTGGTGACATTTTACTTATTAATGTAGGCAGTATTGGAATGTCTTCAACCACGGTTCTCTCAGTGGTTTCACGTTATTTAGTTAGAGAGCAAGAAACTCTCTCAGGTGGTTTGCAAGTACAAGAGCAAGCATCTGCTGGAAAGGTTAGAAATAAAATTGAGCCCTGCCGTACACTGCTGTGTTTTTTTTTTTGTATTCCATTTAGAATGGAATCCCAGACTGATAATGGGGTTCCACGCATTACATTTCAGCAATAACCTGATGCATTCCTCTCCCATCCCTTATTTACTCTGGCAAACATCCCTGGCACCCTCCTACCCCTATGTTTCCAACCTCTAAAGAAAATATTTGGACAGACAGTATTTTGGTTTACTGTCATTTTGAGTTCTCCCACTCTTTCCCTTGTCCTGCAGATACGCTTGTCTCCCAGTCCACTTGAGAGTGATATTAATACTTAAGTATAACAGTGGGCATTTTTGATGTTTTAGCTTATATGACTTGGCAATTACTTCCTTTTCTGAAAGCAGATGATACTGGCACTAACAGCCTTTCCAACCTCTCTTGTCATTCACACACCAGAATTTTTTGGCTCTTCATTGTCCATCCAGACACTGATCTTCACACAGCACAGAAAGGATAAGGGATGCTACATCCCCTAAAGTTCAGCTAAGAAATGATCCGTGCACTAGAAGTGAAGTAGAAGCAGATCAGCGCCCTAAACTGGAAGCTGCAATAAGTAACATGGCAACTTGGAAATTCTGGAAGACAAATAACTTTTCCCATGAACCTATAAACTATTTGTAAAGTACAGTTTGTGCCTTTTTGTTAGAAAGTTTGGAAAATATATATCTCAAAGAGATTGGTTTTAGCAGAGATCTAAGCAATGATAGCATGATGATATTATAAAGTTCCATTAATTGCTTAATTATTAATTATTTGTGTCAAGAGAAATTTTTCCAGTAGTAAATTTCCCCAAGTAAGCCTTAAATAAGCTTTATAATTCCAGTACATAATCATGTAACTAATGAAGACACAGATGCCTGTGCAAGAAAATGCACTGAGTAGTGAGAATGTGCAGCAGATAGCATACCTTGACTTCAGCAAGGTTTCTGACACTGTTTCCCACAACATCCTTGTTCCAAAACTTAGGAAAGCATGTGATAGATGAGTGGATGATGAGATGGACTGAGAACTGGCTAACTGGCAGAGCTCAGAGGATTGTCATCACTGGCTCAGAGTCTGGTTGGAGGCTTGTAACTAGTGTTCCCCAGGGACTGGTGCTGAGTCTGGTCTTGTTCAACATAATCAGTGACCTGGATGAAGGAGCAGAGTCCACCCTCAGCAAGTTTGCTGATGATACAAAGCTGGAAGTAGTGGCTGACACACTGGAAGGCTGTGCTACCATCCAAACCTGAATGGACAGGACAGCGGGGAAGGTAGGAACCTGATGAGCTTCAACAAGACCTTGCATCTGGATACAGGTTAGAGGATGATCTACTGGAGAGAGGCTCTGCAGAGAAGGACCCAGGTGGTCAACAGGCTGACCATGAGTCAGCAGTGTGCCCTTATGGACAAGAAAGCCAGTGGTATCCTGGGGTGCATTAAAAAGAAAGTGGCCAGCAGGTTAAGGGAGGTGATCTTTCCCCTTTACTCTGCCCTGGTGAAGTCACATTTAGAATACCATATCTAGCTCTGCACTCCTCAAGTGAAAAAGGAGAGGAATGCCCTAGAAATCCAGCGGAGGGCCACAAAGATGCCTGGAACATCTCCCTTATGAGAACATCTGAGTAACCTGGGTCTGTTCAGCCTAAGGAAAAGACAACTGAGGGGGGATCTGATTAACATTTAGAACTTCTTAATGGTAAGGGTGACAGAGCACTGGAACAGGTTGCCCATAGAGACAGTGCAGTCTCCTTCTAAGGAGATATTCAAGACCTGTCAGGATGCCTACCTGTGACCTATTGTAGGCTACCTGCTTTGGCAGGGGGGTTGGACTCTATGATCTCTTGAGGACCCTGTCAACCCACGCAATTCTGTGGTTCTATGAAAGAAGGTTCATGCTTGTGTGATTTACTGCACAGATATGCTGAAGAGAAAAAAATATACCTTGCCAAGTCTAATTGTTCAATTAAAAACAAACGTCAACAAAACAAACAATAAAAAAAAAACAAGAATAAAAGAATACAGAAGCAACAAGAAGACAGTGCTTAGGATAGCTTATCCAAATGTAACTTCAGCAACTCAAAAACTTTTATACTCTGTGCACCCAAACTCCACGCAAAGCACGCTATTTTTACTTATTTTTGTGACTTGCATTATGGCATCAAGGCTTCCCCCTTTATTTTTTCCTCTCTTCATTCCTCACCCTACCCTTATCTCACCCCTCCACACCTCTTTCATGCTTTATTTCAAAAAAGAACATAAGCTTAAGCTTAATTCCAGGCTTAAATGCTGTTCGTTTTCCTGGGCTTAAGCTCTACCAAGAATTGCAAGCTCCAAATGGAAGTGTTGGAGGTGCACAGAAGAGCAGTCTTTACCTGATTCTTAGCACATCCCACATTGCAATTGTGTTCATGTGTATTCACCCCTTTCCTTTAGGGGATTCTTCTTCAGTCATTTGAATTTCCCTTTTTATCATCACTTATGACTGCATGTTCTCAGATACAGTTGTATTCGAATGTTTCCCTACACTGGTAGTTCTATGACATATAATATTATCCCCAGAAAATCTTATAAGAGTGATTTCAAAGCAGGCTTAGGTGTACACCTTTCTTCTAGATCTGAGAGCTACACCTTGAGAATCATATGCTTGCTAGATTATACTAGTACAATCCATGCTTACCCTAGCTATGGGGAAGCCTACCACAAGGCCTTAATATTTCTGATTTCTTACTAAGTACCAGTTCATTTTAGTGGTCCAGCTCGATTGTTCTGTCTACTTTAGCCACTTCCATTGCTGCAGCAAGTGAATAGCTCTACAGGAGAAAAAAAAAAAAGAAAAAAACCACCCTCCTTTGTTTTTATTCCTTAAAGAAAAGTAGTAGAGGGAAAGAAAGATCTATATTTAATACAAAAACAGGTACAAGATAAGATAATAAGATTGAAAAAGAAAAGCCAACAAGAGTTACAAATATTTTTTGAGCTGAAATCTGATCAAATTCAGTTTAGGACCTGGTGAAAGCTTTATTTCATCTTGGTTCTCTCTGTTGTTATCCACAGCAATCTCTTTAAAGAGACAGCTTAAGTGGAAATCATTTGCGTAAAATTAGATGCTTCCCATGAAGATGCTTATGTATGAGTTAGCCAGGTGTAATCCTCCTGCAATCAGCAAGCATAAGCCATACACATTTGTTGAGAATTCCCTCCTGAGCTATTCATCTAAATTGGATCAGATTAACCACATACACAGAGCAACTACCTCATAAGTGGACATCTATCTTTTCAGGGTCTAAATATAGAAAAATCCAGCACAGTTCATTTTCTCCATAGAGTGGTTGGACTTACAGTAGCTCTTAATAACCTACTTCATTTTTACAAAATTACCTTAGCTGTCCCTAGTAACAGGAGTCCCAAATAGAAGTCAGTGCAAGTGATGGCATAGGCTGCAACCAGAAGAGTCCCAAAATCATTCATTCGTATGCTGCCTGTTGACACGCACTGAAGCTGACATTGCCAGATTTTTGCAGATATCATAATTCATCAACTAGATCACAACCACATAGATAAGATAGTAGGTTTATACTGCTACCCTTTCCCTGTGTAGTTCACAGGGGATAAACAAGTATCTTTACCTTCAGCAGTCTCAGAGGGCAGCTAGCACTCTAATGCAGCTGGTGTAGCTATCAGTGATTCATTTTATATGGAAATACAAAGAGCACAGCAGGCAGGGAAACTTGTGATTCCTCTCTCCACAATTAGGCTTTAAAAGTCACTAGAGTGCTCCTGACTCTTTATTAGTCACCATGGTTCCTGACTACTTCCCAACAAGATGAAACTTACCCTTATCCCTGGGAAACTATCACAGTTCCAAACCTGCAATCTCAGCTTTTAGATAGTGTGGGACTAAGCAAAACAAAAATATCCTGCACAATTAGGAATTCAGAACACAATCTGCAACCGAGAATCAAATGAAAGATCTGCTCATACATCACTTGAAGAAACTATTGATCACCCTGAACAGAAACAATTTCCCTCTCCTGGAACCAGAACTGCCCAGCTGTAAGCCACATTGCCTGTACTCAGCAGCAACCACTTGTCCTCCAGCTGTGGTGATAAAAGTATGTGTGTAGGATACTAAATGTCCCTGGTAAGTTATCTGATGGGTCCAAAAATTGGAGCAGGATCTTCTGAACGTTGCTCTCTATTCAGCTAAATTCATTCCTACAACCTCTTATTTTCTTTCTTCTTTCACCCAGTTTCTACACACACTTTTTTCCTTGAAGAAACAGATCTGCCTAAATGCAATTGTTCTATGCAAAACATTCTATTATGAGAAACATTTTGAAACAAAAGAAAATGGAAATGTTCATTTCGTTTGAATTGCAATTTCATTTCCAAAGGTCACTTATTCATTTACAAATTCATTCCAACTACACAGCTAATTTCACTCTCATACTCATACCAAATCAAACTACTACCCAGAGTTAAATAAAATCACCTCATTGTGATTTTTATTATAAAGAAAAAACCCACCTTTTTCAGCTCATATTATTTCTGCTGCCTCTTTTCTGCTCAGCTTTACCATAAATGCCTTCTCAGCCAATACACTGATTTACTTTTCTTTACTTGCATAACCTCATGTTTTTCCATTGCCTTTCAGTAGTCATTACCACAAAATGATCATATACCTTCACAACAAATTAAACTTGAGATACTCAAAGGTTCTATAACAGGGCTGCTGCTAAAGTGCCTGCATGAGAACCAGCATACCTCTGTAGGGAGAGTACAGAGTTTGAACACCTGACTTCTGCTCCTAACCCTTGGTGCAGTTTTAGGTATGGCACACATCAACTTCTCCATTAATGAACTGAAGTTGCTGGTTTTTTATTTCCTTCTTCAAACACTTGGTGATTTTACAATTCAAGGAGCTAAAGACTACAAGGCTGGGTAGTGGAAATAATGTAGTATGTGAAGTTCTAAGAACCCATAAAATGACTCAAGTTGCCAAGTTTCAGAGGTAGTCAGTGAAGTCCTACAGGTTAGCTCTGGCACCAGTGTTTTTTAATGCATTGCTAAACCAGCAAAATAAGTAGACAGCAGGTTATTGAAAACTGATAGAAAGTTAAATAATTTCAGCTAATAATAGCCTGCAGAGGATCATAAAATTCTCCAGCTACATTTGAAGTCACTAAATATCTAGGCTTCATGATGGCAGATTAAATTATTTTGAATGAGCAGGAAGTAGTGTACATTGACATAGTATGAAAATCAGCCACTGACAGTCTATAAATCCAGCAGCCAGCAACTCTTAGGGGAGGAAGAAATCTAGGAGACAGCACACACAGTTGAGGAGTTAGATGATAAGCATGGTTAAAACTGTGCCTCGTGCTGCCTCCAGTTTTGACACGTCTTCTGTGAGCTTGAGAAGGAGCAGGGTGCCTAGCATATTAAACCACAGAGAGAATAACCAAGAACATTTTTGTTTGCTTTTGCTTGCTGTTTGTTTTTTGTTGTTGTTGTTTGTTCATTTTGTGGTATTTTCTTGTTAAATTTTACTTTTTTTTATTTTTTTTTTTGCTTTGTACAGTAGTACAAGACAGCTCACAGACAGTCGAGAAAATGTTCCCTTTAGAACAGGAATGATGCTGTATGTGTAGAAGTGGTGGGATTAGGAATCTGGCTGGACCCATAGATAATGGAGATTATTTATGGTATAAGTCAACAGCCTGGAATTTTTGTAGGGAAGCATACAGGGTAGATTTAAAATTTTGAAAGTTCAATTTAAAAAAGAAATTCTTCTTTTCATAATACAAGCAGCTGAAAGGCCAAAAAGAAAATAAATGGAAAAAAATATGAACATAAGCACAAAGTCAACAGCATAAGGAATAACTGTAGAAGAGCCACTGAAGCAAAGACAATTAGTGTGATTTATTTTAAATAAGTACTAGACAAGTTAGTAACCAATACCAACAGTTGTAGCTAGGTTGTAATCACATTCTGCATTTCACAATGCCATCTAAACCAACCAATTTTTCCATCTAATTCTGAGGGCAAAATATAATTTTATTTCCTTATGCAGGCACTGTAAGTTCCATTCTCCACAAGTTTGATTAACCTGCTTGGAAAAACACTATAGTTGCTCAATGAAATTAATGGTGTTCATCACAGAAAGTTACTCTTCAATGTAAATGAGTGGCAAGTGTGAATATGAAAAAAATAACATCTTTGTGTTAAAATGTCTAAAAAAATGCCTTGATACAAAAACACACTAAGATCTGTCACTATGTCAGGAATAATCAAGAGAATTTACCTGTTTCTTTATCCTTTGCATAGCTATGGTTATCCCATTCAGGCATTTGTGTGGGAACATTGTAAAATAAAAATCAGCATTGGGCTCCAAAATTCATCTTCTGGGGATCATATACACTTAACAGACAAACCAGCAACATAACAAAATGTAAGCATTTCTTTTTTTTTTTTTCCGAATGGAGGTAGCCTGATGAATGATGTCCTTATATTAAGCATTTAACCATTTTGTTCCTGAATTATTATAAAACAAATTCAGACACATGCTGGCAGAATAAGCTCCTTGAATCACGTAAGGAAAAGCTGCAATGATATTATCTATTACGCTTCACAATAGGAGTTTCTCGTCTCGTTTTGCTTTCTTCAATTCCTCAAATCAGAAAAAGGAAAAAAGATAAATTTATTTCTATTTTTTCCTTTCGTTTTTTGCCCCTGGGGTTAACTGAGCTTATGAGAATGTCAGGTCTAGCCTCTCTCACTTTCCTTAGGATTGCCCAGATGGCTCCTTTGAAATGTATGTGTCTAATTTTAGAGCTTGAAAAAAGAAAAAAATAGAGATTCTAAAGCAAGGTGACTTTTTCTTGCAAGCTTTGATGTGTTAAAATTCTATTGCAATGTTTTCCTCTTTCCCTTTTCTTGGCTCTGTCTCACTTTCCCTTTTCCCTACAGAGATACACATGCCTTAACTTAAAATTAATGAAGTACAGAGATATCTCTGATGAATGGAGATTGCTCTGTGGATGGCTGATCTAGAATGCTCTTAGCATGTAAATGACATGTTTGCTTTATTCACTTTCTATGACCAACCTGAAAAAAAAAAGATATGTTAAGGTATGCAATATCAAATTAATGGGGCAGTACACAGTGTGGATTTATAGTCAAAGGGGCGGCTAATGAAAGTGAAATCATTATATTTTATATATATAATTTTCTTCTTGTCATTAGAGCTGAGTGTAGTAGTTTTATTTTGCTTTGAGATTGAGTTCTTGCTATATATATGCTAATTTATGTGTACTGAAGCCTATGATGTATCCAAATAATTCACCAATTCACAATGACTTCAGGGAATTATGCAGACAGATACATTTCCTTAAGTCCAAATATTTAATATTTTTGTTAAAAATCATTTTTATTTTGTAACTCTCCAAACAAGTTGTATAATCAGTTTCTGAAGGAATTAAAAATTTTTTCCAAGCTGGAACTCAGATAGATGGAAAAACAGATGTATTAACAGACAGGTAGACAACTAGAACTTTGAAGTAGGATGACATATATATATTCAATGAGAATAAAATTTTAAGTTCCCTCAAACTAATCACTGTAGTTTTGCTGTGTAATAGTTTTCTTCTATTTAATACAACAAAACGTGGTATACACAAAGAAAACAATGAGGTATTTTAAAAAGCTATGTAGTTAGCTTTAAAGAGATGAAGTTACTGCGAAGGATAAATTTTATGTGAGTTTGAGATAAATTTTTAACATCTTTGACCTTCTTAGCTTACTGCAGAATAACTGCCAACAATGCTTTGAAATTGTATGCACAGTGCTTTAGATAATTTATAGTTCAGTTTGTACAGACCTTTAAAATAAAAATTCAGCCTTCAAAAGCAGGGTCTATTGTGTTTGATAGGTAAAAGTCTAAGAGAAAAATGGGAAATCATACACATGACAGGAAAGTAAACCAGCTCTGTATATGTCTATCATCCAAAGAATAAAAGATCTTCACAAGATCTTTTAAGGTATTCTGAATTTTTACAATGTGAAATATTTAACAGAATCACTAACACAATAAATAAAACAATGCATTAATGGCAGAGAACACAGAGATTGTATCTGTTTTCATTAGCATGGCTATTTGAGAACTTGACTACAGGTAAAGCAGTATCTCAAGCACTGATACGAGTTAGAAGACCAAAAGTTTTTGCTGTTAATTGGAACAAAACTCGGTATTACTGAAGTTTCTCTGTTCTATCTGGCAAATCAGTTTTCTAAATTTCTATTCCTTCAAACAAAGGTACATTAGAATAGATGATCACTTCTCTATGCTCTTTGAAAGATAAAGTACAAAAGGTGCGGTGGAGAAGATGCTGGAATGCATTGAATCACATCTACTCTGGCCATACCAGTGTAAAAGGGTAGTTGAAGACCGAGTTAAGGCCAAATCAACTGCTGCTTTATCACTGGCTTCAAGAACCTCCTTGCCTTGCACACCCATTTTCTTTCTTTCCAGGAGATGGAAATAAGGGTTCATATTCTTTTTTTAATATACTGAAGCAAAGTTAAATGTAGTAGGTCTTTGAAGCTACTATGTTGATTTCAAAGCAGCTTTTGAAAGAGTGTAGCTCAGAAGTGTTTATCTGCTAAGTATTTTGTGTTCATTGTGTTCCGTGAATGATCCATTAAGAGTAAGCAGAGGGAGGTGTAGGTATACACTATGATGAGAATGACAGGGAGACCAAAATACAAGGAATTTTATTTCAGAGTAAAAGATACTCTTTACTTCTACTCATTTCATTAACAAAATCACTAAGTGCTGCCTTTGATTGTCTCCACATAGAAGACATACATCTTGGAATAAACATTTACACTGAACTATAATGTAGTTATGTTTCTAGAGAGCAAGCTCTTTTCAATACACCAGTGCTGTGATGAGACTTGGGAGTATTAATAAGGATAATATTACAGTGAGGCCAACTTACAAGTATGACCTAATTATGCATCTGTAATTTAAAGTCCCAAATGCTTTAGTGTACTCATGAGGATAATTGCAGCTGTAGTACAACTGATGTTAAATGCAGTGAATATAGTTTCTATTCTTCATTTTTACTTGGATTTCTCTACCAGTGATTCTTTCTTCGTCAGATATCAGCTCTGACTGTCCCAGGCCTTGCCACTGTACACCTACTGCAAACTGAATTTCTCCATTCCAGCTCACACATTTTACAAGTACAGAAAATAATCTGAATAAAGCTTTCTGTGGGGGAAGGCTGGGGGAAATACAAATAGATTGTCACAGCAGGACATATTAAAGAACACAAAAGGTAGCACAGAAGAGGCCTGAAGCTGAGCTGAGATGCAGTAGCACGGTGAGAAATAGAGCCATATTCATTGCTTGCAAAGAGAAACCGAAGTTCTGAATTCAGTCAGCCTCCTTGTAAGTACCAAAACAAGATACAGATTCCAAAGGCCCTCAGAAGTCCTCAGTTTCTATTTTTATGTTGGAGAACAGATTTTCCTTTGCTCTCTTCCACACCTCCATGTCTCATGGCCCTGGGGCAGCTACCCCAGCTGCACATCTACCAGAGATATCCCGAAGCCTGCAGACACAACAGACCGTCAGAGCAGGCTGCCAAAGACACCTACAGAGTCTCTTGATAAAATCCTGGTCCTTAGAAACGAAAACCAGCATGGTAGGACAGTGCTATGAGAAGCTATACCTATGTCAAAGTATTTTCTTAGAAGCAGTAAAGTTGGAAGAGACCTCTAAGATTATCTAATCATCCACCTACCACCAATATTGCCCACTACACCACATGCCTTAGTACAACATCTTCCCTTTCCCCAAACACCTCCAGTACCATCCACTCCACCATTTCCCTGGGCAGACTGATCCACGGTTTGACTGCTTTTTCTGGAAAGAAATTTTTCCTAGCATCTAAGCTGAAACCATTTTCTTAAGCTATTATTATCATGCCTTTTTTTTTTTTTTTTTTAAAGTAATAATAGATGTTAGAACATTGTAGAGAACAATCAGGAAAACAGTTGTGGAGCAACAGGCTCTATAGACACAACTCAAACTTATGATAAAATATTACTTGATGGTAGCTTTTCATGTGTTTGCCTTTCTGTGAGTACACGGAGTTGTACATCTCTTTCAATTAGATCTGCTCCCACTCACACCTGCAAAATCCCACAAAACTCAGAGGAACAGCAGAAATAAAAGATGCTGGGCTAAGATTATTTACTTCTATGACTAAAAACTTGATGTGGGAGAAAATAATGAAAAGTCCTCAGAGTCTAACAACAGTGCACACATTTCATGGCTTGTCTTGTAGGTTATGGACTATTAGCAATCTGTGAAGTATATACTTCAGAAAGGGATCTGTAAGATAATCACAAAGGGGAAAAAAAACCAAAGGTGCTCTCATCTACAAATGAGAAAACAATCAAAAAGGAATGAAATAAATGGAATAGAGATCAAAGTATAACCTGACTTCAGACATAAATGAGAACCATTATGGCAACCATACAAACAAAATGCAGTAGATAGTTCTTTCCCACACAGGATAAGAATTCACAGAGATCTTTTTAAAGGCAGAAATATTACTATGTAACTGTGGAGAGATGTAAAGTGATGATAGCACATTCTACCAGTATAACAGCACACTTGTAAAGCTATTTATCAAGTTTTAGTTTAGGAACAAACATAAGGAAAAAATAAAAAGGGCCTTACCCTTTCCAAATGCTGATAAAGTCTCCAGAAGGGCACAATCACCAAATGCAAATGCTGCTCCCTCAGCTGTTAACCTTTAAATGAGGGTTGAGGTTTTATAAATTGCTTGCACCTGTGCTCCCTGGGTTAGCCACACCTTCTCACCAGGTGCTCAATCATTGTTTCAGGCCATGACCTAGTAGTTCCAACACAGTAACACATTTGGAAGAATTAGCAGCATCTATCTTGTGATTAAGTCTGTGTTTATTACAGACTGGGACAAAAATATACAGCAAAGGTTGATGCAGAAAAATCAAGGAGATACAAAGGATATGTTGCAAAGACAGGACCAAAACCTGTTTGTGACAGGGATAGTCCCAGGAAATCCTAATTTTGAAAACAGGGACAAAATAATGGTGCTGACATTATTCACACGACTTCAGTGGCAGAAATGGGGTTCACTGGTTTACCTGTTGGGGTCATGACTCTTATTGTGGAAGTGATTACCGTGCTTTAGTTTGCAAGAATATTAAATTACCCTATATTAATATATATATATATTCCATCAGTTTTATCCTTTCCTGCAGTGGAGCATATCATAGCACAGTGAGTTTCAAGAAAATGTTTTCATTGAGAAATGACACTTTTTGTTTGAAGGAAAAGGCCCGTTCTGAAGAACTTCAAATTGACAAACCTGACAATTTATGCAAGATTTTGTGAAATACTTCACTGAATATTTCTTGTTGTTTTAACATTTAGATGATTTCATCATGAAGTAGAGAAAAAATGAATACAAGTGTTTGTCCTAATTTTTATTTTACAGGTATATGTTGCATTTATCTTATTTCAGGACAGAAAAATGTAAAATGTCTTGAAAAATGCCTTGAAACAGAGAAACGAGCTATAACCAGGTGCCTCTGAGCTCAGAACTTTCTGCTGTCTCCACATCACAAACACACCTGCAGCTCTGACTCTAACAAACAAGGTTATTTAACCAGAGGGGAAAGTAAATTTATCAGCCCCTCCCTTTTGCATCTCTCCCTTAACTTCTCCAAGTCAGCAGCATAAGAGTTAAGAAATAAACTTTATCTGGGAATTTGTCAAAATTTCTGAGAACTGCTAATTTGTAACATCCTATTTAAAGAAAACGTCTGCTCATCAGAGGATAATCTCAGAAATCTGTGGGCTTGCAAAGTGGCAGGTACCCAGCTCTCCCTCTGCTGAAAACAGCACAGAACTACTTTCATACCTACCTCCCACCTACAGGAGCTTTTGCCTGGCTTTCTCTTGTTCAGCTTGTCACTACAAGGCATTTTAGGTCAAGCATTTGAACTTAATTGGAAGTTTCTTTATACATCTAAAATGAGGGATGCAGAGTCAAGTGCTAAGGCTTTCAGTAGAACTGAGAAGATGATAAGGGGTTGTTCTGGAGCCCTATGATCACTATTTAGTTTTTATTTTATTTTTAGCATGTTAGTGCTTTTCAGCAGGACAGCTATTCTGCTCTTCCAGTCGTACCTTCTGCTCTTCCTTGAATATTTCCTGGATTTGCTAAATACCTTTTCCAGGTGAGACAACCAGAGAGGGACAGTTTTTCAAGATGTGAGAAAATGAAGATTGAAGCTGCTAAGTTACTTTATAATCTAGTAAATATTAAGTTACATTAATGATAATGTGAGAGTCAGCAGCAGTCAGCATGGTTGCGATCACCAACCTGTGCCCAATGTGCCAGAACTTACTAATGCCTTCAAATGAATGTCCTCAACTGGTTTAGATGGCTCTAAGCAAGCCAAAAAACTGCAGACTTATTATGTCCATGGCAGGTGTTCCCAGGTCTGTGTTCCCCTGATCACTAAACACAGGTGGAGGCAGTTCAAGCAGGATCATATTTCCACACTTTCTGTGGACACTGCCAAACTTGCTGGGCTGTACCTGCAGCTGATTTCTATTTCAGATTGCCAACTGGTTTTTCAGCTGATCACCTTGAAATCCATCATATGGGATGTTTTGAACAAACATGGATTGAGGAAGATTAACAGAGATGACCCACGGCCCAAGAATATTCCTCCTAAAAGCAGCTGCAAATCTGAATTCTGACATCATTTACACCTCAGTCCTGTGCTTTTTATTTTCACTAAGGGCAATCTTTGCAGCAGAAGTGGCAGATGCATGGACCTAGGCTTGTCCAAGCTCCATGGAGCTGTATTGAGATTACCTTCATAAGGAATGAATTTCCTAATTCAATGTGAGCCACATCCACCTGAAAGCAGGATGTATGAAAATGCAGGCTGATACATGTCTCTTTTTTTTTGAGTAACCATCAATAGCTTGTTTTTCCATGCCAAGAAGTAGCACTTGCTGGAACTGTTTTCCTCTGCCTTGCTGAGAACTTGATATTCTTCTTTGAACCCTCTTAACTGACTGGACTGTGAGAGGAAATATTAAGAGGAATGTTAGTGGGAGTTCAGATGAAGTTGTGTTCTGCAATCACCCTTGTCTTTGAGAAGCAGCCAGGATCAAATCTGCAGAGGATGAGGACATCATGACTTTGTGTTCTGGCTGCTTCAGACTTCATCTGCAATAGCCCTGTCTTTCTTCATTCAAAATTAATCATGATCTGTATTATGTTAGCATTGGCAGCCCACAGGAAAAACACTTCATGTAATGGCTATGTTTGCCTGCTTTATATTTTTCTCTCAATAAGCTTGGCTACAATCTCTGCCTCCTAAAGCAGCAGCAGTCAGATCTAATCACTGAATTGAGGACAGATGAATAATAACTAATAATAAGCTATGTAACACAGCAAGGGGCCTGAAACTTCATCAGCAGATCTGGAATGGCAAATTTTGCTAATGAAAAGTTGGTTTAGAATTCATGCTTGTCAGTGGAAGAAGCTAGGCTTTCTAGAAGCATGGGGACTGAAGTTATTTTATTTATTCGACCTTCTCACCTTTAATTAAAGAAGACATTTGATAACAAAACCTTTTAACAACACAATCACCTGTAAGAACAGGGAGAAAACTTAACCCGTTCTTAGTCTTGCTACCAGTCACTCAGGGCTAGCTTTTGCTGCAGTCAGTCAGCAACATGTGTCATAAATCGAGGCAAACTTTCGCTCTGATGTTTGTATTCTTAGGCACAAAAAACTGCACAGAAATTAGAAGGCATTGTTGAAGGCTTTTTCCTGTCCAGAAGCTCTCGAAGCTTTGGAGAGTAGGTCAGTACAGCATAAGATGCCAGAAGATAAAGGACTCAAAATACACACCTAGATAAACACTTGTGTGTATGTATAGATGTACATATGTGTACATGGACTGTTAACAAACATATGCATAACATACAATAAACCACGTGCATACAGTGCATACTCTGCAAGGCTTTGCACTTTTGACCCCGTAGAGTCTGGTCCATTCCAGTAAAGCAAATGTCATTTTTGTTTGGTAGTGAATCAGGGTAAGAGTTACGAGCTTGATTGCTTTTTACTTCTACATACTAAATTAATGGCTAGGAGTTCAGTGCAGTTCTTTTGTTTCATTTTGCTTAGAAACTAGAATCAGAGTGATTGACCCAATTGTCTATACAACACAGAAATGGTATGTAATAATTGTGTTCTTTTCAATTTTTAAGTGTTTCTATGACATCCTAGCTCTGTCGGAAAGCCTAATAGCAAATAATAGGCCCAAGTGAGCCCTGTGTATACCTATGGAATTTCTTTTGAGCTATCCAAAGGACAAATGAGGTTCTTAATTATGATTATTACTGTCTTACTATTTTCTTTTCATAATATCATCACAACTTCTAGACAAAATCAATAGACATTTGTCTGGAATCCTACTGGGTACAACACAAGTACAAAATGAATAGAAACTCCATTTGTACAGCAAGAAATCAGTTCAGCAAAGCACATAAATCCACTCAAAGCTCAAGGTACACATTTATATTCTGTCACCTTCCTTGGGACTTCAGATGTATGTCTAGGTACTTTGCCTACCCACATCCTGATAGACTACATCACCATCTTCAATACTGTCAGTAACAACAAGGCATAGAAACATCCTATTTCCCCACGCACAAGTGAGACTGCAATTTCTACTGTAAACAAGGAAAACAAATCAAAACAAACCACAACTGCTTAGAGATGAATACTACCATAATATCTGGTCCACTCAGAAACTACACATTAAAAATACAGTCATGATAAACATGTTAAAACAGTTAGATATTTTTTGGGTATGACATTTTCAGATACACATTATGTACACTGTACTCAACCAATGTACAGCAAGTCATGTTAAGTAAAGTAAAAGAATAACATGATAATCATATTCAGAGGCAAGTAATTGGGAACTTCACATATACATTTCTATCCACATTATTTCAGACTAGTTTAATGAAAATGTGGAATCAGTTCTTAGAAACACGGAATGTGATGATTCCATTCTGATCAATGTTTCTACTCACATGATACTGGCTTTAAACTATACCAAGTTAAAAGGCACTATCCAATAATGTTTTTAATTTGTCCACACCATTTGTATCAGCAACATGATTTAGTACTTCTTCTGGACTAGAGATTGGTAGAGGGGTATACCTGTTTTTCAAAGCCACCAGGAGCATATTTGTGACAGCTGGGAATATTTTTCTGTTATTAGAATTTTATATAGATAATGAAACAGTTGAGAAAATAGGCCATAGAAAGTCAGGTATTTGACTATTACAGTCCAGCAGCAGTCTAACAGAACAATGAGCAAGCATTTTTTTGGAAATTATTCCTCAACCGTGTTCCATAGGCTAGTGCTTGCATGTGAGATAATGCTTCTGATGTTCAACTGCTCGGATGATTGACACATTGATAGAAAAAAATCCTAGTCTTCATTTTGGATACATATCTTGGTAGCAGATTTATCAGCAGGGAAGAGAAGTTTAGGAATTTCTAACACATATTTAATATATTGGGTTTTTTTTTCGTAAGTTACCTGAGAATATGGTGAAACTTGAGATTATTTCACTGAGTCAGAAATTAAAATGGGAGCATAAACTAAGTGCATCAGATGAAGTATTCATAATACATAATTCAAAAGTAATATTCCCATCAGTTTCAAGAGATGGGTCATGTGCATTTTGATTACCTTCATCTCTCTTTTTTTTTCTTTGTTTTTCCTTTTCATATGACTGCTTCATATCTCATCACTTGATATATAACAGCTTATGACTTTGAAGAAGTAACAGTTAGCCCCACTCTACATATCAATAAGCTTTGCTCAATGGATTGATTTAAAATCTCATGATGTCCATACCTTCAATTTATGATTGCAGAGAAACTGAGATAGAATCCCTTCAAAGTCCTCAGATGCGGTATATATGTAAAGACTCTATCTTCATCAATCAGAAAATAATCGTCATATTTTATAGGCACCAATAACATAAAATCCACACATTCTCTGCCGGACATTTCATATTCTTTTTTCCAGAGCTAAAACAAATGACTGAAAAAACTCAATTGACAGCTCCATTTTGTCTGGATCATTATGAAACAGTCTTCCAGTTCTCAAACATGCCAGAAACAAACATGAATTGTTTGTTATTAGATAAGAATTGGAAAAGTTCTGAGAAAACGGAGATCTGGATCAGCAAATCTTGTGAAAGCAGAAAAAAACTCCTTTAAGCTTCAAATGCAACCATACAGATCACACCTAATTTCTTATTCAGAACGATTTGGCCAATCATTGCCATAATTAAGGAGATGAGAAGAAATAATCAGGCCCAAATCTGTGCAACAGAGGAGTTTGGGAGTTACACAAGAAGTTCACTGTAAGCAAATATGAGAGTAGTTTTTGCAATGTTTCAGCTTACCCTCTAACGATTAAAATTAGGCATAAAGTTTAATGTGCTTTTCAGAATGTGTTAGTGTTCATTGCTGCAGCTGTGGATGCATGTCAAGGTATTATTTCTGAACTTGCACTGCAGTTATGCTTCACCATATCTTTGCAAAATATGAAATTCACTTGGGAAATAATTCCAAGGTAATAAGGCCATTTTCTTAAAATCTACCACTTCCAAGACTGGCTTTCAATTTTCAAGCATTTCTTCTCATAATTGAATAGTCAATTTTCAGTACAAAATTTCCTTTTTCTTTCTCCTCACTCCACCCTCCTTCAGCACTCAATATGAAAAAAAATCAAAGAATAGATGTTTGTGTGAATATATGGTCCTGTTGTGCTCAGTTGGAGAGACAGAGAGAAAGGAAAACATTACTCTTTGTTTATTTCTGATTTTTCAATAAAATGCTCTTTTTGGATTTGGGAGGTTCACCCACGAAGCCAGCCTTCAGAATTATCTACCTCCTGCTCATGTGTTTCTCAGGTGGGAGTGGCTCCCGGAACAGACCAAAATCTCTTGCTTGCATTGTTACATGTTATGAGTGGCTAGTCTAGTAAATATTCTTTCAGGTTCTCTATATTACTGTATTTTAGTGCTTCCTGCCTATAGGAAAAGCAAGTGAATTTTGATCACATACAGAGACTTCAGCAGTGATTGTGCTCCTGGTGCTATTTCTCTTCCTTTATCATCACCAATTACCACTGACATAGGAAGTGTGGTAGGAATAATCACATACAACCTGGCACTCAGATCATTCATGTTTGGAGTCCATTTGGGAGCACTGATTTACAAGATTCTGAAGTATGGAACAGAGGTTGAAGGTTCAGAGCCCTAGAAATGCCCAAAATTTGGTCAAGCCCTAATTTGTCCATTCACATATATATCTGCTGACCCATATCAAGGATGATGCACACAGTCCCATGGAAGACAACCAGTCTCACTATATCTGGACCTGTTGCTCACTCGTACAAGCTGCCAGTGCAGTGATCAAGTGTGAACACCAGCACCTATTTAGAAATCACCACAAGAGAAGAACAGCTGGTGCTCTAATCTACCCAAATCCACATTTAGGCAAATGCCAGAAGCTCTTGCCTGAAACATGGACACTCATTAAAGTGGTACCCTGCCACATGTGTCCTTGGCTGGGCTCCATGGCAGCTCTTCAATGACAGCAGACAGCTGGGCTGTATAATTGGTCCCAGGAGAACTTTAATCCTCTATGTTCAAACAGCTGGATGCACGGTACCAGTGCTGTACTTAGAACAAAGAGGAAAAGAGCAAAAAGTTTCATCTGCTCTGTCACAGCAGCATCCTTTTTATGTTCAGAAAGCAACTTGTTGATCAAGAGAGGTACTACAGAGTGACAACTTCTCACTCCCTTAGTTTTACCTATAATTTATGAATAATGCATGTTTTCAAGACATTAAATAACAGTACTGCTAATTCAAAGAAGGCACATATTTTTCCACAGAGTGCTGTCTGACCTCTTTTGCCAAATACCGGTAACCTAATACCGACCTGTATGGGATTTTAAAAGTTTAATAATTCTGCCAACAGTAAAAGGTATTAAATAATGCCTGCAGTTATATACTCTAAAGTAAACCAAGTTCTCCCTCCAGGGTAAGCTTGATTCACTGAAGACCACTTCTATTTTCTTTATTCCAGTATACAGGATTGCAAACCTGTATCAGTTCATTGTAGATAAAAGAGCCACTTTCTTCCGAAGCATCACAGATGTGCAATAGAGATAAAGTACTGATCATGACAGACCATCGGTGTCTAACAGGGGATGAAACAAAAAAACAAGCTTAATTATAGGAGCTTGGGAGCCAACAGATTTGGAATTTCTAATGAAGTGCATCCAAACCTCACTTGACTTTTCATTTTTTGTGTGATTGTTGAAGGGAATTTTGCTATCAATTCCAGGGCAAGAGAAACAGGATGCTAATGTCTTTTGACTCAGTTTCCCAGCTTAAAAAGATGGAAAGATCTGTACTTCTTTCATGGGAGCACAAGCACACTAATGCTGGCTGTGTTTGCTGAGATCAATGCATTTGATTCCAGAGTGTTATTGAAACTGATTGATGAAGCTGATTACCAGGCTGTAGGCCAGACCAGCATTTAAGTCCTTTCCAAAGCAGCAAATTTTGGCTGTATAATAAACACAACCATGCCTACAAGCAGATCTGTCATAAATACAACACATCTGTGATGACAAAAGCATAAGTTTATAGAGCAAAATGGAAAAAGCAGTGAAGGGACTTCACCCTTGTCGCAGCTGGTGGTCCGCAAGGGCAAAAAAATCTCATCCCACATGAAGGCAGACTTCTTAATTTCTTTCCCCACTCTCTGCTGCGTTGACCTCTGAAACATCTAATTTGGAATATGTCCGCATGACTGTACAGAAGGGCTTACACCAATCCTTAAATGGAGGCAAACACTCCGATCATACTGTAATACTGTAAATACAAATAAAGTTGTCCATGTGTTCTTCACTGAACGACCATTTCTTCTTTGTTAGGGTTATTTAAATACAGTTAAAAGAAAGACCCCAAATCCTTTCAAGATTCAGAAGAGCTTGAAATAAACAAGGCCAAGATAAATCTTACATTCAAAGTTATTGGCAGGAGATTCAAGTGAAGGAAAAGACAGTGCTGGTTCACCCTATCTCCCTTTCCAACACATTTTAATGACTGCATTACTTTTCCCATTTTCCATATCTTCACCCTTACATAACATAGTTTAGAGAGCAAAATCTAGTTTACTTCAGCCCTAGGGTCCCACATTGTCACGTTTCATTACATCAGGTTTTGCAACGATCATATATATTTTCCAACTCAAACTTACATGAACTATTCTCTCTTGCTATTTACATTTTAATATGCACTTCAGTATCTGTGAATTTCTTCCAGCTTACTATTGCCTGTGCTTATGTAGGACCTACAAAAATTGCTGCTCTTCTGTAGAAGATTCAGTAACACAAGTATATACCTATAATAATTGTGACCTTGTCCCAGAGCTAATGCAGTACAGGAATGTGACCTTCATTTATGCTGCCACAGAGAGTCTCCTGCTGATGGAGTTTTAGTAGTTCTGAGCACAAAGAATAGCTGAGTTTTTCTACTGCTACATGACCCAGACCTTGGCTACAAGAAATGTGCTATGTGCTGAAAGGTCATGCTCTGATATAACAGCCCTGAGGACTACTTTTCCCATTCAAGTTCTACCTACACATCACTAAAGGCATCTGTCTCAGGGAGCTCTCTTGAGCAGCCAGGCAAAGTACCACAAAGTGGCTCACATCCAGACTGCACAGCGCTGCCAGCTTCTAGAGGAACCAAATCTTATTTTATCACCTACTACTAGTCCCATATATTCCTGGGTCCTTGGGATAATGTGAGATTTCTCAACCCAAGCGCCTGAAATATCATGGTGCAACAAATGTGTCTTTTTCTTATGCCACTATGAAAAATGTGTAATGGCACAAGGGGCAGTATGGGAAAGTGGGGGGGGAGTACAGAGGCTGCTGATGTAATGCTGATAGAGCATATGTGGTAGAAAGAGCAAGTCTAGTTTGGAGGGGTCCACATAACTGTCCAAGTAGTTGTGTCCAAAGAGACATGAAGGTGATTAAGGTGCTGGATCATTTCTCATATGAGGATAGGCTAAGAGAGCTGGGACTGTTCAGCATGGAGAAGAGAAGGCTCAGGGAGTGGGGAGTGATCTTATCAGAGTATACAAATACTTGAAGGGAGTTTGCAAAGAAGATGGAACCAGACTCTTCTCAGTGGTACACAGTGACAGGACAAGAGCCAACAGGCAAAACTGAAAACACAGGAGGCTCCACTTGAATATTAGGAAACATGATTTTACTGTGAGTGTTACAGAGCACTGGCGCAGGTTGCTCAGAGAGGTCATGAAGTCTCCTTTCTTAGGAGATATTCAGAATCCACCTGGGCATGGTCCTGGACAATCTGCTGTAGGCAGCCCTGCTTGAGCAGAGGTATGACCCCTTCCTACCTCATCCGTTCTATGAAATCTTCACCAGGACTGAATTACCTGAAAATACTAGTTACTTTTTCAAGTTCAAAAGAAATTCTGCTTCTAGACATGCAATAGAAATAACAATGCTTGTCAAAGATGAATCTGTTTAAATGTTTTTAAGTATATAATTCAGTACAAGAAGCCAAAATTTTACTTTAAAAATTTTTGAATGTGATCAAGAATATATCAGTTAGCAGCTTTTCAGTCAAATTCACAAACCCATCCAAAGCTTTTGTTTTTCATCTGTGGACTCTGCATATCTACGAAAATTACTACTGACTTTTCTTTACCTCTGAAATAACAAGACATATGTCATTAAGTTAAAAATTCAAAGCCTTTCTGAAGAAGAATGATAACTTATCCAAAAAACAAACAAACAAAAAAAAATCAAAACAACAACAACAACAAAAACCAACAAGAAATTAATGAACTATCTTGATTTTGTAGGGTAAGGTTGAGATCATCAAAACAAAGTTCATAATCAATTTACCTTACTACAAGGAAAATAACAGAAGAAAGGAAACAAATAAAAAGCACAGTCACTTAGTTCCAATTGTGCTGCTAAGACTTTTCTCTGTGCTGTTCCATACCTGTTAGCATCCTCTTAAAGCATAAAGCATAAGTACTGCATTTTTTAAATGCTTAAACTGCATTTTATTTTAGCTTTCTGTGGAGGTGCAAAGTTTGCTGCCGAGTACTCTCTACCCATAGTTTGCAGGATTCATGCCAAAACCCTCCTCCACATGGGGTGGCATTTCAGATGTTTTCACTGAAATCAGCACATTTTCTTCAAAGCTGCTGTGGCCTGTAATTGAGATATTCCTTTCCTTTTTTTTTTTCTTTTTTTTCTTTTTTTTGTTTTTTGTATCTGGTTTTTGTTGCTTAAATTGACACAAAGGGCAGAAGTTCAGATCACTGTAGGAGATACTTTACAGTTTTTCCACATATAGTCTGTAGTCATCACTCTTTTCTCAGCACGCACATCATTGCACATCCATCTATGTATTCATACTATTCCCCTAGCTATCTATCTGTCCATCCATATATCCCATATATATCTACTATGTTCACTCATTTGTTCATGCAGTTAAACTCGCATTCATCACAAGAAATCAAAGTGCTTTCCAGTGTTAAAAACTCTAACCACACTTTCTTTATTATATCCCCTACTATAGAAAGCTGCAAATACAGCAATGGGGTAATTTGACTGAGACCTATCAGGTAAAATTTAATGAGTAAAGAAATATAAACCATGATGGATACTCAACAGTGTGAAAAATCAGTCCCAGGCTGCTCTCTCCTGTCTGTTTCCTTGATATTACTTTTCCATTTGAGGTGTCATAGATCTTTTCGAGACTCAGTGATGTGAAGAATGAAAACAAAGACATTGGACATACAACTAAGGAGCATACAAACCTTTGCTTAAAGGCAGCTAGCTAGGATCCAACAGCAATCACTTTTTCAAATAAATCTATTGTTGATTGGCAGCTAACATCACGCTCAGAAATGCTACGGAAAATAAACCTACAAGGCAAAGCACTTTTAGAGCATGAGGATTACCATACCAGTATAGAGCTTACTTATAGAGCAGTGCCTAAACCTACAAGAAACTGAATATTTCTTGTTGCTCCAGAATTATTTTTCTGTGAAAATAATGGAGAATCATTTCCCTCAGTTTGATTCAATTTTTTCCAAGTTCAAATGCAAATTACAAAATTCCCAGAACTGTTCAACAATCTCTGTTGCATTGTCTGCTGTCTACCTGCTGTCAATTTACTTCAACAAATTTAAAGAATTACATACATGTATTAATAAAACCCAGTTTTCAATCAGATGTATGTGATGAGAAGGAAGAGATTTAAAATTACAACATCAGCAATAGGTCATAATTTTTGCAGAGGTAGTAAGAGGTCCTAAGTTAAACCTAGCTCTGTCATGACAATCAGCCTCATGAGACAATGCAGTAAAGTATACTGTCATAGATGATTGTTGTTACCATTGGAAATACAAACTTGCATCTAAAATTCAAGTATAGATGCAAGTATGCATCTTGGACATCTCTTGCCTTCTTACTAGCCAAGAAACAAGAACAAGTGAACACAGAAAGTTAAGAGGAGAAACAAGAACGGTAGTTCAACACAAATCCTTCCTCTGTGTGAAACTTCATCTGCTTAATATGTCTATCATTAATTATCTCTTACTGCAATTTTCATAAGTCCTGTCTAATACTTCTCAAAGGCACTTCCTTCTGAACTCTTTCCTTTACAGCTTATGTTTCTTTCTCAGATCCATAGCCTGGTGCAGGATATTCTTCATATCAGCACGACTGCTGCAGTCCATGCAAATGTCCTCTGACATTTTTATTCAAGAATACTAGACAATCAAAATGTTTCACTACTTCTGGAAACAGTAGCAACATTTGGGAACAAAGATAATTACAGGAAAATTATTGTCCAAGAGGGGAAAATGCATTGGTTGAATAGTAATACTGACAATACCTAGAATGTATCAGGGAAAAAATCATCAGGCTGCAGAAGCTCATGCCTGAGCATACAGTCAGATAGAGGAACATGGATGTTTAATCCACTGACTGAGATAGTTATTCAGATGACCTTGTCCCCACTGCTCTTTAAGGCTAAGTTTATAAAGATGTGAAGTATACCATGTTGACACCTGCAAAAATTTCTGCTGAGATTATAGTCATACATTCCTACAAAGAAATATTTTTATACAGTGCTTTTATTATTTCTCATTTTGCATATGGGACAAATTTTCTCCTATTTATAAACATGTGTGTTCCGTATTCAGGAAGGCCCATTATGAAAAACTAATAAAAAAATTTACCCTCAGAGGCAATTTTTTTTCTAGACTGAAATAAAGGGTGTCCAAATCTAACGTTTTCTCTGAAAGAAATCAGGCAATGGTGTATCAATCACTTCCCTCATGGAAATTCTTTCAAAGTTTAATTATCCTTGGTGTTCAAAAAATGTGTTTTATTTCAAGCTTGAAGTTTTCATACTTCTAGCAAATTGGCTTTCATTATAACTCTGCCTGAAAGACTGCAAATCTTCTCATTATCATAGCTTTCCATGTCTAAGAACCTCTAAAAAAAATTGATATGGTAATCCCTCAATGTTTTCTTTGGTAACTGAACAGATTAAACTTCTTGTAGATCAGATGGAAAGACTTTTTCTAGTCCTACTTTAATTTTTTTTTTTTTTTGCTCTTCTTTAAATTCCTTTTAAATTCCTCTATGCATCTCTTGAAATGTGGGCCCCAGACTTAGTTGCACTGTTTTAACAGCAGTCTTAAATTTTTTGGGCAAGAGGCAAGGTTGTTTCTTTTCAGTATTTACCCTTTCAATATGGGGCCAATGAATGTATCATCCATTTTAGCATAGCACTGCACAAAATGCTTACCCACAGGAACACACCTATTGCTACTACACTATTCTTCTAATTTAATATTTTCCAAGATTTTTTCCCATCTTCTAGCTACAACAGAAATTTCACATACATACTTTTATTGTTTTGGGTTTGGTCTGTCACTAACTCACTTTTCTACATTGTGTGTTTTGAGGAACTCAGATCAACAAGTAATCACACCACTATAACTCTCGTCCCAGTACCTGAAATCTGTTCTTAGAGGTCATGCCCTTCAACAGAACAGTTGCTAACAAGAAAGACAAGAGCAAAGTTACAATACAAGAGTCTAAGCATGGTGCATGTCTAACGCATTAAATCACCCCTCAAGTTAATTTGTTAAAAGAGGCTGTAGGCTGGGGGAGTTAGGGAAGAAAAGTTAAAACTGCTTATCACTTCAGACACAAAATAGAATAAAGTTCTTCTACAAGGAAAGATCAAGGCAATAACATGTCATGTCTCCAAATACAGTCACTTATCCCTTACCTTTGCATTTCCAAGAATAAATAATCTTATTTTAATTTAGAAACTACCCAACACTGGATATCCCCTTTGAGTGCACTAAAAATTTCAGGGACTCAACTCAATGTCAGGCATTCCCAGGTGCTATTGACCTTTTCCTACGAGAGCACAAATGCTACAAGGAATGCTACATGGGGAGCTGCAGGTAGGAGCTACCAACTGACAAATATTAGTTTTGGTAGGACTTGCTTGAATAAACACAGCTGTGCAGTGCTGTTTGGACTTCTAGGAAACATCCCACACAGCCCCCAGCTGCTCTTCTGGAAAGGTTTGAGTTTTTTGTACACCCTGTGCTGTATCAGATAGCTGAATCCAATTCCTTAGGGTATTTTTTAATTATTATTTTTCTTATTAAGTGAATTAATTCTCACCATCTGTATCATAACGGAGTAGTACAGAGGAGTTATGATATTTAAGAGCATTCCCAGACCTTTAACATTCTGCAGGCTCTATGTCACTGGTAAATGAACAAAGCTGCACCTGCAAATAATCTTACTAGGAAATATTTTGGCTGCTTATGTTCCCTATCAGCTTCTGCCTTTTCAGTTCTAGTAGATGGACAACTTGAATCCACTTTAAGTTTGTCTTGCTCATTTCATATACGTACACATTGAATACATATTTATACATGCTGTTTTGTGTTTTTTTTTTTCCCTTCAACATATCATGTGGTACTTAATCAAACAAGTGTCTTGGAGAAATTCAAGAAATTTACTGTTTCAAAGTTGCTTTTTAATCAACTAATAATCTTGAAAAAAAAATAAAATTAAAAGTTTGTTTGACAAGGTCTGCTTTCCATAAAACTAAACCATACAGTATTAATTTTTAAGGCCTCATTAGCAAAGCCCAAAATTAATTGTTTCATTATTTTATCCAGCACTGACATCAGCTTAACTCTTCTGCTGTTCACTGGTTTACCTCCTTTTCACTTCTCAATACACATAAAGTACAGAAATAGCAGCCCTCTCCCAATTTAATTTTTTTTTAAAGAAATATTAGTTACTCATTCAAACCGTTCACAAAATTCCTTAATGTCTGAAACAGTAAATAAGCTTTCTTTTTACATGTTGATTTATAAAGGTTTACTTTTAACATAAGCTGTTGAATATTGGGTTTTGTGTGTGTGTGTGCGTGTGTGTGTGTGTGTGTGTGTAAGATGAGCCTTATTGCTATCTACGTTATTACTTAAGCCATGTAAATCTCCTTGCTTCAATTTAGACCTTCTTAGGCAAGAACAAAAAACAGCACTGAGAAAAATATTTCTGCATTTTCATAATAGATATAACCCTGAAGATTCTCAGGTGGAGTCAAGGAGCATTGCTGGAGTTCTCTGTTATCTTTCAGGTCATCACTGCTTCTGAAAACACTTTCAACAGTACCATGAGCAAATATTATGCACCAACATGTGTTGTGCTATCTTATACCTAAACCATAGGACTTCAAAATTCGAATTCTGGATTCTATTCATATCTCTCCAAATGGCATGGAAATATATCATTGAATCAGCTTATTTAAATTCTTTATACTCATTTCCTTTTTTTCTTTTTTTTTTTCCTTCGTCTGTGCATTCAAATAGTAACCTCATTGGGTCAAGGACTGTATTGCACAATCAGTAATAACTACAGAGCCCTATTAAAATTAGGGCCTTAATTTGATACCATTACACAAATAATTGGTAATGCCAGTGATTTGATTAAGGGGACTGTCTAATACTACTACAACTCAGAAGAAATCCTTCATGGCTTTCATCTCACCAGACAGCCCTCAAAACACCACAGCCAGACACTTATAGAAAATGCGTATTTCAGCATTTTCTTGAAAATTTAATTAGAATATAAAGCAGAAATTCTCCTTGCTACCTGCTATTGGTTCTGGCCAATGATTTCTGCCTTCTGACAGCAATGTAACTACAAAGTCTTCTATAAAACTCACCCACACCTGTAATTTATTATTTTAATTTTCTCTTCCCCTTTTTCTTGTCTCATCTCATATATAGACTTTTTTCCCTCACCCTTTTTTTCCCAGTGCAAATGGAAAACTAAATGTATTACCTTATGTATAAATTTTACATATAAGAAAGAAAAATAGTGTATGCAAATTTGTAGTTAACAACTCATGCTTTTTCCCCAACAAATCTTTCTTCTCCCGCATCCTAGCTGCACTTTTCCTTCTCCTTATACTGTTTCTCAGTATTGGGATACACACTTCACATAGGATATTTTTTATATGAGCCTCTGTACCCAAAAACTTTACTCAGCAACAAGCATTCATAAAGAGTTACGTAGGTAGCAGAACTGGTGTGCACATTTAAAAATGATATATAGGAGATACAAACATACATCAAAAATGAGTATGAAGTCTAGAGGTGATAGGACAGAAACTGTACAGCCATAGTCTCATTTCACAGAACATGCACAACATGCTGTAGTTAGTATGCTACAAAGGTAACTTCAGAACTTAAACCCTCTAAAAGATTTAGTATTTATGAAATAAGCATGGGTTCCTCAGGAGGCAGAACTAACCTACTCTAATGTCTTGAAGTTCTTTTCTTCTCAGTTTTCTCTCTTCTAACCTCATGACTTTAAGTTACATTTGTCTCAGCTCACAAGTTAGATGGAAACAGCAGACCAGATACAAAGATGACATCTTCAGTACAAAGGATGCAAATTGCTCACTGAGAGGCTGTACAAGTCTAAGAACTGATCTGAACAATGAGAACTACTAATATCGATGTAATTACTTGCATGGTCCAACTATTCACCGATGTGACAAATGCACACTCCAGACAGAGACATCATCTTATCAAATTCACTAATCATGTTCATCCTTATAAATAAAACTATCAGGATCTATAACCCCATAGTATCTTAGCCAGCCCAGTCACTGCTTTCAGTCTACCCTGTACCTCATTCTTAAGGCTCCAAATTATAGCAACCTTAAGCTCCCTGTTATATGCACACAAAAGCGCTGTTCTCTACCTTTGTACAAAGTCTGCCTAGATTATTCCCTTCTAGCCACTGTAGCTTTACCTGTAAAGACATAGATCAATTGCAGTAAAAATACATGTCACTAGTCATAAACATGTACCTTATCACCTTCACAAACAGTACATAGCACTAGCAGTGCTAGCAACCGCAACCATTTCATACTTCTGGAGACTATCACTTTATTCTTCCTTTCTCTTTGACACTTGAAAAACTCAACAAAATATAAGGCCAATTACCTTACAAATAAACTGGAGTATCCTCATCTGATCTGTAGTTACCACATGCTCAGAAATAACCACCAACAAACTCACCCCTTCCCTTCACTTCCCCCCCACACTCAGTGAATATGATGATGTCAGCCAGGGAAGGCTAATAGCTAACACCTGAAATTGAAGAAATCCAGAATATAATAAATGGGGAAGAAAAAAATAAATGCAAATAGCATCCAATCATCAAACCCAATGGATCTTTCTTATCTACTAAATGCCCCATTGATTATCTTTCTTTGCTGTGCCTTAACCAGCACAGTCTTAGACGATTCAAGTGTCGTGTGACTGAATAACTTCCTACCTGAAATTAATGTTTGGTTAGATGGTAAATGTAAAACATTCTGGCACTGCCAGCACAGTCTGAAAGTGGACAAGGATTTTCAGTTAACTTATTCTAAGTGATCTTGCCTTGTATGGGCTGAGATTCAAGTCTCAAAGGGCATGAAGATGCCAATTACTCCATTTATAACAGTATGACCCTAAAGCAATTCTGTCCCGCAGTAAACAGTCTGAATTCCACTTAATCTCTTCCTAATATCAGTGGTGGAAATAAAGATGCAAACAAAATCATATATAGGTACTGTATTTCTCCCATCAATAAATTCATATGCATATTCACACTTGATATTAGCCAATAACAGGAGATACATTTTTTAACCTAGTATAGTGTCAAGGACTCTGAAACAATGATTACACTGCACAAAGGTGGTGGAGCAAAAGTTACCAGTTTAGTCTTTTCCTCTATATAGAGAGTAGCTGGCCAATAACCATTATTTTTAAGACAAGGCAAGGAATGGGGAGCCAGTGCAGAGACCAGGTAGACTGGAGGAATGAATAGCTCTGCTGAGCCAAGCACAGATTTTGCAGCAGGCCTGGAAACATATTTCACTTAACAGCACATTCTAGCAAACGATCCTCAGCAGGCCCAGTGCCTTGATTTGAGATCACCTCTTGTCTCATTATTGATTTTCTCACAGTTTGATTAGAACAAAATTGGATTTCTTCATGTGTTACCATTACTCAGGTTAAGACCACAGGCTTCCAGCTTGTTCTGTCAGCTCAATAAGTTATCAATATTTCTCATCAAGATATCTCAAACAGAAAAGAAAGAGCATGATACTCTGTTGCACCACCTTGAAGTGGCTTACAAACAACGCAGTGCAGTAGCCTAAGTGCTTCAAATCCCATTGAGATGGCTAAGAACCTAGCACCCCGGAACAATAAGCTCACATGCACCACAGGCTGGGCACACAAGGACTGTGACACACAGTGCAAAGCATGAGCTGAGGTCTCTTGGTGATCCTGCAGCAGGGAAGAGTAACAAAATCTCAGCTCTGTCTATTAGGTATACAGAAGAAAAAGCATTGCGCTCAAAAAAATAGTGGATAATACTCAAAGTTGTGTGACTTACAAAGCTTTGCACAGTACTTTGCAAATCTCAATCAAGAACTTTCCCAGAGAGGTGGTGGATGCCCCACCGCTGGAGGCATTCGAGGCAAGGCTGCATGTGACTTTGGGCAGCCTGGTCTAGTGGTTGGTGACCCTGTCTACAGCAATGGGGTTGAAACTAGATGATCTTTTCAATCCAGGTCATTCTGTGATTCTATGATTCTATGGTAAGTACTACACTAGCAAAGAAAACAATTTATGATTGTTTCCTGCACTGTTTGAGCAACCCTGAGTCAGTCTGCTCAAAAGCATGAGGCTGTTGAGAATGTTCCAAAAATGTTGTCCATAAACTCCAACTCCTTTCCTCTGATCATTTGCATCCCTACCAGCACAGAATAACTTGGAAAACCTTCCAGGAATGTAAATTAGAAGTTGAGAATAATTTTCAAAATACCAGCTCAATTTTCAAACATCCAAAACCTCAATGATTTTACTTTCTATAATTGGATGAAAAGAGAGTGGTATTGTCATATGAAGGCTGACTTCTCAAACACAGCTCCAGTCATGCTTACTAATACTCTCCTTCCCAGGGTGCTGAAAGGAAGCTTGCCTTGCAGCTGTGCCAGGAGATGTGCAGGGACTCGGGGTTTAGTCTCTTGCTCTTCTCATCTTTATTAACTCGATGCCATTTATTAAAATTCTTTAAGGTGAAAACAAATAGATTATTCTTATTAAATCAATTATTCATTCCCTAATGAAGACACAGAGTGCAGCTGTCACAAAACCTTTTCTTTGCAAAGCCCATACAACAGCTTTCTATTGGAGTTTCTTTTTCTTAGACTTGTGCCAATTGTATAGCTGACTGTTAGAGCATAAATGAACTTAATTCATATTGCTCCCAAGTTTCTGGTCCCTTCCAGATGAGAATATCTATGTGTATCCATTTTTTCTGCTATCTGGATCTCATTTTTATAAAACTGATGCATCTTAGTGAACCTGTTCTATGTGACAGTCTCACTGAGCTCACTGCAAGGAATGTTCATACGAGGAATGTAATCTTATTGATGTGCTCTGGTCTTATATAAGGAATTACGTAAGTTACTGGTGCTACAGTGTCCTTTGTTCAACACTGTTCAACACTGTTGTTCAGGATGTGGGAAGGCATGAGACAGGCATCCAGATACCATATTCTACAGTGTCCCATTTACCCTGCTTTTGGAACTCCGTGGCCACCTTTATAAGAATTGCTGCCTGACATTAGGTAAAACTGTGGGATGATGTAGCAAACACACCACCTTGGTAGCAATGTTGGTGGGGGGAATAAGCAGATGAGAGCTTTGTTTACTTCATCCACTGTGCACCCACGTATATGGGAGGAGGGAAGAAAACAGTCTGCATCCTTCAAACGCTGCTAAACATTGGCTGTTCCACCAGCTACTTGAATAAGAACAATCTACTGTACAAGACATAACCACATCTGTAAGCCTCCCATGATCCCTAGGGAGTGTACTTCTGTAGGTCCCCTCACTGTGGAGTTCTGAACACATGCAAAGAGCATCACATAGCCACAGTTACTAGAGGTGTGATATGTGCCTCATAGAAAATGCCATTCTGTCAGAAGCAATGTCAACTGAGGGATTTGTCAAGCTTGAGCTGCTTTGAAAATCTACCCACAAACATTTCAAGTCATTCAATTTGCACAGCTTCAACTGACTTTTCATAATACAGTTGTTCTTCTTCCTTGTTGCCTTCTAAATAAGTTAGATGAATATTTGGCTCCCTCAGTATTCAGAACCCAATTTCTCTTTTCTAGGAAAATGAAGGTGGCTGACTTTTGTAAGAGATGCTTTGTAATTTTTCATCATCTAACTATTAGACAGTGACACTACTTTTCTCCATGTTTTCTGTTTCCTTTTGATTAATCCTGACATCTCCATTACATTTAATGGAATCATTCACATAATGACATCATTTCCATTTTGTCTTTCTTCTCTATATATCTACTTATCTCCCCAAGACAAACCTTTGTGTCACAGTAGGATCAAAAGACCTGCAGCTAGCGAAAAAATAATAATAATAATAATAAGACAGGAGTTTGAATCTCAGTGACTCAAAAGCTTTCAGGGCTCAAGACAAAGGCCATATGAATTTAAATCTCTGTTTTCAAGCAAAGCATTCAATCACTTTGTTCCTTTGCTTTGCTACTGATCCCAAATAAAACAAAATCCTCCCATTTAAATTTTTCCTCAAAACAAAGCATGGTTTGCTATTATTTTTTTCAGTAACAATGTGCCTTTACAAGACTGTGAAAAGACTGCTACTCTGCCCTGAGCAGAGTATAACATAGGCAGAAATAAATCAGATGGTTACTCAGAATTCTCATCATTTTGGTTGTTTTCTTTATGCTCATATATTTTGTCAATTGACCCAAGGAGTGACATGGCATTGCTTCTTTTTTATTTGTTTTTAGAATAAAATTAACTGTTGAGATATATATTGATATAAAGCTGTTATGTAATTGTATACGATTGTAAATATGCATTAATCAGTAATAGATTAATGATCCTATCTTGAATACAGTTGTTAGACCTTGGTTGGAGATCCATAACATTCATGCATCTCTTCCACCGTGGTGTTATATGCCACCAGAGCCCGTGGTCAACATTAAGCATCAGGGAGGAAAATTGTCTGTGCAGAAGCCCGGCTTTACCAAGTCCTCAGCTGTCTCACACAGTTTGTAGAGGAACAGCATGGTACTTGTGAGTTATCAATCCCAAAATGGAGGATGCTTTACTGTTCACAAGTCACACTGAAGATAAGTTTAAAGCATGTCACATGCAAAAATAAAACCAAGTTTACAAACACACTGTTACAAATTTACAGAGGTCTTCCACTTAGATTAATTCCCTCCTTTGTCCTTGATAAGGAAACTTAATCATGAACTATTTTATGTTATGATTATACAGCCCCTTTAGAACACCAGTGATCCAGACTCCTGCTGAAAAGCAGGACATAGCTGCTACCCACAGATGCAACCTCCTCCCTTCACCCAACCACATGCAAAACTATGATGAGTAATGGATTCAGGCAAAAAACAGACCTGTAAAGTAAAAGCAGTGGTCACTTTCCAGTAGAAGCTGTTCCCTCCTCTTATCAACATGGGGCCACACAGTGATAACTGAGATACAGGAGAAAAGGTGACAATTGCATCCAACACTGGCAATGAAGATGAGGATGAAGACAAGGATGAGCCTGAGACTTTTGGAGCAGGGCTAGATTAACATGGTCAAGTAACTATTGCCTTATCTTTTTTCCAAGTACTGATCATCTTGGGTTCATCTAGGACACTAACAAGCTGAGAGCCTCTTGTGACATTATTTTTATTCCCAACCCTGGGAGTATGTATAAATATGATGGTGAAGCATCTGTCATGCTCTGATTTCATAAAGAACTGACATTCATTCACAGTCCACATAAACATTAAATTAATAAATTCAACCCACATTCATAGCATGCAATGTTAATGTGAAAATGAAAAATATCACTGCAAACTGAAAAGTCAAAATGTGCTTTTTAAAATGTTGTAATAAACCAGATTAGCATTTAA
This sequence comes from Odontophorus gujanensis, assembly GCA_013399175.1. Classification (NCBI taxonomy): domain Eukaryota; kingdom Metazoa; phylum Chordata; class Aves; order Galliformes; family Odontophoridae; genus Odontophorus; species Odontophorus gujanensis. The sequence continues at coordinate 109,126 of VXAB01007701.1, read as the reverse complement.
AAGTGAAAACAATTAAGTTGTAAAAAGGACTAAAGGATGTATTCTTGCGGTTTTTTAATGGACTAAATTTTTTAATGATGATTGAATCTTACCAGTCAGAGCAAAATACGTTTTCATCTTCTCCACATGAATTTTGCCAAGTTACTACTTACCCAAAACAAGTTGAAAATGTGAAGTATTTTCATCTACCAAGCTAATGTCTTTTTCCCTTGTCTGACACAGCAAGTACAAGGTGGGTTATGAAGTACCTCACACCGCTTGACACCTCTCTGTCCCAGAAAATTGCTATTACCTTGACATCAGCCTTTGTCCAGCTGCTTCTGAGATGCTCTGGAGATCTTTAATCACAGCACACAGTAACTCTGTAAGGTGAGTAAATAATACTGTCATTTTGAAATGAAGTGAGACAAGCCAAAAAAAAAAATGTCAGAGACCTGCCTAATATTAAACAATGGAACAACCACCTCCTGTGAGAACCACAGCAGGACTGAAAGAACCAGACTCATGTGCTTCAGATATTAACACCAGAAGAAGCTGAAGGTTCATATGAAAATGCTGGTGTTCATCAGGTTAATCAGTTCTACAAATCTTTTTCAAGCAGCATCATTCTCTGATTGTTCCAGTTTTCTGTTGCCTAGTGCACTGTGTAAGAGGCCTCCAGGCACAATTAGCAACAGCTTGGTCTATTACTACAGAACTGTGGAAAATATTTTTTTTATTAATTGCAGATATTACCATCTTCACACTCACATTCAGGTGATGAAAGCAACGTTATTCCTCTTTACCAGGCATTCAGTAAGAGGGAACTGAAGTGGTGCTTTTTATAGCAAGTCTGGGGCCCTCTGCATTGCTGTAAAGCAGCACCTGAGTTGTTTTGCTTTGCAAAGATTTTACAGCTATTGGCAGCTGCTAAGCTCTCCATAGAGCTTATTTCAGTCATGAGAAGGTCATTTTAGGAATTCAGCAGTTAAGGTGCTTATCTGAACATATGTATTTCTCATTGTCTTTCCATAGACTTTGGATTCTTTGGGGATGTTCTTTGTGGGGGACAAGCTTCACACCTGAAAAATGTCTAACAGTGAGTGGAAAATGCAGACAAATAAATAAGGGATAATCTCCTAGAAGAGTAACATTAGAATATGATGAGTAGAATGCAGGTTCAAGCTAACAGCTGTACTGATAAGAGATGTATGCTTGCCTATTTGAAATTGCATGCACCCAAGACAGAATGCTGCTGCTGACTATAGTAGTACAAATCCAGTGAACATAATTTAAGCGTTCATCACTGTTTTGGTTCATTAAAGTTGCCCCTCCACCAAGGTTCACAGTGACCATGGATTCCCAGAAGAAGCAAGTCCCATACACAATAAATAAAAATGCTTTATATTTGCATTCATATATCATCTCTGTCATTCATTGCACAGCATTCTTGAAGTGCATTATTGATATTATCAAACAAAACCTACCCTTTCTCTAAATGTTATGTCATTACCAACATTTCAATAGAGCTGTGGGAAAACAATAATGGGCTTTGGCTAGCTGAGAATATCCTTAATTGGATCTGTAGCAGGCTTATTCTTATAGTAAGATACAAAAGAGGGAAGTTCTGGGGACTGAAAAGTAACAGTGATACATCTATGAGTCACTACAAGAATTCATTTTATGTGCCCATTAGGAAAGCAAGCTGTGAAGTTATCTTTTGGGACAAGAATAGAAGAATGTGTTTCTCTTAAATTTTGGCAGATAATTAACAACAAGAAAAAGTAGGTTTACAACAAATATCAAGGAAGCACTTAGTCCAGTCTTTTGTTATGATGTAGCACTAAGAGTTCTCTCTGCCATCTAAGATCTACAACTGGATATCCACATCTCTGTCTCCCTGAACTCTTACAGGTATATTCTACTCACAACCCACCGATATGTTTGTCATTCTGTTTATGAAGGTCTTCTGAAATTACCTTAGAACAAACTAAATGTGCACAGCTGAGAAACTATACTTGGGAGACCAACCAGGACATAAAATCACGTAAACTAGCTCAGAAAAAATGAATGTTGAAAAAAAAATAAAAATAGTTATTGTAAAAGTAATTAGCTGAAACAAACAAGGTGCAAAAGAAAGCAGACTTAAATGAGCTGTAGCCATAATAGAGCATACAGAGCTGGAATTGCTGAAACGTGCCAAGACTTGTCTGAATAAAGATAGCAATAAGAGGACAAAACCTTTGCGCTTAGCTAATAAATCAAAGGGAAACACAGTTCCCAGACACATGCATAAAACACTGTATCTGCTGGAGAAATAATACCGTATGAGAAATGTGCCACTGAATATATTAAGCAGAGGAGAGACAATTCTGCAGACAAACAAGTGGCAAATAGCCAGTCAGCTCCCAATTAGAGATATTGACTTTGGCAAAGTGTGCAACACAAAAAGGAAACGAGTAAATAAAACAACACAGCTCTTAGGAAGGAAGACAATTGTATTACCATCCAGAGATTACCAGGGAATAGGTGATGGCATGAGATTGCTTTGGTTTGGGAAGTCACTATTAGATCTATGATCAGAGACCCAGCTGTGCTATGATAAGGCACAGAAAGCAGGCACATTATTCTTTGATTATTATAGGGCCCAAAAGAGAAAATTTAATCATGAGAAGGATTTCCATGATCTGCAGATGGATACTATACATATGAATACACCCTTTGTTCAGACAGACTAGAGCAAATACTCAAGCTTTCACAATTTAACTTAGAGACAGAATATTTTGGACAGCAGAGAGAGAGAAAGTGACATGAACAGTGGGCACAAAAGGAAATACAGGAAATTTAAGCATTAATAAAACCTTCTTATGGTGAGAGTGTCCTGGTTTTGGCTGGGATAGAGCTATTTTTCTTCTTAGTAGCAGGCACGGTGCTCTGTTTTGCATTTAAGATGAGAATAATATTGGTATTACAGGGTTGTTTTTGTTGTTGCTGGGCAGTGCTTACACTAAGTCAAGGACCTTTCTGCTCCTCATACTGCCCTGTCAGTGAGAAGGCTGGGGGTGCAAAAAAAGCTGGGAAGAGACACAATCAGGACAGCCAACTCAAACTGTCCAAAGGGATATTCCATGCCATATGGTGTCAAACTTAGCAGTAAACCAGAGAGAGTTGCCCTGGATGGCTGCTGCTGCTTGATGACTGGCTGAGCATCAGTCAGGGGTGGTGAGCAACTGCAGCGTCCAACAGTGGCTTTGATTATTCTTTCTGCTGTTCACTGTTTTTCTTTTTCTTTTTCTTTTTTTTTTTCTTCTTTCTTCTTTCTTCTTTCTTATTAAACTCTCCTTAACTCATGACTGCTTGCAATTTTGTTTGCAATTTTCTTCCCCATACCACTGTGAGGGGAAAGGCTGCATGGTGTTTAGCAGCCTGCCAGGTTAAACTACAACGGAGGGTGAACAAGCATTGGTGCAGGTTGCCCCAAAGGTTGCCAGAGTCTCCATCTCTGGAGTGTCTGATTTCACAGACTGTCTCTTTGAAAATTTTTGTCTGTTTTTTTCCCCTAAAATTCACGGTGTCTAAATTCCATCTAAATGGAATTTAGACACCGTGAACACTGTATAAATATGATCAGAGCTATTCCATTTTGGTAAAAATGCTCTAAATTATGTAAAAAATAAGATCCTAGTACTATCACTAATTCAAAAGGATAATCAGAACATAAACTAATGTTCTAGTGTTCAAGAGTAATAAAGATTTCCTCTCTTCCTGAGTGCAATGTAAATAAAGCTTGTACAGTTTAAAGTTGGCTTCTTACTTGGTCCTTGTACAGATGCATTTACAGGTGTACACACACAGAATATTCAGCTTTGCCATTTTTAAATGAGACATGTCTCATTCTCTCTCTCTCTCTCTCTCTTCCAGCAGAACCCCTAAGTTATTTTAATTCATGGAGAAGATTTAAACATTGCTGCTTCAGGTCTGCTGGAGCAGTACTCATTCAGAGCTTTCTATATCCAAATCTGTAACATTCTCATTCATTCATATTTCTTAAAGGGCAGGAAATGATTTATTAGAGTGAGACAGATCCTCAGCAATAAAGAGGATGATATCAAGACAAAATGAGAAACTATATTCATCTAGTAGAGACCAAGAAATGAAACAAAAAGCAGCCAATTGCAAAAATAACTACTTGGATCATGATAAGACATTTTTCACCTGTAGCATTCAGTGCTTTTATTCCCATTCAAAAGGCAGCTAAACAGGAGGGCATATGAAGGTGAAATGGAGAATGTCGCAGAAGGCATGAGAAACTGGGAAGAGAATATAGGGCTCAAATTGGTAGCTAATGCTGCCTTTTTCAAGTGGGTTGTCAGCTAAGCAATCCAACAATCAGTGATAGAACATTTCTCAGACACGTTGGTCGGAAAGAGATGTGCCTTGCAAAGAGCATCTTCTCAGCCCGGGTCAGTCTGCTCTCTACCGAGAGTCCTCTTGGACTGTGGAATTTCAGCATAAAGCTAGTGATACTGCTAAAGCATTTCTCTCAGTTAAGGATGAGAACAGAACTTTCTTATCTCCATGCAGAGTTCATTGCATGTGATACGATATGCATTACCTTTGGCATGCAAATCAACCTAAGAATGATGAAAATATATAAATATACACATGCAGTCACAGCATCTGCATGCAATAATTTTTTTTATATGACACAGAGAAAGATTTCTCATTCTAACACTTTTGTATGTATGTGTATTTTTTACAGCATTAATAATGAAATAGTAGCACTTGGTCTGTACAGACAACATACTTAATAAAGTGCAAGAAAATGTCCCTGTCTTAGAGAAATGAGACGTAAGAAGATCTGTTTTTCCCCTCATCTTGTTCCACTGTTTTTAGTCTCATAAGCAAAATCTGAAGTTCCAGCATCTAAACAGAGCCAGATATATTTCACTAAAAATTGCCCTGGCTTCATTCATCAAAGACTTGCTTACACACACGGCAGCTGGACAAGCACATCATGCATTCTTCTCACTTCAAAAATCCCCAGTGTCACAGCTTGGCAGCCAGATAAACCCCTGATCTACTCCCACAGGCAGCAATCTCCTAGTGCCATCTTGTTGTTAATGATGACCTTCTCTTAGCCTAGAAAAAAATGAAGAACCCTCTGCAATTTGTTTCCTGCTCTCTAAGACTGTTTTTCTTCCATTAATGTTTCTGTGTCCTACCTGCAATTAAATCACCCTGCTCTCTAAAGTCACCTACTAAGGATGAAATTTCTATCAACAGAGCAGACTTTGTAAACTGAAAAGGCCTAGTTATTAACATATCTTCATCCAAATCAGTCATGCTCCTCTGCCATTGAGTGGATTGGGGGTGTACAATGAGTTGGCAGGATGGCTGACCTGGGCTGACCAAAGAGATATTCCATATCATCCTCAGCAATTACACCAAGGTATGAAGGAGAGGGGAGGATGTTTGGAGTGATGGTATTTGTCATCCAAAATGACCATTACACACAATGAACCCTATTTTCTGGAAGTGACTGAACATCCATCTACCTGTCAGTGGGAAGAAGTGAATGAATTCTTTCTTTTGTTTTGCTTGAGGATGTGGTTTTTGCCTTCCCTAGTCTTTATCTCAACCCCTACTCACACTTTTACCTTCCCAGTTCTCACCCCCATCCCACCTGGGGAGAGTAAGTGGCCTGATGCATTGAGCCACAACAATTACACTCTCTATGGCTCACTGTGGGATTTCCTTTTTTCTGAGTTACAGTGGGTTACCGTGAACTTTCTAGAAGTGTCAGCATGACATTGCTTGTGTCTGCAAATTTTTATAACTCCATCTATCTAACTAATTAAATAGGCCCTCCTCACTCAAATATCTACAACACTTCCTTTTGGTGGCGTCTTATAGTTACAGTTTCCTGGGAAGATAAATGAGACCTGAGTGATACAACTGGTTCTTGCAGAAGGGCAGAAGTAGATGAGTAAAGTAAGAGAGTAATGTAAGATCACAAAGGAAATCTTTTGCCAAGTTAAATACAGACTCAGGTCACCTGGATAACATTTAGGGCTATTTGCAGATAGACCGAGTAACTGATATTTTCCAATTAAATTTGACATATGTTTACAGATGGAATTCCAAAGCATAAAGTGTTTTCAGTAGAAGAACACATTTTCTATTTATGTAAGTTCAGTAAATTTTAAAACTAGATGGCAACTTGGAGATGGTCAATTTAAAAGAAAAAAAAACAACAACTAATAATAATTATTTTGCTGACTTAAAAGCAAGTTTGAATAGCTTTGTTGACAATCACATAGTGGGACTGATGTTGTTGACAAATGAATTTGACATAGATACTTTTGTGATGCAGAAGGCAGAGATAAGCCAGATTTTGATTTAATTTCTTTGTAAATAGACACCTAGTGACCAGAGACAAAAAGAAAGAGCTAGGAAAAAAAGGCATACTGAAATGTAAGACAGCGCAGTAAGCCATAGCGTTCCCAAAACTTTTACAGCTGGGAGCACAGGAGAAGTTCCGTTCAGGACCACAGTTGGTGATCTGACAGAGCACTAAAGCCCTGTTTTGTTATGTTTGATTTTCAGTAAGTCAATGCCCAGACTGGTCTTAACAAGAAGGGGGGGCCAGGAAGGTTAGTGACGCAGGTTCTGAAAGGGCACCTACACGCATGGCTGTAAAAGATCAGGAACGGAGTTAAAATGAGATGAGAATGATCCCAAAGAGAAGAACTGACATGCAGAGGGAAGAAGCTGCACAGTGAAAGAAGAGAACTGAAGACAAATTAAGCAGATGTGAGGGGAGATTAAAAGGGCTGAATTAATTGAGCCTGATGCACTATTACTTACAGACTTTACGCTGAGAAGGACATCATACAAACAGAGCAGAGATTTTATAACCAGATTTGCAAATAAGCAGAAAAGTATTAAGAACACAAGTGAAATAAATCTCTAGAGCTGTAAGTCAGGTTTTGTCCTGAATTAGTAACTTTGTTAGGAAAGATCTTGAGCCTTAGATTTGTCTCAAACTGGATAAGCAACCAAGTATTTATTGCCATGGAGATAACTGTGTGTTGACATTCTTGCTGTCTGAAATAATCTATAGTTCAGTAGTCATATGCATGTAAAAGTTTTGTGTATGCAAACTAGATTGAACTATCAAACCCCTAACACTTTATACAACTGTGACTTGTCATTTCTCTGTACATTTTAGACTTCCTTTTTTTTTTTTCTCTTTGAAGCACTGTAGAAAATTATTTTGTGATTTCTATTTCAAAGTTCACCTTGTTAAAAGGCTGAATTGATCCCCCCAGAGAGAGAAAGAGCAGACTGAACAAGAGCACATAGAAAAGAGAAAATTCAATACAAATGCAGCCCTGAACACTGCTTGGAGACATGCAAACTGTCGTACTGACATTTCTGACATGCTTGTGAGGACATTTAACTTTTTCTTCTTTCAGAAGTTGTTGTCATAGCAAAAATACATTTTTGCTTTTATTAAACTCTCCAGGTCTCCTTTTCTTACTGAGGTCAGTGACAGTTGAGCATATCCTGGAGAAAGAAGGGTGGGACCATTCCTCTCCCGTGGCTCTGGTGCAGCAGATACAGGGCCATTAATCACCTCCACTTATTTAATCTCAGAGGCTGAAAGGTGGCAAAGTGCTCCCTCTCAGGGATTTCTGTTTGCCTGAGAGCCCTCAAATCACCACTAATAGAAACCCAAAATCTGCATAGATTTTCGAAGTTTGGAGGGGAAAAAAAAATAGCCTAATGGCTAGCTCTACAAAATGACAGGGGTTTTTAATTTTCATTGATTTGCAGAATTTAGGTTAAATTTTGTAACTCAGAATGCTTCCTGGAATTACATATAACATATTTAAGTAGGAGTTGTGAAGAGAGCTAATAATAATGAAAGAGATTTAAATCTGTCAAGCTTGTGGGGGATAAATCTTTAACGGCTCTGCAAATGCTGACAAGCAGTTCATCTGTGTGTGTTAGTGGAGAAACCGATCCTGATAGCACTAAAATAATGTTGATGTCTTGTTCTGTATAAACAGGTCAGTGTTGAGGTAAAATGATGTACAGCAATTAGAATCCCAAACTCCCTCCCTCCCTGTGGGAAACAACTGTCAAAGTTTGGTTTAGTTTGCATTAGTTGGAGCTTTCCCTTTTTTCCAGCTACAAAATGCTGGAAAAAAGTACAACTTTCCTTCCTGGACACTCACTTTTAATTAGGCTGAGGATGTTTGGCGTGCTTCTTTGAGCAAGATCTCAGTGATGAGAGAACTGGGTTGCTACACAAGCAGTCCTTATCTCAGCTTTCCACTAGTCACCCTGCAGTTCAGCTGGGAGATAGGCAGAGATTTTCCAATCACTGGCACAGACTTTCACTTCAGAGATGCTCTCTTGCATTGCTTTTCTTTCTCCTTTCTTCACCCAGAAATAAAGTGTACACTTGGCAAATACGGATTACTGACCTGAGTCAGGTGACAGTGGTTTTAATTAACCCTCATTATATTGACTATGTTAGAAGATCAGGGAGAGAAAATTCAGTTCATTCTCACCCAGATCTTTTGTGTCACACCTTTACAACAGTAGCAAACAGGATTTATGCTGAAGAGCAAGTCCTCTGCCAAGCAGAAAATTTCTCTGCCAAGACTCACAATGAACTGCATCCCTTTTTAGAAGAATCTCTCACTATTGATCGATGCAATTGTGATGATACATTTGGAGTTTATTTTGTAGAGCTTGAGATGACTGGAATTAAAAAGCAAGTGAAACTATGTCCCCCTAATTCACATGTTAAAATCAACAATGAATATTCTTTTACTCTGTTTTATATTTGCTATTTTAGAGGATCATGTATGAAACAAGACTCTGGCTCTTCATCCATTCACTAAGGAAGAACTGTTTATAGTCTGATAAATGGATGCTGGATTTCATACTTCACTCTGTCACAGTTTTCCCTGTGTGTCAATGATTAAGTCACTTACATTTTGAGTGTCTCAGATCAGTCAATCAAAGATAAATAATGTTCTGCATTTCTTAAAGACTGCAGTAGTCAAAGATACAATAATAAATAATTACTACTAATACTAAATAAAAATAATTAATATTTTTATACAATTATACTGTATAGAAAGTTATATTCTCCAGAACATCAGATTTTTAAAATTTTCTTTGAGCAACAGTGCTGCTCACACACTTTATGCCTGGGATACTTCTACAGGCATGACTTCTCTGATATGTACTAAAGGCTTCATACACACAAATAGGAAGTTCAGCAAGGAGGTATGATAGGGAAATACAGTTTAGACATGAGCAGTTCTTTCTAACTATTAGCATGCAGGACTGTGGAATCTTCATCCTCTGATGGATTTTAACAGGTAATAGTCAAATGCCTCTCTGGAATGCTGGGTGCATTCAAATCAGATAATATTGACCTTGAATTAAGGTTCGGAATTAGACGACCTATTAAATTCCCTGCCAATTGGACCTTGCATTATCATCAAGACTGACACATGAGATTCAGAAAAAAAAAAAAAGAAATGAAAGACACTACACCAAATTTCCAATAATTACTCACTTCCATTTCAGTTAGCAAAAACAATGCCTTAACCCAGTGTTAATAAATCTTGTGTTTCAGGTAAGATGTAAAACCTAGTTCCAAAATTCATGAAGTTAGCAATTTCATAAGAGTGTTATCATCTTTCAGAAGACTGAATCAACTCCTTCCCTTACTCTCAATTTCTGTCATTTGCAGTTTGTCATATGCAACTATACTTGCATATTCTGTTCTTCACCCTTTTCGGTCACAAGCTGTTGGCTCTCTCAAGCAACTCCTGCCTTTCAGAAAGCCACAAGGTAGTTGCTCAACTGACTTCATTTTGAGGGGATGAAGTGACTCTTGTACACTGTTGTTAGAGTTCTTCATGATGAAAGGAGTTTTGAGAAGACAAGATAATATTATTCTACTAGCAAAGGAGACACAGTGCTAGCAGGCAAGGCAATAAGTAGGCTCCAAAATCTGATAAACTTTATGTTCATCATTCACTGAGACATGTATTGAAGGTACAAATCTAGGCATGCTTACACTACAGAAAAAGAATCAGCATGAAGTTTTCTGGAGACTATAAAACTTGAGTCTCAGAGCAAGATGTTTTATTTATCAAATGAACTTTGCCATAGACCAGTCAGTGTGTGTCAGTGCTATCAGAGGTGGGGTTTGTAACAATGAAATGTACTTCTGAATCTCCTTGGGTTTTAATACTCATTGACTTGGACAGGTAATCAATTGATGCATCTCTAAAGGCCCACAGATATTGACTTTGGCCTCCAAAAGACTTTATAAAGAGTCATTTAGGGGATACTTTCCCTTCAAATTGAATTGTGGACCATTAAATCTCTTTAGTAAAATACTAGAACAAATACTGGATGTCAATGATCCTTTTGCATTTTTAAATAAAACACAATTGCTCACGGCCCAAGATGAGGTTCTGAGAAAGATCCTAGGTCTTTCTTTTTCTCTGTCAGATTCTTTTAATCATTATAGATTTTATTTCCCCTATGGACAAACTGCATTAGCTGTACAATACTCACTGTTCTTCTCTCACAAGACTATGATAAAGGCACCTCGTCACCATGGGGCATAGATTAGCTGTGCAGGTTCTGGAGGGGACTGAGAAGTTATTTCTTGGTTTCTTGGCTAAACATTTGATAAAGGACCTCGTGATTAAAGGAGATGGGACAAATATTATTTTAAAAAGTGACCTTTTGTTGCATGTTATCTATTCTGCATCTGTACAGAAGATTAGATCTTTCTTCCCTATGCCGAAAAATGAATGATACTAACAGAATTCTCCAGGTTAATAAATGTGGATAACACAACTTGTCTGGCAGTAACTGACAGAGTGAAATTCTTGCCATTTTGTTAAATCACTCCTAAACTATCAAAGTTGGATGCTATTTCAACGGCAAACTAGTACTGCGTCCAGAAGTGAAGTCTTCAGTACAAGAGAGACATAGACCTGTTGGAGTGAGTCCAGAAGAGTGCCGCAAAAATGATCCAAGGGAGAGAACATCTCTCCTATAAGGACAGGTTGAGAGTGCTGTGGCTGCTCAGCCTGGAGGTTGAAGACTTTGAGGTGATCTGATAGTGGCCTTTTAGTATCTAAAGAGGGGCTAAAGAAAGGATAGAACAGACTGTTGAGCAGGGTCCGCTGTGACAGACAAGGGGAAATGGTTTCGAACTAAAAGAGAAGATTTATACTCAATATAAGGAAGAAGTTCTTTACAGTAAGGGCAGTGAAGCACCAGAACAGCTTGCCCAGAGAGGTGGTGGATGCCCTGTCCCTGGAGACATTTTATTTCAGTCTGGACAGGACACTGAGCAACCTTATGTAGCAGTAGGTGTCCCCGTTCATTGCAGGGGAGTGGGACCAGATGACTTTTAAGAGTTTTTTCCAACTCTCATGATTCTATGACTCGATGATACTGGGTAGCAGACACACATATGCACATGCACATATACACACAGACAGTATCTCCTTATTCAAAAAAGTAGTAGTAGACATTTACAAAGAAGAATGTAGTAATGCATCAGTGAAGTCTGAAGTAAACTTTTTCTGTCTCATCAACAGTTCTGAGGATAACATTCTAATTCATTATAACAAATGCAACATATGAATGCTATATAAATATTTTAGCTTAAGTGCAGCCTTAGTCCACCCACAACCTCACACCACCCTTCAGCTGCCATTCTGTGCCAAAATCCTGGAACAAGCCAGTGTTTGTGAAGTTCAGGACACAGGCCTCTGCATCATGAGCCAGGCAGGGCTGAGAAAGCCAAGGGTAAATGCCACACTGTCAGGCAAATGCTAGCAAAACCATCCAGCTCATCTCTCTTTTTAGTCCTCCTGGCTTCGAGCCCTGATGGAAAGTACAAAAATGCTTCCTTATTATCAGATACATAATTCCCTTCTCATGCTGAAGTTATACTGGCTTCAAACAGGCAGACTATTAGGAAGGAAGTCCCTGTTTTGCAAAGCAGGCAGTGTCTGTAGCACTGGGACACTAAAAATGTAGCTAGACAAAAAAGTGGACAGACAGGTAGGAAGCCAGGAAGACAGACCAAAAGGAAGACAGACTGGCCAGAATCTGTATCTATCAGCCTAAGTGCTTAGAGCTCACTTAAGAACATAGTTCCATAGACATTAATCCAAATGTATTTCCAAAGCTAATAAACAAAGATTGCCCTGACTTAGCTACAGACTGTGAAGGATGCATGTAGCACATGTAAGAAAAATGAAAACAAAACCTGTCAGAAAAGAGCCCTCTGATCCTCAGTTTCCTGTGAGGAAGGACTGTCTCCTCATTCACATCTCCAGTCCTGCACTGAACCTCCTCTCCCAAGCTGCTTTTACTGTAACAGCCTCAGAAAGTGACATTTTTTCTAGAGGGTCCATGGAATACCATAAACTAGACTTGAGATCTTTATGAGCCGCATGAACTCCAAAGGGAAAAAACCTCTTTTGGAAAAACAGCAGAGCATAGAACCTCTTTCAATCCATGAATAAGGTTTCTAATGCTACAGTGATGATAGACAATGAAAATGAAATGTTTAAATATTACACTAGCTCCAAAAAATACATCTAAGGAGATATGCACTGAATAATATATGTAATCCTGTCAACAAGAAATATAGCAAGTGTTTAAACATATCATCACTCTTATTACCATGCTATTTGTCTCTCTGGTGTTTTTTAATCTAATGGTATGGAATTTTCTTTTATTCGCACTTCTGTAACTCTACTTCACAGGTATTTCTAATCTTGGGTGTTACACTGGTTTTGATTAGCCATTCTGCACACTAATTTCCCAGTATGTCGAGTGCGATTTATGATCTCAGTGCCTGAAATCATTTCTTGTTGCTCCTGTCTCAGCATTTTGTTTTGTGCCCCTCTCATCTCCATGTGCACTCTTTACTCATCCTTTCCCTTCACAGTCCATGGCACCTTCCCTTTTCCCCAGCTACCCCATTAACTTTCTCACACCAAAGATTTGCTAAAAATTTTACCGTATGAATCTCTGCCTATTCAGATTTGCAGTGTTTTCCATGAAGCTGTAGAACTGATGCAATTCAAAGCACGACTAAAGGAAGGAGAGCATGCAGTTCAGTTCCCTTCACTGCATCTGCAAGAAACAAAATGATTTGATGCCACACAGTGATGGGAAAACCAGGCTGGATGCAAGAAACAGCAGCAGCCTGAGAAGTGTTTAAATGTACCTCTTTATTCAGGCAACATCAAAGTCTTTGTGCATCTTCCTACTTCCTTCCACACACTCAGAGCTGCTCATTTGTGTGCACTGTCTATTCATTAACATCTAATCAAGCCATACATCTACTGCAGCTTTACATCAGCACTGTATTCCCCCACACTGAAACTGCCTCAGGCTTTCTGTCTTCTCTTCTTATTTGTTTCCGGTGCACTAAAAGCAAAAAAAGCTGTTTCATGCTGATTGGCAAACAGAGGGAAAACAAACTCTGGGTTTTGAGGAGGTTGAAAGCACAGAATATGCTTCTCAGCCAAAAACAATCTCTCCTTGGGGATGTGCCCTGCAGAGGCAGGGAGGGTTCTTTTAATTAAAAGAGTAATGCATAGAAGAGAGTACCGTATAGAGAACCACTGCCAAGATAGATACTGGGTGAAAACGGAGGGTTTTGTTGTTCTTCTTTTTTACCATGGGAAACAATTACATTATATCATTTTACCTCACTTACTCATCCCTTTAATTCTAACCTATTTCTACATACCCAAAAGCTAACCAAGTCCCACAGATTAATAATCAAATGCAAGATGATTTCCTAGCCAGCTTTCATACTACCCCTCAAAGCACATTACTTATGGAGATTACCAATAACCTGTACAAAAATGTTTCAGAAAGCCGTGGTAACTGATAATCCCTGTTTTCTTCTTCTTTTTCTTCTTAAAGAGTGTATTCACAGCTGTTTCTGACAGGTCTGAGAAATTAAGATGGAGAAAGCAATTCTACCGTATGCTGTCAAAACTAGTCTTGCCCACTCTTGCTTCCTGCCTGTGAACATGTTTCTCCTACCAGTTATAAAATACAGGAAAACAGAAGGATTTTGGATATTTTTCCTGATCCCTAAATACACCATTTCTTGGACGCGGGACTTCTTGCTTTCTATCAACCTGATCAACGAATGTAACAAGCAAATTCAGAAGATGCTAAAATGCTGCATTTCAAACCAGAAGCAAGATGTATAAACCAAAGGATCTGATGATAAAGATGCATGCAGAGTTAAGTCATTGCTTTGTCAGAAGTAAACACAGCTTCTTCCCATCTAAAAAAAAAAAATATTCCACTCTAGCATTTCAACACAGAAATATCCACCATAAAGACAGACTGCACTTAGCAAGGCAGCACCGCCTGCCAACTACAAGCACGAATCAACTGCCACGTGGTCCAGTGCTCTCTCTCAGACACCATTACCTTTGTAGGTAAAATTAACTAGATTGTGGCTGATGTTGCTCATGTTCTATGAATTAGCAAAAAGACTTGCTACATAAGTGCTTAATGTGGAGCTATGGAGGTGAAGCAGAGAGAGATGTGACCACATTTATCATTTTCTGAGAAAACTTCATGTATTTTGTTTGTTTCTGCTTGAAAGAGAAAAACAGACTTTGTTCCAGCTGTGAGAAATAGAACTGGAATATCTAGAAGTCAATAGTTTTGTTTTGCTTTCATATGACAATTTGATTATAATTACTTTTATTTTGATCTCAGATTCCCCTCAATTCCCTCTGATAAAAACATAAATTATCTGTTGTACACATTGCAAAATTATTTGAATTACTTAAATATTGACATGAAAACTAAGTGAAAAAGTTTCACAGAAATCTTTTCCTTTCTTCCTCCACAATGTAGGCCAGAAATCTTAGACAAATAATTTTTCATGTAAGTTTTATCTTATTTAATAGAATTAAGACATCTCCTATAAAGTTGTTGAGACTTGAGTGAAAAACTACCAGTGACAGAGAAACCATCATAACTAGAGAAAAATTGCTCCACTGATTAATTGCACCCTGAATTTACCTTAGTTTATCTTCCAGCTCCTGAATCTCATGGATCCATCTTTCTGACAGAAATACTTCCAACTATCACCTCTTAATTTTCTGTTTGGTGTGCTAAACATATTACACTGTCTTTCTTTCTTCATGGAAAAAGAAAATTCTACTCTTCTTTTCTGGATCCTGTTTCATTGTTCATCAGTCTTTTTGAAGAATGACTATTAGAATTCAAAACAAATGTGCACCATTAGTGCCAGAGGTTCGTAACTCAGAACATGAGTTATAGCTGTCAGTTAAGAAAGTGTAATAGCTAGAAAGAAACACGCATATCCATCTTCACACCATGATAACTGCAGAAATAGTACTTCCTTATTCATCTATAATTTTCCCAGCTCCTTCTTCAAAAGTTGGGCTGAGCCTAAATTATGTCAGATTGTGCACTCGTGTTCAGTTGTTTCACTGCTCCTGTGTTCTCCAGTTATGGTTTTCATTGAGGAAAACAGTCTTGTGAGACTGGTCTACATTCTGTGCAACAGGAGGCATAACTTTTCAAGGTGACTGCAGAAAAAATGTTTGTGTTGAAGTTCATGCTTATTTACTTCAGAAAGTGACCCAGAGCAGCCTGTATACCCCACATGTCCTGTGTGATTCACTAATTCTGTGCCATACCACCACAAGAGTGGTATTCACAGACGTAGTCTTCCTGGATCAGACTGGACCAGACCTGAAGAGCAGCAGCATCTACTCAGAAATTAATGTGGGGAGGCTGTGACTTTTGATTGTTTGATTGAATTGATGTGACTGAGGCTGTTCTCACTCCATCATTAACCTGATCCTATGGGCTCTGTTGGACCTCTTCAGGGGCAATTTTTTCTCTTAAGAATACAGTGGTTGTACATCAGCTGCCTCAAAAAATGCCTGGGTTGCACCATATATCAGAGAGTACTTCAGTGAATATCTCTGAGATCTCAGAAATGTCACTGCTTGACAGGTTCTAACTTCTGTTAATTAATGATGATGGCATTAATTATACTGCCACTCCTTTCTGCCTTCCCATTTGTGGCCCATCACTGCCTGCCCCTGATTTTGCCATGAGAGTTCTCCTCACAATTTCCCAGGTAAATTTGCTGAACATTTACTAAGTAAAAAATTATAAAGTGCATGCTGGCACGTTCTTATTTTTTCCAAGATGTGTTAAAATAATAAAAAATAAATCAAATCTCCATCTGAGTTCTTGTCCCATCCTTTTACTTTTTAAAGAAAGTACTAAACCATTAGATTAAAAAACACCAGAGAGACAAATAGCATGGTAATAAGAGTGATGATATGTTTAAACACTTGCTATATTTCTTGTTGACAGGATTACATATATTATTCAGTGCATATCTCCTTAGATGTATTTTTTGGAGCTAGTGTAATATTTAAACATTTCATTTTCATTGTCTATCATCACTGTAGCATTAGAAACCTTATTCATGGATTGAAAGATTCTTCAGCACCTCTTAAGAATAACATTATTGTAGGAAAATTTTCATTATTATTCTAATATGAGTATATTAGAGTATACAATAATGAGTATACAATTCTGCACCTTTTGGGACGGTATGTATTTATAAGAACATACTGAATACTACAGTTTTTTGTGCATCCTAACTGGATGTTTTTCACACTGGATCTTTACAGAGACAAAATATACTTTATAGGAGAAATAAATAATTTGATTATACTCCAAAGTTTTCTGAAATTTAGAACAAGAGTAAGGATTCGTGAGCATGCTTATGAATTCTGAAATCTCATTTTACTATTTCTTATCCATGTATTTCCAGGTTTCTTGATGTTGTCATTTTCTTTCCACAGATGAGAGGAGATAGAGGAACAACATAAGAATTCTATCCAAATTTTACTTACTAGTGGTCAGTCATTGTATTTGTAGAACTTACAACTTGGACAAGACAAAAATATTTGTTGAAAAACTGTCCCCAGTTAAATAAATAAAAAACCTTTATTTTAATCAGCTAAAATAAAATCCTAATTCATTCTGCTATGTATTTTTGAACAGGGAGTACAGAAGGGTAAGAAATTTTTTTTATATTCCTTTTTCTTTGCTTTTGCAGTGTTGAAAACTTGAGAAAAGAGAAGAACACAATATAAATATGAAAGAGTAGAATGTTTTCTCGGAGAAAAAATATGTGGAATATAATCTATGAGTAAAATTTAACTTTTCTTCAGAAACTTTCAACGAAGCATGTTTCCCTCTTTTTGATTGACTCTAAGTTATGTCATCCAGAGTAGAAGCAGAAACAATCACCCTGAGACACAATAGGACAGAGTTTGAATGGCAAATCACTGGGATGAAACACTCAAATTAATATTAGCTACATGAGTGAAATGGGTTGGAACAAACTATTCATCAAACAATTTCAAATAATAAGCTAATTAATGCAAATTGTGATGTGTTCATGGAGAAATAACAAATGCATAAAGGGCAACTTTCATTATCAAATGAATTGTTCTCGGGGAATAATTCAGAGCTGCAGAAGACAGAGAAAAGAGTTGAATGTTAATGCATAGGAATTAGGAGAACACTAGTATAGAAAAAGATCTAATTTATAGGTGACATTAAGTCTAATGGCTGCCTGATAAAAAGGGACTATGTACTGCCGAGTCTCTTGAAAAGCTGGCGACACCTTAGGTTTAGCCCAGGTGTTTGAAGTTTTTGGAAGTGACTGTAAAGTCTCTAAGAAAGTGTATTAAAATGAATGTTCAGCATGCAATAGAAAGGAGCTCTGCTCTTAGCCAGGTTAACTAACCTTATCAGAAATGATATCAGTTTTTAGTAATACACAATTATATAACTATTTGGTTCATTCTGCTAAATTTTGTAGAACCTCAATAAAATAGAACATATATTAGTATAATTACACAGAGCAAATCCTGCAAAGCCATGATACATAGTCTGTATTCTTCAGTTACGTTTATTTGTCTCTTTGACATTACCCTCACATCTGCTTTCTGGACTTCATGGACCCAAAGAACCTGTTTCTGTTTCTGTAACACAGAGCTGTCAGAAGAGTTTGTGTCATTTATGCATTAAGCATCTTCTCAGTGTTTGCTATTTTCTTGTGGCAAAGCAGTAACACATAAACAAATGCATGCACACAAAGATCAGAATGCACAGCTCATTTATTTCTGGATCAGATTGATTAGTTTTGGAGAGGGCTTAGAGAGAGGGAATTGTGGTGTCGATTGTCATTGACTTCCAAGATAAATGAGGAATTGGACAGCAAAATCCTGTCCAGACAAAAGATAACAGCACTTAGAAACAGTCCAAGCACTAAGCAAAAGATTAGCTTTGCTGAAGTATCCTAACTGCTTTTAGATAACATAAATTTCAGGTAGGTGAGTCTCAGCAATTTGTTCTTTCATGGTCAGAAAGACTGTATGTTTCTCTTTTTATTTTCATCTTTTTACTAGTTAAATCCCCAGTGGCCATTATAGGATGTCCCACTGTTTACTACAAGCTTAAGTTTCAGTGTTAAAAAATAGATGATCTTGTTCTGCATTCATGACTAAACCTATTTTAACAACTTAATAATTATATGCAAGTTCTTCAGCTGTCAAATATATGTTAAAGGGAGAAACATTTATTAAATGTGAACATTAATGTCAGGAGAACCAGTTACAGCGACATTTCTTAAAAAAGAACAGAAGAAGCTGTTCGACACCTGCATACTCTGTTTTGTACCAAACTGCTCTAATTAGCACATTTTGAGATATGATTAGAGCACTAGAGGAAGCTTTCCAAATGTCATTAATTATGGATGTGATCTTAAATTATTCACTTTGAAAATTTTTTCTTGCTATGCTCCTTTTATCTTCCACTAACTTTTTGTTGCATCCTAGAACAGATCCAATTAAACCTCAAATAGCAGTTTGTTACGTTAAAGGAAAGGTAAACTGAATTATTTTTCTTAAGGTGCTTGTCTTAAAAGGGAAAAGGCGGGTGAGAATTGTTTTTTTCCTCTTAAACATTCATCGTTCTCTCCCTCAGCCTCTGCCAGGACTGAAAGGGTCATTAAGCATAGAGATTTATTTTGCTTGCTAAAAAGATATTACAGAATATAATAATGTATTTGCATATACACTCACTGTTATTCCTTTTATGGATTATTAAGATCATATCAGTTAACCAAGGTTCTAGTACATCACAGATAGTATGGTATGTCCAATAGCTCATGTTTAACTGAAGAACCTTTCCCATGCTTACATGCAGCCAGACCTATCTGGGGTAAATCTGTGCTGAGAAGGGAGAGTGACTATAGGAAGGAAGGAGACGGAGATGGAGGAAGGGTAGCTGTCATAAAGTGAGGAACAGGAAAGAGAGAACTGATGAGCAAAGCTGAATATGGTCCATGGTCACAAGGAGACTGGGAAAGAGTGGCAGAAGGAATCATAGAATCACCAAGGTTGGCAAAGACCTACAAGATTACCCAGTCAATCATCCATTATATGAAAAAGGAAGGGAGAAGATGGAAGACCTTTTCCTTAAGGCAACGAAGACGACTTTTTTCAGGTTGCCAGTAGCACAGGGTGCTGTTATGCCCAGTGCTGAGGCCCAGTGCTGAGATCCAGAACAGTTTTGAGATTGCTTCTCTCTGCATGGATACCTATCTAAAAAGGCCATCAGTTTTTTGTGGTCTCACAAAGGCACTGGCTGGAACCTTGGACATCCTGCCCAGGTTTCCAACTCACTAATTCACAGCCATATATGTACACATGCATTCTAAATAACTCACCAATGAAAAACAGGAAGAACAGTAAGTAAATTTCTTTCCCTCACTCTTCTTTCTAATTTATTTTCCTTTCCACATCTGACTTACTAGTGCCCTTAGGAGGACAGAATATTTTTGCAGAGATAAAAAGAGAATTCATGTATATCTGCATAAAAACAAAGCTCACAGTTACATGTAATGCACAGAGACATAAAAGAAGGTTCCCATGTATGTCCTCCAGACTAGATGGTAGAGTTAACAGCCCTATTGCTTGCAATGATCGAACATTGCCCTGGATTATGTCTTTTTCTCTAGATCTGAGTTCCTCCTTTAAGGCCTCCACTGGGACCTGTTAGAAGCTACCAGCACATACTTGTTTTGTTAAACACTGCTGAAAAAAATCCAGTGAACAAGAATGACAAATCCTTTAAGATGAGTTTAAAATAAGTGGGAAACAGAAAGAGACAGTTGTACTCCAAACTGAAGTGCTATCACTTTACACAGTAATCAAACCCTTCTTACAGCTAAACAGAACTCAGGTTGCTCTCAGGAGCAACTAGACAAAATTTTGTCCTCTTTCTGAGTCAGTGATGTTTGACTGGTCTTTTGGTGCAAGCTATCACCTTCTTGATAAGACATAAGGGAATTTCTCTTGGATGTGGATGTATTAAAGCACGTTACAGAGAGCATTTCTGAATCAGTACCTCATATGACTTACAATCTTCTAAGGTACCGGTATAACAGAGAAACTGAATAATATGCTCGCATTTGACAGCTAATCCTGAAAGTCTAAAGTGGGGTAGCTTAGAAAGTAAGAATTTGTGTCTATTCAGCCTTATGGTGGATGAAGAATATTTTTTCACTTGGGTGTTGAACAAGCATCTTCTTCTGGGATTAAGTATTTTGGGGAAATTCTTAAAGAAACTGCTTTCCTCCACTTTCACTTGCATTAGGAGATATTCATTATGCTTTAATTTGCATTAGGAGAGAACATGATCAGGAATGAAAGGAAGGTGAATACCAAACATTGTTGCAAAAACAGATCTATTGATGAAAAAAATTATGTATCTGTCAAATCTTATGTTAATCAGCAAGAAGACTTAACTGTGACTACGGATCCTGCATGGTTCAGGTATATTTGTAGTCATATAAGAGTTTCTTGAGTTGCTTAGGACAAGTTATCTGCCTGAATCCAGAAAAAAAATAATTCTCCCTCTTCCTCTCCTCCCATCTGAAATTCCAGAAGAATACACTGAATCCAAAATGGGGATGATAGATAAAGAAATAAGATTCTATTCTATTCACCTGTAACAGACACAGGGATTCATAACCAGCCTATTATCAAAGGGCCAGGTTGGCAAACTCAAGGTTAAGGAATCAAAGGTTCATAGATATTCATTGTGAGTTATTTGCTGCTTTCACAGTCTCTCTCCATTCACCCAGACTCACAGTTATCACTGTGCTACATCAAAAATGCTGTTCCAGATCTAGGAAAGGGTACAAATTAGATTTTACAGTAATTGGACTTATTGTGTCCCACTGGAATTTAGTTTCTACAAGTCATTTAGTGCAGGAGATGATAGCTCTTCAGAGGAATAATAACATCAACCTCAACTTTCTGTTTTACAATGTTTAGCTAATTATATCATAGGTGACATTCTCTTCCCCTCCCTGTATGGAAGCTGCTCTTAGGCACGGCATACAGGAAGTGCTGTTACACTAGAAACATTTTTCTAGATGCTTACTTTCATCTCAGTAAAAAATTACCCTTCATACCTTCTGCAAACATTAAAGATCACCTGGTGAGTTTTATGTGTGCTCAGATTCATTCTTGCCTGTGTATTCCAGAATATGTTCTAGTCATCATTATTATTCCATTTACAGAAGAGAAAAAGAGCGTATCTGATTGATCTGGAATAAAGCTAAAGCAGACATAGACTCCAGCATCTGTAAAACACATTAGCTTTTCTGCTCCTTACTTTAGTAACAAATAAAGAGTTTGTAACCTCGTATGAGAATGCTTTGTCAGTTACACCAATCATCAGCAAATAACCTGATTCATTTCTTGTTGATTATAAATGTCATGTTCATCTCTGTATGCAGTATTACCTTCCACATGGTACACTTTAAATAATTTCTTCCCTTCTGCCAGTAAAACTCATCCCAGTTATTCTTTAACTTAAGGAGTGGTAAAAGATGCCAGACACACACACATATACATGCAAGATTTTTGACACATTGAATATAATAGTCTGTGTTTGAACTGCATGAAATGCATCAAATTATCAGATCTTCTAAGAAAAATCCAATGTGAGCAAATTGTGAGATGTTTGGTTTTATCTTTGACTAACTCAGAGTCCTTTAGTCTCAGCTCCCATAATAAGATTGGTTCTGAGTGCTGGGAATGAAAAGTTAAGAAACAAGCTGAGAAAAACTTCTGAGAGGAGAAATAGTAAAAATTGTAAAGATCATAAAAATACATTACTGTTAGAAGTCTAACCTTTACTCCAAAATAAGGTAGTCCTTACCTAGTACTTTCAAACAACTAAACAATATGTATTTATAAAAACTAAAAGCACCTATTTGTTTCCCCTTATTCTCTCTCAGTGGATGTGTAGGGGCTGATACAGTTATTGCTGAAGATGATGAGAGTGAGACTCTTACATAGATTCCACAAGCATCAGTTCAGGCTCTCAAGCAGGCAAAGACAAAAAAAAACATTTCTTATTTACGCTCAGGACTCATTACTCTGTCCCAAACACATAAACAGATCTTAGAAGACATAATGGTGAGTTTTATCTTTCTCTACACCAACAAGAATATTAAAATATATATATATGGATGCATGAATCAAGTCTAACATCTTCAGAGATTCATTTAAAACATGGCCAGCGCTACAAAAACAGATATCTTAGGAAGAAAAAAAGTTTCCCATATGGGTTTGATGACACTAAAAAATCTGCAGCTTTAATGAGAGGTGACAAAAACCACTAGTTTAATTTCAGCATTGATAGAGACAGAGATTCCTGCCAGTATTCCCAGTGGATTCTGAAGGAGAAGGAAATGTGCTAGCAAAAAACTGTGTTCAGCATGAAGTGCAGTGAGTTGAAAAACAGGACCCTAATGTGAAGCACAATTCCTCCCCTGTTTTTCCCACTTCAAGCTTATTTTTCTCATCTACATACTTTATGTGGTCTAATAGACTCCATGCTGCTCTCATTCAGTGACAGTGACAATGACACCACTTCAATTTAATGTAAAATTTGAGGTATATTATGAAAACTCAGGTAACAACACAGTTAGAGGTTGTTATCAGAAGATTTGAGCTATGCCTTTCACCTATTTCACCTTTAATGTTTGAAGTGTTATCTCCATCTGATAGCACAGATGGGAGGCTGAAGCAAAGATTATAAAATATGGGTCTGTAGAAAAATTCCAACTCATTTTCTTGGTCATACCAGGGTCATATGACAAAAGGTGAGGAGATTAGAAATGACCTTTACAAGATCAACATCGGTCAAATATCAGTCGCAGAGTTAAGTGCCAGAACCTTTCCTCTGACCACCAGTGTATCTTGCTGGTGAGAAGACAGAACTTCTGCACTCAACACACTTTATCTGCTTTTCTCAACTGGTGAACAAAGCATATGCTTGTGGGAAAAACGTGAGAATAACAACATCTGCATCTCCCACGCTTTCAAGTTAGTGTAAAAAATGCGAGAGCTACTTAAATACACCAATTATAATTGGTAATTGGGAGGTAGGGACATGTTCTTTTTTCTCTCTCTTGATTAAGACAATTCATAACCATTGCAATTATGCAGCATGCTGCATTTATTAACCCAGCAGGCACTGTCGAATGTTCATCAGCCACTTGCATGTAATCTGGTGAGGCAGTATCTTCAGCACAAAAATTGCTTCTGATGGTAAATTTATGGCATCCAGCAGTGACAGCCATTCTGTTGCATAGCAAAGCCACCCTGAGTGATGGCCTCTTATGAACTTAAGGGATCTGGAGATTGTAACATTCAGTTCAATCTATTTCATAACTGAAAGTGCCATTTGCATTTTTGTTGTCATTCATTTCCAGTTCCACTGCAGTTTCAGCAGCAAATCAATAGATGAAGCATTATGAAAGTGTTAATTCTGACCCAACTAGAATTGAGGGAGTACATGTATTGCCTTCTCCTATGAAACTTCATGCCTGCGTTTCTGTAAAAACGTTTCCTTACATGACATGATTCTATGATTCTACGTTTATTAATTTGCTCATAGGTACAAAGATGAGTTACACCAACATAAATACACTAAAATCTCCAGAGCATTTAAAATATCACTTGAAAGAAATTCACCAAAACTTGCTTTCAGAGATCAGAAGAGATGCAAAATCTCAGCCTCATATAAATCAGAATAACTCTATTGATTTCAACAAATTGTCTTCATGCGTACCTGCTAACATTCCCAGACACAGAAATACTATCTGTGGTGCACAGATATTAATGCTTCATTAATAAAATTAGAATTAGTGCAAAAAGTTTGCACTGTTTAGTTGATTTTTTTTTCCTGACAAGAACATTTTTATATCATACCACACATCAAGCACGCTGTCTCTATAAATGCCTACGGTAAAATCATGTATCTGTTTGGTTCAGTGTGAATTAAATTATTTTAAAAAACAGTCCTT
Source organism: Odontophorus gujanensis (assembly GCA_013399175.1). Lineage (NCBI taxonomy): Eukaryota > Metazoa > Chordata > Aves > Galliformes > Odontophoridae > Odontophorus > Odontophorus gujanensis. Next base: position 84,579 of record VXAB01007701.1, on the reverse strand, counting down.
GTAGTAAAGGAAGAATTTGCATCCAAGTATTTCTCCATATCTCAAAGGTGTTTGCATATGCATATAAGTCTGCGACACTGACCCTGATGCCCTCTCGCTATGATTTTTTCTAGCACTTTTCCAGAGCTGAGCAGCATTGATAGCAATGATAAGAGCTGGACCAACAAGGAATATTTGAAAAAAAAAACCAACAGTGTGGAATATTTTTGCAAGGCACGAACAGCAGAAAAATCAGAAGGAAGAATGACACAAATGCCAGCAAAGCCAATAAATTTTGAGCACGTATTTTGAAGAGAAGAAACTTAAAGCCTTCAAATGCCAGTAGTACACCTAGAAATGTGTACATTTTGTATAGGAACGGACATGTTGTCAGCCACTTTGCATTGTGCCAATAACAGCATTTGGGCTTCACAGTTTACCTAGAAGTACCATGGAGCAAAACAGATCTGACCATAAAACAATGTCCTATTTTCTGTTAAAATGAACTTGTTGTCAATAGTTAAGAGAAACACTGTCCTTTTGCTGATGCGTGATGACAGTTGGGAAATCTTAGAAGATCCCTTGTAATAAGACAACCTAGAAAAACTGCCCCCAGTTTGGTGTCTGAGTGCTGTTCCCCCCCCCCCCCCCCCCCCCCCTCGTCGGCGACGGAGGGAGACGAGCGACACCANNNNCCCCCCCCCCCCCACCTTTCAAGAGCTGCTCCAAGGGAAGAACACTATTCCCCCTTCAGGGGGCTTTTTTGTTTAATAATAAAACTAATTCTTGTTCCACAAGAGATCGCAGTTCTTTTGTATTCAACCCTCATCAGAATACAGCTCTTGATGTAGAAGAGTGAATTGTCGTGTAGTATTAAGGAGAAGCATTGTGATGCATGTGCAGATAATTCATCTCTGTGCAGTCTCCCCTTGATGTTCTACTGGTTGCATTTTAAAAGTAGGAGAAAAGTCACAGAAAAATAAAGCAACGCATAGTTTTAGTTCTTGATTTTTGTATTAGCCATGAATGGTTTTGGTTAGTTTTTACACCAGGCTAAACTAAAATTTCCCATCTGTAGTTAAATATCTGGCCTCATTCCTAGGCAGGAGCCAGTCTTCATCTCAGTTAGTAGTGTTCCTAATCATTACCTGTAAATGACCATATTAGCAGGACTGACCATATTAGCAGGGCTTTATGTTTTCATTGTAATTTCTTTCTGCATTTCAGCCTAGTCACCTACCTGAATGCTGAAGGATGTAATTACTGATTCAATAATATTTATGAATTCAGCCTTATTGAAAGTATGTATTTAATTACTTTCTAATCAGATAAAGGAATGAAAACTCGTGATGGATCAGCAAAGGAAAAGCTATCACTAAAAGAAGTCAATGAATTGTCTATAACAATAGATAATGACAATAAAGGAGTGCACTGCTTTTCAATCAACTGCATAAGCATTAATTGGTTAATCCACCAACAGTAGAAAAAGGAAGAAGTGAGTCAGTGGTAGGCCATGTGATATATCTCACCATGAGAGCACAAAGACCTAAGACCATTTTCTAAATATGCCATTTCTAAACTGTAAAAATTGTTACTAAACACAAGGAAATTTTTATTCTCATCCCTCCTCACTTGCTTTTGCTCTTAGGATTCTCTCTATAGTATTTATTTTCTCATGGTTTGCTGTTGTTGTTGTTGTTTTGCTTTTTCATTTGTTTCCAATTGTTTTAAAGGTTATTGAACTTTCTCAAGAGTGCTATAGTCCCTGACCCCCCACCCCTGGGCTATTCTGACAGATACTTGGCCCGTCTGAGGGAGGAGCAGCAGTCTGGGGCTGGGTGATGCCTCCTGAAACATGATTCAGGCCACACATTGCCACTTCCCTATGAACATATTGCATGCACAAACGTGTTGCTGTTCAATGCTATGTTGATTTTTATTTCTCTTCTAAATAATACACTGAACTTTGAAAGATGCCAGAATGAGTTTTTGTTTGCCTATTTACTCAGCTATTTCCCCTCCTGTATTTTTAGCTTATACTCTGCTTTCTTCCTATAAACTAAAAAATAAACTTTTCTAAGCAAACGTTTGATGTGAAAGCATGCAGTTGGAAAGAAGAGAAGAAAGCTTATTTCCAAAGGCATTAGTGTTCAGATAGTTTAGCAGAAGCTCAATGCACTGCCATTGATTTTCAAGCTCAGGCTGTGCAGCTCAAGAAAGAATTGTTTACCAGTTGGCCACAATGTAAAAACAGATTAAATATTCACATTTTGGTGACAGCTGTAAGATTACATATGAATTTTTTCTCAGTCATTTTTCAGTCCCTTTTTCAAAATACTTACGCTACTCAAAATTTATTGAAAATCAGTATAGTGTTTACTGCCTAAATTCATTGTATTCCAAATAAGAAGTTTACGTAAATGTGTTTGCCTCAAGGAAAAAATTGAATAGAGTACAAAGACCAAATTCAGCTAATAGTACCATTAAAAAGGAGATTAAAAAGGTTATTTGCTTGACTTTCCCCCAACAAAATTATTAATAGTTATCATTGACGTAGAGAGACTACTTATTTATTCACACCCACATTTTTCCTGCACTCTTAATCAACTATTGCAAAAGTTTGTGGTGCAAATCCGGTGATGCAGTCAGCTTGGACTTGACCCAAAGCTCCTTAAAACAATGGAAATTCTCTTGACATAACTGTTTTGCATCCACCTCTACTATGCAGAATTCCTGACACTTGATCTCAATGACAGAATAAATGTTCTTCATATAAGGCCAACACCTGAGATGATGGGGAAGTCAGTGGCTGCTTTCAACACTTACAAATCCCTATGTTTCTAGATACTGTCTCAAGGATAATGCTTTCTCCATTGTTTGAAAATAGTCTTTTTCACAGGTTCAGAATAATTCAGCATTCCCAGTGAGAAGTGTATGCTGATAAAGCTTTCTTTAGGGACAAACAGAAGATAATTCCATCCCGCCTATTCACCAGTAGAAACTAGTATAGGAGATGCTGAGCTTAATCTGTGTATTTCTGAAAGTCTTCATTTTATGATTTCAGTTAAGAATATTTGAGTTTTGTTGTAGCTGAGTGTTTTGTTGCATTTAAGTGTTGTTGTACTTGAAGAAGTAATTTTGAAGCAGCATTAAAAGTATTAGTAACTATCTTCTTCCAACTGTTTTAACTTATGCAATAACCATTGTTAGTACCTCTGGAATAATCTACACGGACCCACTTCCTATAAATTTTGTACACAATTTGGGAACAAATGGGCTTAAAAAAAGATAACAATATAGAAATTATTTATTTCTATCCTTCTGTTCTTACCTATAATAAAACTATATTCTGCTGGAAACAGAGCTGACTTTCCAAATCAGCCTTTTGTCAGACTCAAGGGAAGCAATTAGAGCTAAAGCAGGCCACCTGGTATGACAGTAATTATGCTCCAGATCTGTTCTTATCAGGACCCAAAGCTGCACTGTGAAATTAGCTCAGAACTTTAATTAAACTTGTAGTAGCATCTTCTTTCTTTCTTTCTTTCTTTTTTAATTATTATTTTATTGGGAATGCAACTGAACAGAGTGCTGAATGGCTCATTGAACAAGTAAAAACTAATACAGTTATTTCTCTCTGAGTTATCAGCAGAGATCAGAACCACCTTAGCTGTTACCAACAGCTATTATCACAAGTATCCCTCTGGCTCTTTGGAATCTACAGAGAATTAATTAAAAGGCTCAAACCAGTGTGCAGTTAGCATTTCCTACTGTCAGTTCAGATTCTATGTAAGTAAGCAGGGCAATCATGAGCTGTACTGAGATTAGTATTAGTATTATGATTCAGGACATTTTGGTGACTTCTCAGCATACCCATTCACTGTGTACAGATTGCATTTGCAAAAGCTTCTTGGTGAAAACAAACTAGACTGTTTCAGAAGAAACTGAACCAGAAGGTCTGTTCCAGACCTATACCAAATGTGCTCCAAATCTGACAGGAACTCATCAGATTCAAACAGCTCCAAAACCTTTACATAGTGAGGATGTTTGGTCCAGGGTAACACATTACATATAGGCAGAACAGAACACCATCAACTTCACATTTTGCAAATGCAGGGTCTTCAGCATCAGCTCTTTCAATACACTGAACTGATCCCATTGCACAAAATTTCTCATCAAGGTGGAAACAGTCATGATTGGCAATTAATCACTGGGATTTTATGGCACATTCAATGCAGGCAAGGAACGTTAACAAAAACAGGAAAGTTATCTTACTTTTCATCTATCTGTATGCAGCAAGTTGAAGGCAAATATATAAACAATAACCTAAACAAAAGCCCCATATACTTACTCCTTTACAGTGCAAAGGTACAACCAAACGAGAGGGTGGTAGAGCACTGGAAAATGCTTCCTAGTGCAGCAGTCATGGCACCAACCTTGCCAGAATTCAAGAAGCATCTGGACAGTGCTCTCAGAAATATGGTTTGAATTTGGAATGCTCCTGTGTAGAGCCAGGTGTTATTGCAGTGATATTACGGGTCTTGGAATGCTCTGTGATTCTTTGATAATGCGACGTTAGGGGACATGAGAGATATCGCTCATATTGGTGCCTTTGAGCAGACTTGAGAACAGGAATCCAATTTTGACTTTTTATCATTTATGCTCTTAATTACTCTTAAATTTATTCCATTGAGATAATAGATAGCAAGATCTGATTCCGGATTCTGGTTCCAGCACAGTGACAACACTGGTTTGTGCCATTTTAAAATACCACTGCTGTAATATCTGATACACTTCTGTTGTTTTTGTTTTGTTTTGTTTTGTTTTTCATTTTAGATCCTACAAAGAAATGCTGAGCAGCACACATGATCTCTCTATTGAAAAGATGAAATGTCCATAACAGATAATGAAAAGCCCGAATCACATAAAGCTCCAATTATATTTAATTGGCAACCTAAGAGCAATTCACAGTATCCTTTTTAGATTATGGGGCAAGAAAATGATCTTCAAAAAATGTTTTTATTAAACCATTAGTCACTGTTTAAATGTCCTTTTAACCCACAGATATATGTCTTCATCATGTCTTTTAAAATTACCTCTATCACATTAAATTCATAAATTTAAAAGAGAAATTACTGACAAAAGAACATCAAAGACCTCTGCAACATTCAAGAAACATTACGTATACTCAAGTTTCATTGATAAACTTGTTTTTCCATAACTTTTATCTGTTCCATCTGCAGCTGTCAATTTGATCATGTTTTAATGCATTCTTACTGACAGCTAGAACTTGTCATTTATATATATATATATAAAAATACACACCGTCAAGAGACAAAAATACCATTTTGAGTGTGTACATTTATATAATATAAATATATATGTATACACCACTTCCTCAAAAGACAGAGGTATAATTTTCTGACCTTATTATCAGTCTTACAAAAATCTTTCCAATCTGTCTGTACAGCCAAACAGCACTGTGTGAGAGGCCAGTCCTGGAGACAAGAGGCAAGATTTTCCTCAAGTGAAAACTCAAAGTGCCAGAATAAATATGTTGTTCCAAGTACTTCAAACTCTTAACAAATCAAATAGAATATCCTATGAACCTATACTGATCGAGTTGGAAATGAAAAAAATAATAATAATAAAAAGCCAATAATTTCCAAAGCAGGCAGATCTCTCCTTCACACAGATACCCATCAGGTCCCAGAAGAACATATGGAAACTGGCTGGGGAGTAATTAAGTATATGGTATTAAATTACTGTGTGTTCCACATAGGACATGACATTGTGCAGAAGGTTACAGCTCCTTGCTATACTAGTTAGTCTTTCTGCATGGTAGCTTTGTGAGTGTCATAGGAGAAAAGTATATTATTAAAGCAAAAATCCCCTACTGGCTAAATAAAGAATGTCTCAGAGCTTGCCAAAATGCCCATTACAGGAGAACACCTACACTGTGCTGCATCCCCTACAGAACAGCTCAGATCTGTGAAACAGTGGCTTCTAGCCAGCTTCTTTCTGTGAAAGAAATGTTAGAGAAGCACTGGTGTCTCCAGTAGAAATATATCACTTCAAGAGCTTTGGCAGTCATCTCTGGAGTACAGCAAACCTCAGTGAAGAGGTAAGAAAAAAAAATCACAGATAACCAATAAATATAAAATGAAATCATATGTATACACATTATGTATGCATATACATAGGCTTTTTCTTCCACCAGCATCAGATGCCACTGTAGTTGCCAGAAGAGACACTGGGAAACTGGCACCAGTTCATTAGAGATCGATATTCCCAGCCTGCCTAGTTACAGGAGGAATTAAGATAGTTGAGGTTATAAAATCTGTAGAGGAGATCTGAACTAAATTCTTTCTAGCCTAATTGTTTTATCTATCTATCTATCTATCTATCTATCTATCTATCTATCTATCTATCTATCTATCTATTTTTGTGGGAGATTTCCTTGATAGTCATTTTGTATATTTTAAAAAACTACCAAGGAAAATTCAGGCATTTTTTTTCCCTTTTTTTCTTTTTAAATTTGATGGGAACTACAAGCTAACTTTGAAATGACAATCTTTTGTGACTATAGAAACAGTAGAATTTTGAAGCTACTAGATGTTATCATACACAGCCACCTTCACGTCAACTGTAGTCACCTGACACAACCTTTGGATGTTGTGAACTTTCACCTTTCCATCATGATAAGGCAGCTTGTCAGTAGTCATATAAGGCCAGACAGAATCTGGCCACTTAGGTTATTTAATCTCTGCAAAGCATATTGGAAAATCTAGGTCATATCTTAGTCACACTGATCTAAAATAAACTACCTTGCTTCACTCTCAAAATGCTACTGTGGATTTACACAGATGTAAGAAAGGGCAGAATTAGGTCCACCATTTTCTAAAGAGAAATATTCGCCAGGGTCTCAGCACTCCTGTAATTGTGCATAGAAGCTGTCAACATTGACACTGAAGTAGGTCTGATGCCTCTCAGCCTTTCAGCACTGTATTCCAGCTGGAAGTCCAGACTCATGAAAGATGTATTTGGACACATAAAATGGATCTCCACTTTTCATTGCATCACAAAAATGAGAGTGAAGTTATTTTTGGTGAGTTCTATTATTTAGATGTTTTATATGGGGCTGTTGCTCAATGGTTTAATACAGCTGCATTGCTACTATCTGCAAATATGTCAAGCCATCAGAAAGGCAGCTTCCTAACAGCCCTTAAAGAATCAGTTCCAGAGCACATTTACAAACACTACTGATCCCCTCAAAATCCCTCTAAGGTACACAAGTCAATATTATTATTATTATTACCTTATTTCTTACAGTGGTTGAAACCGCAGCAGAGAAATACAATCATCCTTCATCAGTATTACAATGTGCAGAGTAAGACTTCATGTGGCCTAAAGTTTGTTAATGCCATTAAAATCAAAACTGAAATGAAAGTATCATATTATATGAGAGTCTATACTTACAAAATGAGAGTTCCTTAATTACTATTGTGGGTAATTTTATTAGGAGATAGGTAGCTTGCAGAGAACAAATGAATTGCAAAGACTGAAATCCTTCCTATCATTTAAATACTGTTCAGACAAAGAAATTGCTGTGATTGCCTCAGAGCTGCCACAGAACTGGCTGCAGCAGTCAAAATGCTGGGGGCCTTAGCTGTTTTATCTCTTCCTCCTTAAGGCGGAAAGATGCACCCTAGTTAGTTTCTAGAATTGCTTCTTGGTAGTTCACTCCTTTATACCTCATTCAATGAGGCAGGGGAAATATGTAGACTAATGCCAAACATGACAAGGCTGTCTGTGGGACAGCATTGCCTACTAAAGTACTTTCTAGTAAAAATGAGACCTTTCTGCTAAGACTTTCCCTCCTTCTTTTATTCAGTTATGGTTTGTCCATATTTCTACTTCAGGTGTTTTCAAATGGGTTTCTTTTACAGAAGTAAAACTTGTATTCAGATATATCGGGTTGTTTATTTTGGCACAGTGCCATTTCTCTATCTGACCATTAAGTCTGGAGTTTGAGCATTTCTCTGTTGGCCACATGTTGATCTTCCCAGGCACAACTGTGGGGCTCAGCAGCTTGTAGTTCTCTTGGTCTTCCTTTCTCCCTCTCTTGAAAATGGAAGTGATGTTTCCCTTTTTCCAGTCACCAGGGACATGATGGAGAGTGGCTTGGCAACCACATCAGCCAGTTCCTTCACAACCCTTGGATGCATGTGTGGTCCTGTAGACATCTACACATTCAGCCTCATGGGGTGGTCTGAGACTTGCTCTAGTCTTGCAAGGGGAGGGATTTTCTTCCCCCAGCCCCTGTCTAGAGGTTCAGGGACATGAGAGACATGGGAAGCCTGGTTGCCAGCAAAGATGGAGAAGATCTCATTGAATACCTCAGCCTTCTCCACATCTATTGAATACAGTAATCCTTTCTCATTTACCAGAGGGGTACACTCTCCTTTGCCTGTCTCTTTTGACTTACATACCTGTAGAATCCCTTGTTATTTTTCACATCCCTTACCAAGTTCAGTTCCATCTGTACCTTGGCTTTTCTGATCCAAACCCTGCACGTCCAGATGGCATTCTGGTATTCTTCCCAGGCCACCCATCCCTGCTTCCACTGTCTGTACTTTCCCTTCATTTCCCTCAGTTTCACAGTAGGTCCTTGTTCAGCCACACTGATTTCCTGCCTCCTCTGCATGATTTCTTATGTTGGGGGGTAGATAGTTCCTGTGCTCTCAAAAATATGTCCTTAAAGAGCTTACAACTTTGTTCTGTGCCTGTGTCCCCAGGAACAGTTTCCCAGAGGGTGTCATCCATTAATTCCTTAAACAGCTGGAATATCTGTTTAGCACTCTTCATATTGTAGTTTACTTATAAAAAGTTGCCTAGCACATTTGTCACTAGTTAAGCAATCAAGGATGTAACAGCAGTAATACGTACATGGGTATATTTTATATTCATAAATAAGCTTTCGTAGTGATTCTGCAGATCATCTTTTGGTAGCAGATGACGCTGTCAGAAGGTAATGTTTTGGAAATGTCCTCTCCAGATCTTGGTTATTTTTCTCCTACGGACATTTATGCCCCTCTAGTTGACACAGGTGGGTATCAAGACCCACTTTGTAGTGAGAAACTGCTGTACAGGATCAGGGCAAAACAAGGTCTGCCAGGTCTGCATTTAACCTTTCCTTCCCTTACTTCAAGGCATAATTTGAATAAAGCAGTGGTGATCTAAGTGGGAATCAGCATAGAGTGAGATGCAAGCAGGAAGGCAGTGACTGTCAAATAGTGTTGTCTTCTTCATATTTCTAAGCTTCTGCAATGTTTCAGTGCATTGCAATAGCCAAATTTGATTCGGGAGCCATTGTAATTTCCGTGAGTGTTTTAATGGGGGAGCTTCTCTTATAATCCCTCTGTGTATCAAAAGGGGATACACTCTCTTCCACAAAATGCAGTTCATACTATAGCAGCATCACTTAATTTCAAGGCGATGCCCACCTATACTCAATGCTCACAATAAGTCTGCTTTTAAATGTAACAATAATTTAATATATTAATGCCTCTAAATGGCTAGAGACATAAGAACAACCAGGCATAAATAAATCCAGAGGCCTGTCATTGTATATAACTCAGTTGATTTACCTTTGGCAACACTAAGTGGCAGAGTTTTAATACCATCAAAGTTAATTAGGGATGATGACAAAATGATGTGTAAGGAAATAAATTACTGCCTATTCTTCGCTGGCCTGTCGGACCTGTTAGGTTAAAAGACTATATACTGAAATAAGCAGTCCTTGGTTCTATGGAGAGGTTTTTGTGTATTAGCAGACAGGCAGACAAACTTCTGTGCTGGAAGATCATTCATACACCTTGCATTTGCTTAATGCTTTTCTAGAAGTCCACAGAACTGTTGTTTCCCATTCAATTAGAGTATGTCCAAATGCAGAAGCAGTTGTGTAAACTTCTGCTTATTTTGTTGGACTGGTCTGGCTACCTTGGGCTGACAAGGTTGATCTGAACATGAAAAACTAGTGTTCTCAGGTTTCTGTAGACAGCCCACTGATTCCAGGTGTGGTAATATCCCAGGACAGAAGCAAAGCCAGCATGGTTTTTCATATCAGTCACTGGTCAAACTTTTTGAGCAACAATTTTTGCTATTCTCCAAGACCAGCTTTGACTAAAATGGTCTAGAGGCAAAAGCCTCCTGAATCTACCACAGATTGTTCTGCCCAGTGCCACTACAAATGTTTCCACAAAAATAAGGAAGCTATATTGACTCAAACTATAGTTTCCAAAACAAGAAGAATCTCAAATGTCTTGGATCAGCCTACAATTCTGAACTGACAGAGGCAGCACAACCATGGGAATAAATTTATAGGTAAAATCAAGCTGTCTCTGCATCATAAATTGACTGCAACCATAAAAGTAACAGTTTGCACACACTAGTGTCCAACGATGCTGTAAAGATTCCCCTTCCCAAACATAACCTGTCAAGTGTCAAATATTAAGTAGAAGTAAAAGCTATAATAATCTCTCCCTAAATTCTCCTTGGGTAAGCGAAGCTTTATACTGTCCTTAAGACAAACAAGTGCTCTAAAGGCATAGTTCAATCTTGCACCGAAGCATTAGCTAGCAGAAATGACAATTATATTTAAGTATTTTCCTCCTGCAGGATTTTGGAACAATAATAACATTTTCAACTTCTGCAGCAATTTTGTCCAAGGACCTCAGAATGTTGTAGAGGCAATAATTAATTTAAGTTCCATGAAGTAGAAAGGCAGCAGAACTTTCCACACAAGATTCCCATGTCCCAGATTCCCTGAGGTACCGCGTGGAACTGTGCACAGGACAGGCAACAGAGCTGGAAACTGATCCCTGGGGCTTCCAGTTTCAGTGCTCTGCATCAACCGTCAGATGTCCTCCTCTCCCACTTCACATGTGCTCTTATGGAATGCTTGGTAAATTCTCATTATGTTGAAGAGAATGCAATGAAATCTTTTTAGTACTTATTTACAGTAAACGCACATTATTATCTCTAGGTGGTTTTGTTTTAATGTCTTTGTCTTTTTTTAAGTGAGCTCTTCTTCCTTATTATTAAACAGCTGAAGAAATACAGAGTTACCAACGGCTGACTACATTAGTCTCAAATGTCTTTTCAGTGTATTAAAGTGTTTTCAATTACCTCCTAATACACCTCCAGGGAGCCTGGGAGAATGGAAGGATTAGTAGAATAATGAGTTTAAATTATTTAGGTTTTTTTTCTTCTCTTTTATTATGTGACTATGTTGGATTGAATCCAAAACCAGAGATATTTGATAGTACAAGCTGGGTTATATCTAACAAGTGATCTTGATCACAAATCAAAGGCTTGAAAGAAAAGGATATTAAAATGCAAATTTTCCCTCCTTATCCTAAGGAAGATACAGTAAAAAGGGTGGGGATATCTGTCTTACTTGCACTGATGGAAATAAGGTGGCTATTGTAGCAGTTATTGAAACTGGTTGTGAATTACAATAAATTTATCAGGCAGATGACAGTTTTGAAGAAAAGAGTGCATATGATCCACTCTGACTTTGTTGCATGATGATGTAATAAAACTCCTAAATTCAGCTGGATTAATTGCTAGTGGAATTTAATTTCAGGAGGGGTGATCAGAGGTAGCTGAGATTTGCTTGCTTCTCTGTGACAGCCACTTATTCGTCTGTCACACCACCCAAATATTTGAGCATTTCAAAGCTACTAGATGTATTTTATCCTCATAAAATTCTGCTAAGCTAGAGAAATTTAATTTTTATTGCATTCAGGAACTGAAGATACTAAATCACAAGTTAAAGGTCACATCGAAAGCTTAGAGAAATCCAGGAAATGCAACCAGTATTTTCTGAACTTCACCCCTAAAAACCATCCCTGGTGGACCAACAATCTATGGAATGCAGTGAAGAAGGCATAGTATTATGAGACTGAAAAAGTTTGTGATGGCACAGTTTACCTGTTTCTATTTTCATTTCCAATCCCATACATGCTCTAACCTGCTTTTCAAGCAAACCTACAGTTTTCTGCTCTACCCAGTTACTACTTAAGGAAATGTAATTTGGCTTCCCAATTAATTTTTCTGCATCTGAAAACTTAAGTCATATCATTTCATTTCTGTCATTGCATCTGTCAATATCTTCACCATAATTAATAAGATTGTCTTAACACTGAAAACTTGTTTCTGTCCTGTACTGTGTGGTGGATTTAGCACGGATTTGTGAATGACAGGTTCTAATGCCAGAACTCCAGTGATTGATTTAAAATGAGGTTCTAGATAGGTTGTGTAATTCCTACTTCCTTTAAATGGATACCTAATTAATTAATACAGGCATACTAATTAATAAGAAATTATTGTCAGACCTTACTGTACTTAGAATCCTCTGTATTTGCAGCATCTCTCTATCATAATTTAAAAATGCACCACATTTTAATGTAACCAACAGAAAATAGAGAGGATCATGAGAAATCAATCAGAAACAAAACAAAAAAAGGTGTATGAAATACTAAGAATAAAACCCCAATTAGTTTATGTTGTAGAATATTATCAGCCACGTGCTGGTTGAAAGAGGTTAACTGTTTAAACTACAGTAAATTTGAATATTTTTCAGCAACTTTTTAGCCTTTCTAAGAAATAATTAGTCAAAATATACATCTCTGGGAGGAAAAAATACTTTCCCACCCCTGCTAGGTACAGTATTGAAATTTAAAAATAGACTCATGGCAGCATATTGAAGAGATCCAAGAACTAACACCAAGGAGAGTGAGAATCATGAGTATGGAATTTCTTTGCTCACACAAATCTTTAATCACAAATTAGTGTCTCTTTAGCTAGTGTTGGCTGTGTCCTTTTCCTACTTCTTTTTTGTTTGTATGTTTCCATTCCTCTCCCTCCATGTAAAAAAGTAAACCAAACAACCCACTGGAAAAGCCTTAGTTCATCTTTGTTAGGAGACAAAAAACAATCTGTCTCTGCTTGTCATGAACACTTGATTTATTTCACTCTTGTTAATTCAGAAGTGTTATAAGAGGTTGCCTATTTTTGCTAACAGATAATCCAAATTATCATTTTTATCGCTCATGCTTTCACTAGAATGTACAACTGAAATAAAAATCTAAAATATTTTTTAAGATCCATGAGATGATTAGAACAGGATTCAAAAAATTACCATAGAAATAGAGAAATATTCCTATCTTCCATAAGAGTCATTTAAACAGTGAATAATTTTAAGCTGGAGATTTTACTAAGTCTTCCACCACCAGAAATGAGAGCCAGACAAAATCTATTAGCCTCTTGCTGTACTCAGAAAATCCATTTTCACTTTTCTTCAGTGTTACCATGATCTCTTGTGACAGGTATCAATTCCTTATGATGAATGCTATGAGAAGTGACTAGTTGATTTTCAAGGAGCCTTCACCTACGTTCATCTTCATCTCCCTTTAGGATACCACAGCTAGTATGCTCAGGATAGTGTGTGTGTTCTGCCCAGAATGGAGGCAGCCAGCTGTTGAAGAGGTCTGACAGCTCAGAATCTGTATCTCCTACCAAGGAAGATGGACGTCAACATGAAACTTGAAGACAGCTCCATCCACAGTCAAGGTTAACTTGTAACACTGATAGAAGCATTTTTGCTATGAGACAAATTAGACTCATCCAGAAAAAAAATCTTATGGAATGATGGAATCTACTGGTTATACTGCCTTTCAAACACTACATTGGTGGGAGACTTAATGGGAGTTATAATTTGGTAAGTAGCTCACATGTGGATGAGAGGTACCTTAGCTCTGTTAATTCTTTGGTAAATCCCTATCTGCATTCAACATACAGCCCAGAATTTAAGACACTGCATTCTGCAGTGGAGCTATACCTGGAAATACCAAAGAAACGGCAGATGCTTTCTGTGGATCTTAAATGTTTCCACATGTCCCCAGGACAGTCTGTCAGCTCTGAATTGCAACCCAGCAGCAAAGGAACTCAGTCATGGAAGGGGTGTGCACGTGTCATTCACGTGCCCTTCTCTTGTTCTTTGTAAAATGTGTTAATGTGAATAGATTGAAAGTTTTAGCCTGAAGTAAATTAACTACATTATGAATAATGGCAAATTATGCACATTTATACAAGATAATCAGTTAAAGTTATCACGATGGGAGGCAGCTGATGTCCAAACAGAATGGTTTGAACTCGAACAAATAAGTTCAAACTGTTCCCATTGGGCACATCATTTTACAGTCTACCAGAAGCTATCTTGTCATCTTCTTTAAAATGTCAGTTTCTAATTATATTCATACTTCAGAGCTTGTTCTTTCTGAAATCTAATGAACCTACACAGCCCCACCCTCCCTCAGCCACTTTACTTTAGGCACAAATACTCAACAAGTCATTAAATTGTGTTGTAGCTTGATAAATATGGGCAACAAAGCTGGTGAAAGGGATGGAAGGCCTATGATAAGAGGCAGACAACACTTAGATTTTCCAGTATGGGGAAAAGAAGGCTGAGAGGCAACGTTATTGCTCTCTCCAGCTCCCTGAGGGAGGGGAGCAAAGGAAGGTGCCAGTTTTTTCTCTCTGGTCACCCATGACAAGATAGGTGGGAACAGCACACAGCTACAGACAGACTGAATTTTAAGGAAAAGTTATTTACAGTAAAGGTGGCCACACACTGAAATAGGCTCCCTAGAGAGGCAGTTGATGCCCAAGCCTGTCAGTGTTCAAAAGAATTTTGATTTTTGTTAAATCTGAAGTGGTCTGTCATTTGACTAGATGACCTTTGTAGGTCCATTCCAACTGAACTGTTCTAATTCTAATGTGTATTCAGATGTTTCTTATCATCCTGACGTTGTATGTAGTACTGTGGAGACCTTGTTTTGGTTAGTGCTTGGTGCAGGTGTAAAACTTTTTCTCAAAATGCACACACACATAAACTCACTTCATGCCTCATGTAGAGTGGAGGCAGATGGCAGACATTAAACACAATTGTTTCCTCTGGGAACTTGTGCGATGTATATCCTTCCTGACAGCAAGGTCAGAACAGTCAAACAAACCCCTTGCACTGCTTAACAGGGAGTCAAACCTGCAGACTTGCCAAAAACCTGGGATTCACCTGGATGTTCTGGTTTTCAGGTCAGGTATTAAGTTTACAGAGAAATGCCAAATCTGAAGAGCCCACAGGGAAAGAAAGTCAAATGCCAGTTCTTTCCCCTAGAAGAGGAAATTATAAATCCTTCAAAGCACTAAGCCCTTGGTCCCTAACTCCAAAAGAAGCAGCCTAGCAGAAGCCTTCAGGATGGGCCCCAAGGGTAGCCACTCCCCTTGAGTCTTGAGGATGAGCAGTAGTGGACACAGAGGCTAAACCAGGGTCCAGAGAGATCAGCTGACTTCCCTGCCTTCAGTTATCAGACACAGCTGAGAAGCAAGCATAGCATAGACTGTAAAACGACATTGTGGAGCCGTTCTGCTTGCAGAAACACTTTCCTGATTAAATGTCTTACTGAGTAATTGCAAAATATAAGAAATTCAGGATCCCCACCCCCTAACACCACCTTTGTAATAGTGCTATGAAGTTTGTGTCTCTGATGGGCATATTGATTTTTGTTGCAAGGATAGTTCAGCTTGCTAGGAATAGTCTAGTGGAGGAACACTATTTTAAAGTCATTTAATTTTCATGCCTTTTTTTTTTTTAAATCCATCCTAACACCATGTGCTGGGACCAGTACATTAACTGCATTTTTCCTCAGCTTGAATAGTTGCAAGAGCTCATATAAAACAGATAAAACACTGGGCAGGATTTCTGTCACATAGAAAACATACTGGCCACATAGTGATCCGTAGTTGCAGTCTGCCACTTCAAAAAGTTTCTAGATTTTTCTGAAAGTAGATGCATAGTTTGAACATGTTTATCTGCAGTAAATAAACTTTACTTCAGTCCAATATATCTTACTAAAATATTTCCTTTCACATAGACCCAAACTGCTTGCCTGTCTCTCCCTGGAGAGACATACTTTTGTGTTATCATATAATTTACAATAAAAAGGTATTACTCTAGTTATGAGCAACCAACCAAATATCGTATTATTTGTGAATATGCTGTCCTAGGGTTTGTATTTGTGCCTTAGTTAAGTGACAAACTCCATAGTACTAACAACATGAATGCCCTCTGCTGTGCAGATCTCACACTACAGGGGAACTGCCAGAGGTTCTCCACTTCAGAAGGCCAAACAACTGCACCTTGACCCAGCATTTCACCGAGCCACAGTCCTTGCCCTGCCTCAATCCCACCACAACCAGGAGTTCAAAGGAGGAGGATTGAGCCCAGACACTCAGTAGTATGGCTGCTATCCAGGTAAACCTTTGGTATCTAACAAATACACACTGCGAGCAAGGCAAGGTCATTGCAAAGCTGAATACACACGCAGCAGCTATAGGGGCTGTTATTTCATTCTGTGAAGACTGGGAAAGCAAGTTGATAGTGGTATGTGTGGTGCCAATGGACCAGAGTGACCTTATAGGTAAAACAGATCTGGAGGCAAATCATTTCTTAGTATTTCCATAGGTTTGTTTTATGATCATAGGCAACTCACATAAGCTTTGCAGACTTCTATTTCCTTATCAGTAACAAAGGTAGTGATATCTATCTCTCAGGGCTGCCACGAAGTCAGATTTGTTATGATGTGTTCAAGGTACTCTGCAATGACAAGTGCTTATCCTAAGAACATTGAAGGCAAAAGAAATATCCTCACTGAGTTCAGTGAACTCCAGGAGTGAGGCATTTGGAGTAGCGATTCCCTATTACAGTACGGCATAGCATGAATCCTATCAAGAATCTGAGTGTCTTCTATTCAAATTAAAAAGATGGTTACAGGAGAAATCTCCATCTTTATTAACAGCAAGTGTCTTAAGCAAAGACTCATGGAAGATTTCATTAAGAAGGGAGATCACACCAGTAAGCCTGTCTGCAGCAGCCCTAACAGTCAAAGATCGCAAAATATTTCCACACTGTCTCCACAGCATGTTCTGTGTTCCCAATGAAGATAGAAAGCACCATAGGAGAAGTGAGTTACCTTACACATGGACTTTCCACATTGTCCTTTGTGCCCAAGAGATTTACTTTGCTATCTCATCTCATTTTAACATCTTCAGTCAATACCTCTATATACCAGGCACACACAATAACAGTTATTTGAAAATTAGATCCAGAAGCAATGTTTCTCACACAGGTATCACTGCCTATGGCTATACCCTACCATCCTTTATAAGTAATACTTTCATGTTCTCAGACCCTAATACAGTTTTGGCCCAGGTTTTTCTCCATTGTATTTAACACCACAGGGGTTCTCTGTGAACTACATTATTTCACGATTCAAATGTGAAAAGCTGTTCAGTACTGCAGTAGCTTCTCTTTGCCCGAGTAACGATGGCAGTACTGATTACCCTTAATAACATCATTGTGCTGTGTGCACAAATCAAGCATGAAGAGCAATCAGGTGGAGAATTAGAATGCTTTTTAAAAAAATGGATCTTTATTCTTGCTACATGTCTACTAGACCTTGAAAACAGTAATAGGATGGCCTTTAAATTCCTACTGTTTTTGTAAGAGATGAGCAGCAAAGACAAATATAATCCTTCCAGTTTGGTAGCAATGGTTGATGGCACTGAGCAATGCCTTACAGATTACTTAGAGTGAGTTACAAAAGAATCAAGAAAGAAGGACCTGAACTGCATATTTTGTTGTTAGAGAGAAATATTTTATTACAATAATGACATCTTTTATGCAGATGTAGCTGTACACAGCTCCACAGTGAGCTTAAAGGTACACGGAAAGACTAAATCTCAGTCAGTCCATGAGAGAGCTGAAAGAAATGAAAAGCAAAAGAAAGCAGAGGAAATCCCAAACCATCAGTGGCCAAAGTGGTTCTGGATGACTCATGGTCAATCTTAATAAGAAAACTTCGGAAATCAGAAGATTGTATTGCTGCCGATGCAGCTCTAGTTCCTCTTACACCCCAAAATATCTGGATGCCATCTGAATGCAAGATATAGTCCATGGTAAGATTCTCCCATTTTCAATGGGTCAAGAACTTCTCAGAAAATAACTCATACATATAATCATACACAAATGTGAACCTCTTGATATCTTGTAACCTTGAACATACAATAGCTCTCAGCCACATTGTTTAATTATTTCTTTTGTTTCCAAAGGGCTGGACACAGACTGAAAGCGAATATTTAGAGCAAAGAAGGCTCTTCATATCAAGAACTCTTCATGACTTCTTCATTTTTTTCCAAGAAAGAATCAGAAGTTCTCACTATTTAAAATCACTTGCTTTTCATTTTGAATCAACAAAGCATTCATCAACACTCAAAAATAAATTGATCCTTGTAAATAAGTCCTTGCTGGACTGAATTTAGACAAATGTCTTCTGGCTCCTCTGTTTGTGCTTGTTTGCGAAGTACCTGAATAACAAGCACACTAACAAATATAAGCAAAGTTTGAGGGCCCTTTCATTTTTACTCTCTCTGCTTCAGTCTGATATTCAAACATTTTTGATACTATCTCCTCCTTACTTCCTACCTTACAAATTTCTTACACCTGAGATAACTGAGGCTTAGGCAACACTTGTGAAAATGACCCAACATAGATATTTGGTCTAGTAAGTTCAGAAGAAGAAAATTCAGATGATTGATTTGGGATCAAAAAGGAATATATATTTTTCTTAATTATTCATAAGAACATGTCTTTAATGAAGAGAAATTGGATAAAAAATAAACTAGGAATTTCAGACATACTCCTCATCCCTCAGTAATATCATTAGGGCATTTTATTTTCTAATCTACTGAAGTACATAGGCATAATGCATAGCTTCCTGGGGGGTGGGCTTTCTCCTAAATAAGTTTTTAATGTTCAAGTTTCATCAACATTACAAACTCAGTTACCACAACATCACATAATTGCCAAGTTTCAGAATGCACAAGGTAGCCAATTTCCCCATGTAATCAAAGATGCATAGGTATAGATGGCGAATATGCCCAAATCACTGGTTTGAATTTTTGCCTCCAAACTCAGCAAAATCCCCAACTGACATAATTCAAAGTACCATTAAGTAGGACCTACTTTATTAAGTGGCCTAAATCCTTGACAGCACTCTGGAAAGTCATCAAGTGTTGCAAGTTATGTAGAACAGATGGTTTTATATCATTGTTGTCTCAGACCATCACAGTCCTAGGCTGATAATAGCCTTGACCTACAACTGACTTATGATTTAGTGGTGAACCTAGATATAGCTGTTAAACATTCCTCTGACATCTCCATCTCCTCTATAACAAGGGCTTCTGCTGGCTGGTGCCTCAAATGATAAAGATTTTTCTTCAATCCCAGTGGAGCTCATAGCAATGGAATCAAAACTTGCCCTGTTACTTTACCCTGTAGAAATGTCAAATGACACCGCTACTTCCAAACAAGAAGTTAAATTTTTTCACTCTCCTTTACATGAGATAGAGTCATTTTTCTGGGTGCAAACAAGCCATGGCTCCTTTGCAGCTTGTCTGGTCCTACAGATGATCCCAGGCTGGCCCTGTGGCTGCAGGAACATGCAAAGTCAGACAACAGGTGCTGGGTAGAAGAGAGCTGAAGAGATGAGTCAGAAGAAGCTTCACTAATTGAATAACTCTACTACCAGGTCTGCTGCCAGTTGGCAGAATGTGCATCTATCACATTAAATTTCACTAGCTGTTCTGCTCATTTTAGAGCAGCAACCTTTTGGGGAAGGAGGAGAGCACCATTTTCCCTCCACTCAAGTAGAAAAAGAAAAAAATCATGAAGAGATTTCCACACACCTTAGTGATGATGTCTGGCAAGAATCAGAGATGTCTCTCCAAGACTAATGCCTTTCAAAGTGTTTTTCTTTGTTCTGCTTTTCAATTCACATCTAAGAGCACATGGAGAATATCACCTTTTTCTGCCTAGAACAGCAACAGACTGCATAGAAGGTTCTGATGAATGGCTGAGAGCCAAATAATATAGGGTGAGGAATTGTGAATTCAAATAGTAGTGCCAGAGCTTATTTCTTCCTCCAGCAAACAGATTTTCTATTTCGTAGTTAAAAGTCTACTTTGCTTCAACTCTTTATTTGAAGACATAAAGCTAAGTGGCTTCTGATAAGTGTCCCTGGGATAAACTTGAGAAAATTAAAAATCAGTTTTGATTTCTTTTTATTGTTCTGTTTAGTTGTTTCTGTTGTGGTTGGAAGTGGTGGTAGCTTAAAACAAGTCAGCAACACTCCCCATATCACATCAATAACACCACCACCAAAATACTTCTGAGTGTTTCTGGGCAGGAAATTTTCAGGCTAAGGGGGCATAGACACCCTTCACTGATTCAGGACAGAAGTGGGATACACTGAAGCCTGCACCCATGGTTCTGTCTGTTCCTAAAACCTAAGATCTCTCTGTAGTCTGGAAGAAAATCCTTTGCTTGGCCTCCATTCGGTCAAATTTCCATATCTCTAGTCTCTCAGAACATCACTGAGAGTTTTATTCACAAAGTCACCTTTAAAAATGCCATTTCAAAATAGATTGCTGCAATCAGTCTCCTCATGGAGAACACCCACAACTCATTTTTTGCTTTGATAAAACATAATTCTGAAGGGCTTCACCTTACTGTTACTTTTTCCTATCTTGCTCTTAGAAAGAAAAAAAAAATCACTCAGTCATTAGTGAGCTGGAACACAAGAGATTATATTCTCAAACAATTGAAATTTATTTATTAAATCATTTTAAGTAACACAGACTCTAATCCATGAAAGACATTGTTAATTGGATCCTGGAATTAAAAAAAAAGATTCAGAGTGTGAATAAACATCAGGGAATGGGAGGTTCTGTAGCTGGTATGCAGATGATGCAGGTGCAGATTTCTTCAGTCCCATACCTTTCTTCATTTTATCAGCACCAGCCTCTCAGTTACATACCTGCATGAATCTGCAGTCCATAAGCAGAAATCCCCCTTGGGGTTTAGCACCTAAATTACCCTTTCAGAAAATGGTTTATCTTTTATAATATGGTAAAGAATGTGGCTCATCTTCCAGATTAGCCGTATTTGGAGCACTTATTAAGAACATGGTATTCAGATCACTGGCATTTTGTGGTGAAAGAAATGTAAAATCCTGCCTACCACTCAAGCCATGCATCCGGATGCAAACTGCGCTGAGCTGAACCATCCTTGTCCCTCTCCACATGGGCCTTGACTGTGAAGTCCTCTGAAGAGGGGATAACCAGCAAGTAATGCTGCCCAGACATAGTCATAAAATATCAAAGACCAGAAAAGCTTATGTACTTTCTTACAACTAAAGGGAAAGCAAGCCTATGTAACAGACAAATACTAAGGATAGGACACAGCAAGTATGGGCGCTCTACACCAACCAAATCAATTTTCTCACTTTGCTTAATAATCTGGTATCTCTGATTTTCTGCTTGCCTATCACTAAACTAAATTAAAAGCTCTGCAGAATGTTTATAAATATGCAACAGCAAAGAATAAGGGACAAATCACTTTTGTTCTCCCTGTATGAAGTTACTCAACACAATGACAGAAATCACAGAAAAAAAAAATCAGTAACCCCAGGTATTGGCTCCCTGCTTTTCTTCACTATCCAAAAGTGAAGTCATTCTTGTCAGCAAAGCTCCTGCCAAACAGATGGTTGCACTGGGCAGTTGCATACTGAACAAAGCAGGGGTTTTGATGCCTCCGAATCTTTTACATTCTTCTCTTCATTTCCTTCAGAGCCAAGTCACACAATCCTTTTCAGCTTTGCTTAGCAGTCTCATCTGGATCTGAAGGTTCTGCTTTTCAAACTAATGCCTGCATCCATTTGATTATGGAAATGCAAGCAGAGGTCTTATTAGCAAAAAATCTTAGCTTGTCTGATAATGGGCTGACCCATGCATCCTGGAAGTAAAGTGTCCAGTGAAAGACTGCTCAGTAGATATTTAATAGTTTGATCCCTTAATGGCAAGGAAAAATTCAAGATTGCATAATAATACAAACCAAGTTCAGAGCAAGCATCACAATATTGGTAGCAGATCTGTGGGATTCCTTGCGGAAAAAGATAAAACATGCTAGATTCTTATATGCCAAACAGGGGACTGAAAATTTTTAGAAAATAAATTAGGATTTAGGAAACAAACCTTGTTCAGGGAGTACTGCTTAAAAGTGATCAGAGGTTTTGAAAGTAACAAGGATAAAAAAGTAAATATGTTCATTTCATTCTTGCTCATTCCTAACTGTGATTTACAGCTAAAACCAGAGCACTGGAGAAGATAAATCTACGTAAGGATGAATTTGACCATTCTGTTAAGTTTTCACCACAATCTAGGTTTTTCTACTCGAGTTTGCCATAGACTCTTCACAAACAGTTAATTTTGCCATGAACCTTTTTTGTCATGTTCTGAAGTCAGTGTGATTAAAACATCACTTTTAAGAGTTGCAGGCCAGAATGACAAGACCTCACACTCAATCTGAATGAGTGTCACTGTTGTTTCCACATCATTTACACTGAGTACTAAAGTTGGAGACTTGCTACACTTCCTATTCTCGTGAACAGATGCGTACCATGTATGTTTGATCATGATACATCACTGTTCAATTTCCATTAAAGTGGATCTCTTGTACAGGTTATGTAAGCTTTTCCAGTTCCACAAGAAACTGTCCATCCATTAACGCTCTTCAGCTTACATTCAGAGACATTTTGCATCCCAGGAACACTTTATATGAGACTGAACTACAAAACTACTCTTTTGGGATAAGCTCAACTAGGAAAATACAGCTACCTGGCTAGGTTCCTTTCCTAGGAGTAGTGCCAAGAAGTAAGTATACAAATAGTATTAGCCATGCAAGTTGACACACTAGCCTCTGGAGCAATTCAATTACAATTAACTAATTCGAAAGATCATTTCTGATCTCATACTTGTTCATTTTGCATATTTGTGCACATGCTGCTAAGTTCTAGAGACTTGCTCTTTCTCTAGCACTTGCATATCTTGCATATCTCAGCAAGTTCGAAACACAAATAGCAGTAGTTCACTATAGCCAGATAAACTGTGCGTTTCTTAAAAATTACCCAGGTTCAGGACCAGAGGTTTTGGGGTTTTTTTTTGTTTTTGTTTTTTTTTTTTTTACTCTGCCTACCCTAAACAATGGTCCATCTCATAAACAGCCTCATTGGAATATGCATGCAAAGTTATTCAGCTTGGCCTTCCCCATCACCCCACTCCCTAAAGCAGACTCATTCAATGAATAATGTACAATTACCAATGTAAAATGATAATACACATATAAGATAACTATATTCTGACAAGAAAAATCTACCAACTCAGGGCTATTCCCATTTTTTTTTCATTTAATGATAAGCTAAAATAGCTTGTGTTAAACACAGCAGTCTTCAGACTTCTCATACATAATTATCTTATGCAGAAAAAGAAACAAATATGTTTAACAGTGCACCAATAGGAAAACTAGTCTCACAACTCAGAAGATATATTGAATGTCGATGTAAAAGCAAAAAGGGTGCACACTTTCACTTTCCTACATATAGCTACTTCCTTGCTAATATCCTTTAATGGTACTGTTATTAGGAAGGGAGAGTAATTTATTTTTCATAGATTCCCTCACCTTTTGGCCCTTCTACTGAGTTTGACAACAGAAAGACAATTAGCAGCAATTGTGAGCTGGATGCATATGCCATGAGTGCCACAGTTTTATGATTACTGGTATTCCACATCATAACATTCTGTAGAGCACTGGCAGTTAAAAGAGTACATGCTCTATTTCTGTGGATCATTGATAGTTCCAAGTATACCTGTCTCAGAAGAGACTAAGAACTACACACTCCAGAAGACTTTGCACTTCTGTACTGCTACCATTTTCCACTCAGATGGAAAGAAAAACTGTTGGCAAGTCACTCTCTTCCTTTTCTGCTTGTCCCTGCAGCATATGCACTCCTCAGTCATCTCACCTTCAGCATTAGAGTAAGAGAGTAAGGCCTCTTGGTTTTGGACACACTCATTTTATTTGCTTTATTAGTTTCAGTTCCAATTACACTGGATTAAATTGCATTATTCTGCATCCCAATAGCTTATTTAGTTAATTAGCTTTCCTCCTCAGATCGTTGCTGCTTTGTTTTTAGCTCTATCGCCCTACCCTTCCCCTTCTTTCCCTTTCCTGGGGCATGGGTCTGTGGGTCCCCCCCACTCCATTAGTCATAGAGCCAGGCTGAACCAACCCATAAACCAGTGACACATGAGTTAACTGGCAGAGAGGATACACTCCGTTTTCTTTGATATGCTTAGACAATGAGCTGAAGTGGACTTGACCTTCCGACCCTGTGCAATAAACAGCCATACAGTATTATCATCTTCCTGATCCAGCTACTGCCTCAGGAGCTTTGTTTTATTGTTTTATTGTAATGTGACTAATAACAGTTCTCAAAGGAGGAATAAAACTAATTATTACAACTCTCGTAGAGAGGAGTCACATCCAAGGGGTTGATTATTTTTCTTCATAAGCACAGCTGCTGCCATATCATCAAACTATCAAGACTGAATCTGAATAACAAGACAAGTTGCACAGTACTAAGAACACAGTAATATTAGTAGGTGGAATTCAAATAGCATGAGTTGCATTATATGTAGTTATGTACAAGTAATGCCATTGCAGTGGATGATTTCCTTACAGAGCTGTAGTGACGATATCAACAAGTTGGAAGACAGCTGTACTTCTAGCTGTACCTACTGAGAGAATGCAAAATTCAGCTGGAAAATAGCTATAAAGTCAAAATCTACTAACCATGGCATTAAAGCATAAAGCCTTGAAGCAACAGGCTATTTTCTTTCACTAATAGGACTGTATGCTGTATAACCAATTTCACCTTTCATCACAAGGAAATCATTTTATCTGTTCAGAACAGCAACACATGCAGTACTCATTCTAAGCTTGACTGCATGTGAATGAAAGATTAACAGTATTTGTGACATAACTTTCATTGACCAGTTAAGAAAGAAATTATCCTAACACTACAATTCAAGTCACTACTAGCATTTTCAAAGTGACTTTCCTCTGAATCGTTCAAATGAGGAAGCCTAGATCCAGTTGCTGGTGTATAAGTGTTTGGGGTCTACAAATATTTGTCTAAAAAAAGTCTAGGAGGGATAATTGAAAGCACCATTTCAATATTCTGAGGCTATTCCTAGAGAGTAGGACCTTCTATTCTTTCAGAACAGCATCAAAATTAATTTTAAATATGGAATAGAATAAAAACCACAGGCAAAAACAGGTTTCATCTGTGAAAAACTTCAGAACTTAAAACAAGATTTTTGCTCAGCTCTTTTGTTTCTTTTCTTCATTCTACCATCTCCACAACCCTTTGATTTTTCATCTTTCATGTTCTCCTTATTGACAGTGCCAGTAAAGCACTCAATTGTTCATGAAACTTCACTGAAACGAACCCACTAACATCATTACTGTTTCCTACAGCAAATAGCCTTTCTGCAGAAATCTGCTGAAATGGTCATCAGCTGACCCAAGCATTTCTAATGTCAGCAGGAAAGTTGCAGGTGGAACAAGCTCTTGATTAGTTGTACCACAGAAAGGGTAGCTTTAAAATATATTTTAGTCATGACAAGCTCCCCCTTCTAAAGGGGCTAGCAACTTAAATAAAGATGTGACTGAAATTTTATGCAGAACAATTACTATTATTGAAAAATATGGCTGTATTTCATCTCTCTTTGGGACTTTAGATGCCTCCAACCAAGACTGGACAAGATTTAAGTATATTAGAGGAAAATACATATCTTCATCCAGCCTCTATTGATGACCTCAGTGAATTAAATAAATTCCATCTCTAAAAATCTAGAAAAAGAACTCAGCAGAGCAAGAAAAAAGTGGCTGAGAATCAAAAAACTGACCTAAACATCGTCATTTTTATTCTGTTTTACTTACAGCAGTAATTGTTTTCCCCTTCATATAGCAACATCTGATTTTTACATCCTTGCTGTAGCAGCAGCTATTCCAGGACCAGTAAGCCTCTTTCTAGTGGGGATGAAAGAGCCCTGGATGGCAGGTAAATTATTTGCTGACATGCTTCTAGTTAATAATGGCAGCCTGTTCTGAAGTTTAAGACTGAACAAGACAGAAAAGAAGGTGAAGGGATGGAGGAGAGACAAAACAAATGATTCCAAATGACCAGAAACTTGAGAATAACCACACCAAAACATCCTGCTTCAATCGATTCCACTGTTTTGTGCACATTTTAGAGTGAATCCTTACTAAATCACAGAATTATCACAGAATGATGTTGGTGCATCTGATCCAAGCCCCATATGTGAGTAAGTCATTCTAGACTATGTCCAGACAACTTTTGATTAACTTAAAAGAGGAAGACTCCACAACTCTTGTGGACAATCTGCACCAGTGCTTCATCATACATACAGTAAAGTTCATCCTGATGTCCAGGATGAACCTTCTACATTTCAGGAACCAACTTGAAGAAACTGAAACACAAATGTCCGCATAAAAAAATTCTTTACTGTGAATGTGACAGAGCACTGGAACAAGCTACTCATAGAAGTTAGGTCTTGAATATCTCCATAGAAGGAAAATCCACATCTGGACACATTCCTGTGCAATCTACAATAGAGAACCAGCTTCAGCAATATGGTTGAACTTGATTCTCTAGAGGTCCCTTCTAGCCCCTCCGATTGGTTTCGCTGCTCTGCTGTTACAGAACTTAAAATCACGTGTTAACATGGGTGAAAATAATTTCTTTCCACTGAACTCAGCCTCTAAACTTTCCCAGGCATTTTGAACTTATTGCTATGCACACAGCTATATAGTCACACTGAACTCATATCGATCAGTTGCCTTTGGAGCAAATCCATAATTTAACCACTGTGACCTTGTATGGAAGAAATTGAGGAGAGCTCCTATTAGGAAGAACTAAGGAAGCAATAACAGAATCTAAAATATATATAGGAGAAAACTGTCCCTTAAATCGATGCTCTCCTGCAGAGACTACTTGTCTGTTTAAAGTCAAATGAGAGAACTTACTGAAGTTGAGTCTACATTAGAACTCTGATTTCTGGTGTTGGAAGAGCTAACTTATGCCAAAAAAAACCACTATTATCCCTGCCCTGTTACTCCACTTAGAATCCCACATTATACTCACATACCATCTTTTTACCACAAAGTCCAGATGCTGTTACAATCCAGATTAATTCTTTTGATATCAAAGCAACTCTGTTTCCTTTCCATTGCACGATTCACAAAATGAGTTTTGGCTTCCCTTTCCCTGTCTAATCACATGTAAGAAAGCTATTTAATTTTATATCTAATGGGTGGAACACTTTAGGAACAGAGGTTTACTCACTCCTCACTTGACGTAAGACCACTGCCAGAACTTAAATAACAGTCACATTGTCTAAACAGACAGTATTATACTGTGATTAACATATATACAGTAGATTTTAGCTTCATGATATTAAATAAATTTGTCTCATTTCAGGGCTGCTGCCTCTATGTGAATTATCACTGAAGGTCTAAAGATTTAACTCCCTTAAGTACTTAGAAATATTATAAATATAACTGATTACTCTACTGGTACCTTAATCAAATCTGACTATCATTATCTAACCAGTTTTTCCCAAGCAAACCATCAGTCATAGCTGGGACCTTAAAGAGAGCATCACATCACTCTGAGTCTGTATTCCTCCTCTGATTTAAAGCAGCCTTTCTGATCTACCCTTGAGATTTCTGCTTTATTTCTTCTCTTTTAACAATCTCCAAAATAAAAGTAAAGGTAACACCAGAGGCTTCAAGCAGTTTTATTTTCATTCACTCCTCATCTTCATTTTCTTGACATAGCTGACAGCAGATTTGGGCTAACGGCTGTATACTCCTAGATTATTCTCAGATGCACAAAGCAGAAGAACATCCAGGAAAGCAGGGAGGTGAAAATGCCAATCTACCCAGCCACAATGCAACTGAGCCTTCAGAACTGAAGAGTTCTTCTAAATTTAGGAAGAAAGACAGACTTTAAAGGATAACAACCAAAGACAACCATAAAGTGATATAAGAACAAGAGCATAATCTAAACAAGGAGAAGAGAAGGCTTCAGGAAATAAAACAAAGAGCATAATACCAGAATCTCATACCTTGAAAATATGTATACTAAATGGAAAAAATAAAGCCTGAGAAGATAGGAGGACAGAAAGAAAAAGCCAGAAATGAAGAAAGGTAGCAAACAATGCAGGTATCCTCCATCACCCTTACCATAAAGATCCTCCACAAGTTCACATGGAACTTCCTATGTTCAAGTTTTCAGGCCATTGCTCCTTGTCCTATTGCTACACAACACCATGAAGAGCCTGGTCTCACACATTTACGTCTCACCTCTCTTCAGAGATCTATAAACAATCAGATCCTCCCTTAGTCTTCCATTTCACAGACTGAACAGACTCAGGTTACTCAGCCATTCATCACATGGGAGGTGCTCCAGGCCCTTTATCATCTTTGTGGCGCTCCACTGGGCTCCTTCTAGGAGATCCCTGTCTTTTTTGAACTGGGGAGCCCAGAGCTGGACATAGTATTATAAATATGGCTTCACCAGGCCAGAGCAGAAGAAGAACACCTCCCTCAACCTGCTGGCCACTCTCTCTTTAATGCACCCCAGGATACCATTGGCTTTCCTGGCCACAGGGGCACACTGCTGGCTCGTGGCCAACCTGTTGTCCACCAGAGCACCCAGGTCCTAATCCACAGAGCTCATCTCCAGCAAGTCTTCACCTAACCTGTACTGATGGATGCAGCTATTCCTCCCCAGGTACAAAACTCAACTCTTGCTGTTGTTAAACCCATTCAGATTCTTCCCTTCACAACTCTCCAGTCTGTCCAGGTCTTTTTGAATGACAGCACAGCCTTCTGGATGTGTCAGCCATTCCTCCCAGCTTCCCTCCATCAGCAGACCTGCTGAGGGTAGACTCTATCCTTAATTAATATTTGGAACAAATAGAGCAGCAGGTTTTATTAAAGTAAGTGACTCATAGGTCCTCACTGGAGAAATTCAAGAGATTACATCCAGCATCACTGAGCACTTGGCAAAAGAAAAATAATCTGTGATAGACAAAGGACTAAGCTAATCCATATGGGATATTTTTGTTTCTTATACCAACTTCAGCTTGTCTTTGGAACCAGGAGTACTTGGCAAATATTAGGCCACAGCATGGTGCACTCTGAACTGGTAGAAAGAAAACTAGCAATACTGATACAACAAATCTTCCCAAATATCCACTTTAAAATAAAGTTTTAAACACAGTCACTAATTCTAGGTGATGGACAAGGTGATCGACCTTATTTGATCTCCTTTTCTCAATTGCTTTATCAGCTGCCAAAAGAACAGACAGGACAAACTGTCATTATGGCCAGCAGATTTGCAGAGAAGTGACAGTTGAAAAGCAAGCATAGATTCAGCTGGTTAGCTGCAGACAAGTTTTCTTAACCTTGATGAACTGCATGCATTCTCCAGAATTGGAGCAGTCAGCATCTCCCAGAGGTTTTTGCCCAAATCCACATTAGAGACATAGAAAATAGTTGATATAAGACAACAAGCAGGTTTTTTTTTGTTTTTTTTTTTTTGTTTTGTTTTTTTGTTTTGTTTTGTTTTTTTAATTCTTTCCTCCCTCCACTACACTCTCTAGATTGTCAGGTGGGACAGAACATATTTTCCAGCTTAGAGACAGTTACCAAGTCCTGCAACAAGGGTTGAGTATTAAGAATTAATTGATAAGGTAAATTGTTTCTTAATAACCTGGATTATGCTAAATTTAATTCTTTTTAAACTTCCAGTTTGTTTTTAGCTTTGGGATTTAAAATTCAATTTTATTATTAGTTCACCAGAACTCAATACTCATTACTCCTCTCTAACTCCCTTGAAATCGTGACATTGACTTAACAAGAAATCAAAATGTATTTGACTTCAGCTTTTGCTTCCTCCTCCTGTAGCAAATATACCAGTTCTATCTTCACATTTTCCTCTCTTATAGCCATGGGTAGAAACAGCATTTCATTTATTTTGTTTAGAAATGCAGGAAATAACATTTAATCACATACCTCCAGCTTCCATATCTTTAATAAATGTAGGAAATAATGTAAAAAGGTGACAGACATAGTATCCTTCCAGTGTCTAAACTGTGATATTCCCATCATGCCTACTCTGCAACTTAACAAACAACTACCACCCCTCTTAGCTTGGTAGCATACACCCGTAAGTTCACAGAACAGAAAAAGAAAATTTCTGCTATCCTAATTTCACAGCTGCAGAGCTCCCACATTCAGAAAATTGCTTTGCTGAGCTAAATGAGATTTCTGTGCATGATTAAATGCTTTGCTGATTGGTACTGTGAGTGATATGACACGGGGGAAAAAAACAAAAAACAAATCTAACCTAAAAACCTGAGGTTTTTCAGAAGCTTTGTTTCCTGCATCTCTGGCCAAAGTCTCAACCATCTAAGTAAGCACCATAATGGTATAATAGCAACAGGATCAGTGCAACAAGAATGTATTACAAGGAAAAAGGAATACTTACCTCTCACCAAGTATCAAGGCTTGCAGGAAAACTTCCACAAGGGAGGAATCTTCAACAAGAGATCCTTCCTCAGTGGCAATCAGCCATTAAATGAGGTCTAAGAGGAGTGGAGCCTGGCTCCAGCCCTTCCAGCTGCACAGGCGAATTGCCTTCACCTGTGCTCCCAGGGCTGATGGGGGGTCTGTTCTCCAGGTGTTCAATCAGTGGTTCAGNTGCAACTTAACAAACAACTACCACCCCTCTTAGCTTGGTAGCATACACCCGTAAGTTCACAGAACAGAAAAAGAAAATTTCTGCTATCCTAATTTCACAGCTGCAGAGCTCCCACATTCAGAAAATTGCTTTGCTGAGCTAAATGAGATTTCTGTGCATGATTAAATGCTTTGCTGATTGGTACTGTGAGTGATATGACACGGGGGAAAAAAAAACAAAAAACAAATCTAACCTAAAAACCTGAGGTTTTTCAGAAGCTTTGTTTCCTGCATCTCTGGCCAAAGTCTCAACCATCTAAGTAAGCACCATAATGGTATAATAGCAACAGGATCAGTGCAACAAGAATGTATTACAAGGAAAAAGGAATACTTACCTCTCACCAAGTATCAAGGCTTGCAGGAAAACTTCCACAAGGGAGGAATCTTCAACAAGAGATCCTTCCTCAGTGGCAATCAGCCATTAAATGAGGTCTAAGAGGAGTGGAGCCTGGCTCCAGCCCTTCCAGCTGCACAGGCGAATTGCCTTCACCTGTGCTCCCAGGGCTGATGGGGGGTCTGTTCTCCAGGTGTTCAATCAGTGGTTCAGGTCATGACTCAGCAGTTGCCATAGAAGCACCCTCCCAGGAATCATACTGAACATAATTAAAAATCTCATGTCAAATGTTTTACAAGGTCCCTAACAAGAGTAAATATGTTAACTGGAAAATCTAGTGAAACATCTATTTAGAAAACAAAAATTACAGATCTGGTAAGATGTATGATAAGGGAGGAGGTTGCAGCCCGGAGTTACAGACTGCTCTCAAAAGTCCACCTTCATTGGGAAGTAGGACTTAATGGTCTCAGCTCATTTTGTATCCCATTTGAGCAGACATAGCTTACATCTGGTAATAGCTTCTAAAAGAAGTCACTTGTTGAGTATCAACACTTAAGCTTCTCATTATCGTCTCAGGTATATTACACAGTTATAACTTTAATGGAAGCTAAAAGGATTTTTTTGTGTCTCGGTCAGATCCTTGCTTAAAATACTGTGGAAATAAAAAATGCTGCCTCAGGCAGCTGCCCTTGATATTTTACCTCTGTCTCTCACAGAAACAACATCTGTCCTTGCTTGGGAAAACGATGAATTAAGCCTAAACTGACTTGGAATCCTTGAGTTAACTAGAACCATGTAGTCACAGCCTGCTGTCACAGCTTGTCATACAACTCTTCTGTCATCTTCCACAGCAACCTACTACCACTGTGCCAAAGGGGCAGAATGACATGTAGCCAACTAATACAAAGTCATACGCTGTTTAAATCCGTCTGTACTCCCTTCTTACTCTGAAACTCAAGAGTCAAGGTAAATCTATAGCACAAAAGAAGTAGGAAGTTCTTCATACCTACCTTGGGCTCCAAACCCTTGCGGCTATCTATCACTGATGTTTGCTGCCTGTTCCACCAGGCTTCCTGCTTGCTCATCTCTAGCATCAACTCACCCAGAGTGTTAGGCCCTGCTTTCTGCAGCCTCCAGTCTCATTGAGGAAATATGGGAAAGAAAAAGGTTTAGTGCCTGAAGGGTCACTTTTAAGATCTTCCCAAAGAAGAAGGCATTGGTACAAATCTTTTAACAACCTTCAAAAAGTCAATACATGCAACTAAGGTCTTTAAATGTGTGATTTTTAGTAGACAAATGGAGGGAGTTTGGCTAGCTGGATGTTGAGTACTTTAAATATTGATCTGCAGAGTTAATCAGTAGAAACTGATCACAGATCAAGAAGGGAGTTAAAGAGAAACAGTGAAATGCAGCAGACTCTCAGGAATATCCTCCACGGCTATATTTGTTATTGTTCTCAGGTATAAATCAAAATATTTTTTTCTTGGTCTCTTGTATGTAGTTCAAAAAGAATAAAAATCTACCATCAAGTATGACAGCAAAATGTCTGGATGAAATACCTACTGCCACATTTTACCTCACATGCTTAGAATTTTTTGCCTCCCAAGTTCTGTATTAGATATTTTCTTTTCTCTAGGATTATTACAATGTTTTCAGTATGGATTAGCTGCCCATGAATTGCATACCTGCTAGGCCACAAATTTCTCCTCTCGGAAGCAGTGAAATGCTATCTTTCCCTTCCTTAATCAGTTAAGTGCAGACCAAACAGAGAACTCATAGGGTAGAAAAGCAAAGGCAACCAGGAGGATGTGACAAGGTAGCTTAACGGGTCTTCACTACCTCTTTTCTGACAGCTCACACAGCAGCTGAGATCTGTGTGAGCGTACACACACCTCAGAGTTGGATTCTAATGCTTCATGGCAGAAACTGTCTCCATATAATTAGAATACAAGCTGATGTGAGCTAGGAAACAGCCAGTGGACTAATTAGTTGTGGCAGGAAGCACATGCTTCTCCATTTCCTAGTAATTAATAGGCACTGAATCAATTTCTTTTTAAACAACCCATTTTTTTAATTAAGAGATGAGCTCATAGAAATTCCATGATCAACATTAACTACAGCAGAAGAAATCCTGTGGAAATATAGGATGCTCTTAAGAGCTTAGGTAAGTTTCCCGCTTTTGAATGTAACATGAGCAAGCAACTACTGATTCCATTACAGATTAAGAAACATACCAACATTTTGCAGATCTTAGGCCAAGAGGTGAGTAGTACCAGTGTACAGATCAGAAGTCTGCGACTTCGAGACTGTTCAGATACAGGATTTATTTGATGAAGAATAATTACAATCTGCTTACCATACTAGATATTTCCTATATCTGTATAATAGATACTGCATTTAAAAAAAAAAAAAAAGCTGTTCAACTCAATAATTTTACTATAAAGAAATTTAACTATATATATTTGTAATAAAGAAAGCACAACTGGAAACTAATAGGACCAGTATCAAGGAAATCACCTCCTAAAACAGCTCTTTCAATGATTTCCTCACAGAAACCATTACAGGTAGGAGGAAGTAGCCCAATTGTTAACAACAAGACTACCCTTGTGTCAATAAAAGTGACATCTGGTCCACTACTAAAATTCATCCATGTCTACCAGCTGCCTCTATAAACCATGAGTCATTCTCCCACTTGTCAAGATCTGACATAACCAGATGGCTTCCTGGTTTCTATAGCTACTTGAACTCTGGAAAGGACAACTAGGAGGGAAAAAGTAGCTTAAAGCTGCTTTTCCTTCTTCCCACAATATTTCAGTGCAAGCATCCAGAGGGATCCTACAGTCTAATAGTGGTTTACTCACCTGTCTGCTACAGCTGTTTTGAAAGAAATCTCTGAAGACTTAACTCAAGGCTTTGTATTTCCTTTTAAAATGCATTAAGAATAAGACAGAGCTAAAATCAACATGGGTGCTCTTGTGTAATTGTTGGGGCATGTTAACCAAGCCTTCTGGAGGGAAGATGCTGATAACTTCAGCTTTGAGGCATGTCCACAAAGATATGGTCTAGACAGGGGCAAAACAAACATCCACAGATATTGCTGTAAAATTCTTGAAGAGAGTGGATTATCTATGTTTTTGGAAATAAGATTTATTGTATTTTTCTTACTACTATCTAAGATAATTTAAGTACATTTATCTGACTTCAGAATCATAGTGAAGACTGTCCTTTCATGTGTCTTTCTTGTACATATCTATCTTTCTTGTATTTATCTTTCTTGTATCTTTTTATCCTATTTTTTAAATGGGTAAGAAGTTTCCCTATATAAACAAAGATTCTTAGAACATGAATGGAGTGTTAGGAACTGACAAATTTAGGACTGGTATTGTAGCACTGAATAATAGGTTCCCAGAAGCTCCTTAGTTTCCCACATTTCTGCCCTTTTCCAAGCACATCATCCCAGGGTATCCATCTAGGAGGGACACAGGCCTGATCCAGCACCACTAAAACCCAACATATACGTGTTGTGCAGGTTCTCCCCAGTGACTTGACTCAAGCCATCTCAGACCTAGAAGCACTGCTACACTAGCATCAGGAGTACCTAGCTTGGGTACCAGTCTGCTTCTAGGCTGGAGCAAGACTTGCTACTGCTCTGGATTTTGACTGTCATGGAAAATTATCATTTCATCACAGCTTAGAAAAACAAAGCAGTATAAATCAGATCTTTTAGTTTCCTAGCTTATATTTTCAAGATGCACCTTTTTCAGGAAAGGATCCAAACATTTTATTGTAGTCTATTCGTGTAGAACATTTTAGAACATTCATCCATTTTTATTTGCATATGAGTAGGGAAAAAATGTTGAATTTGGTTTGCAAAGAATACATCTCAAAGTGGAACAATCAGTTCTGGTAAGCTTGTGATAACAGAGTTTGGCTGCCTTCTCAAACAGCATCTCCCCTGTGGCTAGAGACACAAAAAAGCCATGTAGACAAATGCATGCCCCTGCCTATCATTTTGCTTTTCTCCTGAGACATCACTGCTCCATACAGAGTGAACTGTTAGGGAGGGGTGGGTTAAAGGCGTTTCTCAGACCACGGAACAAACGTGCCTGGCTCTGCCAGGTAGACTGATGTAATACGGTCAGATGGAGCTGAGTAGGTGAGCACGTCAGTGATTGTGCTGAAAAAAAAAAAAAAAAGAAAAAGAGGGGGGGGAGGGAGGAAGGGCAGGTTTGAGGAAGATAAGAAGTATCAAGAAGATAAAGTCTTGAATGGCCTTTGATTAGACTTCCTCTCCTGAATTTGAGGAGCAGAGTGGGTCTGAAATGAATCAACTGTCAGCGTTACAGTGGCTTCCCTTGCAGTCCTCAGTGTTTTGCTACTGTAGAAAAAAGTTGACAGATTTGCATGTGAAAGGTCTCTATTATCATTTCTGGACTTGGGGTGGATTAAGAACTATCAGATCTGAAAAGAGGAAAAGAACAGTTTTCCCTTCAATAACAAAAAACAATTATACTCCTCTTTTGTCCTCTTTCTCATTGCTCAAAAAGAGAAAATCGCCTCCTCCTTCTCAGATGTCAAGGAACAGCGATGAAAAGCTTTTCCCTTACCTTGATATAGGTTGGTTTATTTTGCAATAGGGATTAGTATACTAGTTTAAGAACCAATATATTAGTTTAGCAAAAAGAACTCATAAGTGGTAGTTCTAAAACTTTCTATTTCAGCTTTATTGTGTGAATAGTCTTGTTTTCCTCAATAATTTTACTAGGTGCATAATAGAACACTTTTATCTTTTGCTTCAATACATATGAGCACATTTTCCTCAGGTTCCACATATGTTGTTTCAAGTTGTTCACTATGGCCTAATAAGCAACGGAAATTTTCCAAAGTGGATGAAAGTGAGCCAAAAGCATCAGTGATGAAGTTGATGATCAAAAATGGTGAAGAAATAGGTGGGTGCTCGACCACCATAGGTACCTCCAAGCATGTCCAAAGGGACATTAGCACATATCTATGAGTCCTTGAAAAGGAATGAATATGTATGCCAATGCATATGTGTGACTTAACTGTTCAAATGTAGAGCCTGAACTCCAAGAGGGTGCACTTGGTTGTCAAGTCACACAGTGTCCATCATGAACAAGAAAGGAATGCTGCTTTCTAACACCTCACTGGAGTTAGATAGTTTTCTTCCCGAATTTTGGATGACAATCTTTCCTCCAATGCTCGCTCCCAGGAATTTCCAGGTTGTGCAAATCTTGAGTAGAAGAGAGCAAAATAAAAAAGTTCCCATTTGGCAAGTAGGCCTAATTTTGTATTTTGCCCACAAGTGAAGCTGGGCAGAGATAACCTTCCTTAAAAAAAAACAAAAAAAACAAAACAAAAAAAGAAAACCTCTAAAATGACTCAGAGAAAAAGTAAAAACTACTTAACAAATTTCAGTAGGCTTCTATTATATATATATTTTATTTTTATTATTATTTATTGTTTTTTGGTCATTTTCTCAGTTGGACAAAGTTGAAGACTAAGAAGAAGCTAGTAGAAAACAGACAGCCTCTGAAGAACCCTTGTGTTCTTGACCTTCAACTAAGCTAATATCTTTCTCAAATACTTCCCCATTCTCAGAGGGTAAGGAGAAACTGGAGAGTTGATTCTCTTCTGTTATATATTGAATTCACTATTACTCCTTATTCACCTTTCAGTTGCAAAGGTGCTAACAAACATGCACTTCTAGATGCATTTGAATTACAAGACATATCAACCCCTCTAAAAGCTCCTAGAAGGATAGCATAAACAAATCCAGGAAGAGGTTATTGTCACAAACGCAACAGATTGCTGATGGAAACAGATAACCCTTACAATGACTCTGCATTCTGTTTTTCAAAAAATTATTCCTTAAAATATGGTGTTTATCGCTTTGGATCCTGTACCATCACCCTTTATTATCCAAGTCAAGCTGTGTACTCTCAGTTAAAGGCACCATCTTCCACGAGTTTTATTTCTCCTGGTAGCCAGCCATAGTGAACTACATAAACAAGCAATATTTACTGGAAGACTTGGGGATTTGTTTTACTTTCGTCAGAAGTGTTGTGCTTTACACTGCATGTTTCTGCCTCAAGTGCTCAGTTCCTGCTCAGTTGCAGCCACAGAGCACTTCCAGCCAGCTTTGACTTTTGACTAATGCTGCCCATCCAAAGTGCTTAACCAAGTACTGCAATGACACCACAATGCAGGGACCAATTGGTTCTGTTTTTCCTCTTTTCAGGAAGATCTTTTTCCATCTTGGTAGAGCATGTATTGGAATATTCCTTTGAAAAATATGAAAATAAAATGAGTAGAGACCACAGTTCCTCCACAGACTTCAGTGACCACATCTGCTTTCACTTCCCAGATCAGTATTACAGATATAAACAAGGCCTGTAGCCTGACTAAAGAAGTGCCTTTCAAAACACAGTACCCAGCACTCTATATAAAGCTGAAAGTGCTGTCTGAGTTTTCCTTATAAAACAAAGTCAAATTTTAAATACTTTGAGGGCTCACTTCTTCTACCAAACCAATTTGGTATCCAGCCACCTTTACTGAGGAACCTAGCTTCAGTCTACAGTCCAAGTGCCTGAGGATACTGGTTATCTAGCAGAGACTTCCATTTGTCTTCATAAAGATAGGGACCTTCAGTGTACCAAAGTTTAAGGATTTAAGTTAAATGGACTGTCTCCAGTGATATTCAGTAATCAGTCTCATTTCCCAAATACTTAGACACTTGCTTCAGCACTACTTCACTAGCTAGTTAAAATGCAGACATGTTAAGCATACTAGAACCCCTCAGATGTTATCTACATGAAATATTTAGATCTAACCGAAGGGTTTCAGATCTGACCATAGGCTGAACCTTCTTACATCCCTGAACCTAAACGTTCTAGAAAAGTTTGAAACAAACATCCTTCCACTGAAAACTTCAGGCTTTTATGTTTATTTTCTTTAAGTTCACTTGAAATCAGAGTCACATGCGATCGGCGTTTTTCAAACAAGCAATCATGTAACCTTGTCCAAAGGGTATCTTAAAAATCTTATGGCGTGTGCTTTCCTTGTTAAGACAACATTTCGTTAAATAGCAAGTGATCTGTTTAACACTATGAACCACAGGGACTGATAACTTGCTATTTGGCCCTTGCTTGTGATAATAACTTCCTCATTTCCTACAGTTAATAGCAAAATCATGCTACTCTTACAGTCTGACTGGTGTCTTTCAGAAAGATACAGGGTTTGTTTCAAGAATACCTTGAGAAAATTAATGCCTTGCATTTCTAAACTCATCAAAGAGTGTTTCTTCTCCTCCAGGCAATGTTTTACATTTCAAGTCCTTGCGTCAGGGGCAGGGATACAAGGAGCATGTTCTCAGATTTATTTATTGCTTTTATCACATCCTACTGGAGAAAGCAGTGTTTTATTTGATGATGGATCTTGACAAGAGCTATACAAAGTTTGGATGTATAAGACACACTGAACTTGTGATGTGCGTTTGTGATGGTTCCCAGTGTGACAGTGAACGCTCATGCCTAAACCTTTCAGTTTCAAAAAAGAAGTCTGTCCCTTTATCCCAAGGTACAAGTCCCACTTTCTGTGAGCATGCAAGCCCACAAATGATAACCTGGTAACTGGTGTTGTGCATTGTTTTCCCTCACAATGTGTTTGTTATCCTCAAGTTTGACTACTCTGAACATGAAACAAACTTGTAAAGTTCATTTGAGTCCTGGCCCTTGGGTCCTGAACAGCTCTACAAGTCTAGCACTGGAGAAAGATTCTCCAGGAAGAAAAAAGTGTTTCTGTCAGTCAGTTTGAAACTGTCATGGTTTCTGTACATTAAAAACTAAACAGAAACAAACAAACAAACAAGCAACAACAAAAAAAAACACAGCAAAGTGACATTTGCTTCAGTATTATTTGTTTTCAAAGGAAATCTTGTTGGGATGAAGATTGAAGGTGCTTTTCCTACAAACATTGGGCCTTGAATACCCAGCAGACAAGGCACTTCACCTATCTGAGAAAGAACCTGAATCAAAGAAAATAGTGAAACAGTACTAAAAGTTCACCTCCTAAGAGGTATAAATAGAAGCTAAAGATAAAAATAATTAAAAAAAATCATTCATAAAAATACAGAACTCCCTCAGATGAATCCAGCCTATATAGATAGGAAATGGTGATGGACAAAGCTGACCCAACCCTGTGTCAGCTGCAAAGTGGCAAGCATCAAATACCTCTGGGGTTTGACATAACAAGAGACTGAAGTAGTGAGTGGGGATTCTCAGCTTCTTTATTCCCGCAGTATCTGTCCCCAGACACAAACGATAAACTAAAAAGTGGCACAAAATAATTTATTTACTATATGTCTAGCCTTGCCTAGCTAGGCAGGGAAAGGGCAAAGTACAGTAAATGCTCTTCCAAACAGCAAATGTGCTGCTATTAATTAGCACTCCCAGCAGCTGATGAGCATGAGTGGGGCCCCACAGACTCAGTTGACTGCAAAGAACCAGGCTGCACAGAGATGGAAGGTTTAGTTATTCCCCCCACCTCCCTCCTGCAGCATGACAATTTAACTGAGCAACTGAGCCGGAACGCAGGGTAAATGTGTGTGTAATCGAATTGTCAAAACAGAAGGCAGTGTTATTCCACCGCTACATAATGTTTGATGCAATGGCACTTGCACAGAACAGGTGAGAGGTGTGTATGCACTGGAGAATGAGTCTGTAGGCTTAATAGCTCTGCAGGACATTCCTGTGTTATTACATCTCTGTTTTTAGTGTCATTTTGATATGCCAATAAAGTGAAATGCAAACTTTTCCCAATCAGCCTATATCTAATGTCCACGAGTTTAATTTCTTCTTTTTGAAAGTGCACTCCGAGGTTTAAGAGTTTATTTCATTCTCCATGTA
The DNA here is from genome assembly GCA_013399175.1 of Odontophorus gujanensis. Lineage (NCBI taxonomy): Eukaryota > Metazoa > Chordata > Aves > Galliformes > Odontophoridae > Odontophorus > Odontophorus gujanensis. Next base: position 44,432 of record VXAB01007701.1, on the reverse strand, counting down.
TATTCAACCTTAGGCTTCTCTGATGAAACTGTTGATGGTAAATCAGATTAACGGGAGTGTGGTGTCTCCCTATAGCCACTGCATCACTAGAAACTAACACTCTACAATGGGCAAATAGAATGTCTATGGTGCTAGAGGAACGTTTGGTAGCAGTGACTCACAATCCAGGGCTCAGGCTCAAATCCTGCTAGAAACATAAGGCAGGATTTTTGCAGTTTATTATAGATGCTGGAAAACATTGTTTCAATTCACTTCAACAAAAAGTCCTCAGGTGCTGAAGACAATGTTTTTTGCAAACATCTAGATTTAAAACATATACAAATACATGCTCAGAACTGTATGCTCTGTTCTTTTTTTTTGTTTTTAACCTGTTGCTTATATATTTGTTCAATGCCCTTTTTTAGGAGACAGCAGTCACCAGAGACCTGGAACCTTAACTGAACCTGTTTCAAGGCAGATCAGATTTACCACATTCACCTCATAATATCTCTCCCCATGGACAGTTCTACAGAACAAAAAAATGACTGATGCTTCCAGAAAATGAGAAAGAGATCAGCCAGAACATACAGTACTCATTGTATTAAATACTGGAAAATAAAGATCGACACTATCAAGAGAAGGACGCAAGGAAGGTGTTGGAAAACAGAGGGCTGTAAGAAGCAAAGGGAGAAGTGGGGATTTTACCTAAGAAGTCTCCTAAGAATCTAGGAAGGATTGACTGAATATAAAATGACAGACTGTCTGGGTAGATTTAGAAATATTTTTCCTTTATAATAAGAACCTTGTGAAATAGTACATGGGGAGAACACAAGGCCCTTATCCCTTTCTACCCCTGAACAATGTACCACCTACACTTGAGTTGCTCAGGCACAGTCTGAATCTCAGCATTATCTGGAAAGGAGAGAAGAAAGGTGTAGGGCAGTGGAAGGCCTTCCCCAGTATGAATGACCCATCAGTAGCAAGTACCCAAACTTTCTGGTGTCCTCATCAATATGTTGTGCTGCCTTCCAGTTTGGAATCATCTTTAATGTAATTATTATTTGTTTGGAATGGTTCAAAATGTCTTATTTTGTTTGAAGTCATAACAAAATAGTCAGGTCACTGGAAAAAATCCTGACCATATTATTTATCCTGACCACCAGCTTTCTTCCTATTGTGCTCCACAGCTATCTTTTCAGGAGCCTCCAAAGCTGGTAATGGACAGGTCAGGACAGGGGCAATCCTTCAGAAAGCATTTAGCCTAGTAATAGAAACTGTACAGATAAAAACAGCTGTCATCAGCAGGTTTTCTTCTGTATCAGCAATCTGATGCGGAATTCACTGTGGTTCACTAAAAGCTGGGCCTGGATTGCTTTTCAAGGATGCAACGAGCGGTGTATAATATGCTTGTTATGGTAGCTTTTATCAGACATATTTCTTTCTGTTAGTTACTTTGCAACTTTTGTTGTTGTTGTTGTTTCATTTGCACTATCAAATTATCTGTTTCACAGTGTTTCAAGCATTTCTTCTTGGAAGAGATGAGACATATTCCACTTCTTTTACTTCACACCAGACTTCTCTACAAGTTGAATGGCTAAGTGATGCTAATGTGAATCTACCCTTTTAGTATTTACTTTTGTCAACGGTTTACGGGCAGGATCGGCCCGGTTCCGTGACGATTGGTGTGGGGGACCCACGGACCCACGCCCCAGGAAAGGGGAAGGGGAAAAGGGAAAAGGGAAAAAGGGTGATGGGCCTAGAAACAAAACAGCGGCAGTGATCTGAGGAGGAAAGCTAATTTACTAAATAGATATCAGAAAAGCAAAATAACACACTCTAATACAATATAATTGGAATTAAAGCTAATAAATCAAATAAAATGAGCAAGAGAGAGTGTCCGATAAACCGAAGGCCTTACGCTAACGCTGAAGGCGAGACGGCAGCGAGCACCCACTGCTGAGTCCATCCCAAAGGAAAGAGAGTGTCTCCCGTGACCGCAGACAGTTTTTATCTTTCCCTCTGAGCGTAAATACGTAAGAACGCAAAGCATCGCAAAGTCCTCTGGGGAATGTAGTTCTTCTTCTCTTCTGAGACAGGTATACCTGGAACTATAGATGATACATGGAGCTGGAACCTTAACTCTTTAACTCTAAATGCACTGCATGATGTTATGATGTGGAATACCAGTACCAAAAATCATAAAACCATGACACTTTGCTGGGAGTGAGGGGTACACATTTGGGATTTGCTTGTTTCTAGGACATCTCATCACAGACGTTGTGTAACGTAATAGCTATCTTCCTTCCCCTTTCAGAAATCACCATGGATTGGTGATTTCTTAGTTGGTTCTTAATCAGAGCATCCTTTGAGGAAGATTTTTTTATACCCTGTAGCCTTACAGACACAGCCATTTATTGTGTCTCTGTGGGAAGTCAGACGTCTTGTACTACAATGCACAAAAAATAGTACTTAACCACTCCTGCAGAAAAGGTTTAACACCTGAAACCCATCACTAGAATTCGGCTTGGACAGTTTAGCAGAAAGTAACTCTCATTACACATGGACAAGAACTGAAGCAACATATATTCCATGTGTTTCTTCATCTGCTGCAAGCCATTAAGACTGTTGGATGTGAATTGCTTTTATTGCTACATTTATTACTAAGTGCATTTTAGAAAGACTGAATGACAACTAAACTGAGCTTCCAAAACAGACTCCCGTTCAACAATTCTGAGATAACTGGAAACAAAAGCAGACCCATTGGACTTCCTGTCGGGGCCAGGAATGGAGACAGAGCTAAGAATAATGGGGGGAAAAAATAAAAAGACTCCTCACTGCTTTTAATTAAAGCCTTAAAGACTCTCCTAGGTCCAGCTGGCTCCACCAAATTGTCATCTTCTGTTTCTCAGCAGAGCGTCAGTGCTGTATCATTTACCGAAGTGTATTTGCTTAAGAGTCGTTCTTGTTAAAATTCAATTACAATGAAACCATATAATCCCTCATTGTAATAACTTGATAAAGAGCCCTTAACTGCCACACCACGTGCCCATTTAGCAAGGAAATTAGCTCAGTAAAGAGCAGAATCCTAATTTAGCAATTAGGGTGCAGTTTCTATCAGGCTATTTCAAGAAGATCAGAAGGCAGTTTACAAGGTAGTTTTGCCCATTGAAAGCTACTGAAGGCATGTCAGTAGTGACCAGAATTTCTAGTGAATGTCTGGGAAGATTATATCTTTTTCGAATTGTTAAAAACCAAAAAGCTGTCATGAACAGAACCTTCAACTTGTAGTCCTATTTGCTAAACCAATATATTATATTGAACCCATGGAAAAGAGGACAAATATTACAAGGTCACATTACAAGGCAAACTATTTCTATGGTAGAAGCAAACACTCCTAGATTTTTAATTTCTTGATTTCGGGAAAGTTTAGGTTTGAATTTTACGGTCAAATACTCCTGCTATCTTACAAGCAACCATAGAATCATAGAATCATCAAGGTTGGAAAAGAATTCCAAGATCATCGAGTCTAATCATCCACCCACCACCAATATTTCTCCACTAAACCATGTCCCTTAGTACAACACCTAAACATCTATATGTTTAGATGTTTAAAACACTGGTGTTTCAATTCCCTGAAGAATAATTCCTTGAAGAAAGCCATGAAATGAATTTGGTTGTGTCTGGATCTGAGAATTACAGTTTTCATCTGCTCTGAATGACGTTCCCAGATCTACCTATAAAAGGAGAAGATCACACACTGAAGGTTGTGAACTCCCCTTCACACAAGATAGCAGACAGTCAGTATGATACTGCCTGCCTTCTCTCTGGGACTTTTATTATCAAGTTTAATGGTAAAAATAAACAAAAACATGCAGCTTGCTCTCAGTATGTTACACTCTCAGCTGCCATAACTTTTAATTAATGTGATTTGTAAGAAACAATGGGTCATTTCAAATCAAATCTAAAAGTTCTCCTAGAAATGAAGTTGATGTACTCCCAAGGTTTTCAGCACACTGAGGCCTACTAGTATCCTTTGCCAGCGTGGTGGAGCAATGAGTATCAAATAAATTCCAAAGACTACAGCTGCACACTGGAAAAGTTTCAAGATTGCTCTGTCAAAATTTGTAGGCAAAAGTCTAAGGGAACCAACATTCTAAGCCACAGTACAGCCAGCATTCATTTGGACCAGGATCTGATGTGATCAAGACACACTGTCTTTACAATGTCTTTTCACTATACCCATTATTAAGCTATGCAGAAGTGTTTTTCTTACTGTTTTTATAATGTTCATGACAATGTACAGATTCCCATTCACAGTGGCCAGTTAATAGAAATGAGCTCATTCTTATTGTATCTGTTCCTAAGCCCAGCTCACTTCAACTCCAGCACTGCAGGAAAATTGGTAGGACAGTGTTTCAGAAATGAGAATACAAATCTGAGGACACTGAGAATATTTTTTCATCATGTGCCTTCTTGCCATTTTTCAGCCTGCATTTAAAAATTCACATTGGTCTCTCCTCTGGAAGTAAATGTCTCTTGTTTGTATGAGTTGTTATCTCATACTAAGTCTCTTTGGCTTTGTTAAAGGAGAGGAGAATTATTAGCTGTAATTATCTGAATTAATAGCTTTAATTTCCTCAGTATTTTTTGTAACAGAATTGAAGTTACTTTCAGTATTTATGAATATATATATATACACACACACATATATATACAGATTTGTGCAAAAAAAAAAAGACAAATAGAAAGATGTGCTACCTTCATGTACACTGACCAGAATAATATAAAGGGACTATGTAAGAAACTGCAGGAATAGTACTAAGCAGACAATTAAATTAAGACTTCACCTACATTTAGCTACACACACATTTTTATAGGCAAAAGTACTACAACATCCCTAGTAGACATTTAGTAGACAAGATTTTTTGGGTGCAAAAATCTTATGCATATATTTTTTGATGTGAGCCAATGCTTACATTTTTCCCTCAGAAAAGGTGAGCTATTTGAAAATGGTGGAGATGATTTTGCAATAAGTTAGTACTACATCACAGTAGTTGGCATTAGAGAGCAGTTATTGGCAGAACTGAAGTTTTCATTAAAAAAAAATAATAATAATAACAAGACAGAATCATAGAATTGCAGGGGTTGGAAGGGACCTCAAGAGATCAAGTCTACCCCCCCTGTAAAAGCAGGTACCCTACAATAGGTCGCACAGGTAGGTGTCAAGACAGGTCTTGAATATCTCCATAGAAGAAGACTCCACAAACTCTGGGCAGCCTTCCCTTTGCACTTACAATGTAAACAATACCCTTGTCAGAATCTCAGTGTAGTTTTTTTGTTTTGTTTTGTTTTGTTTTCCCAGCAGAAAAAGACCCATAAAAGAAAACAGAAAATGCACCTATATGATTACCCAAGTTTTATAAGTTCTGAATCATGTCACTGTAGTTATACAGCACACTTGGAAGAATTATCAAACAAAGTACAGAAAACCAGGAAGTCTTCAGGTGTACAGTTTTTTATACAGGAGAAAGTATTTATTTATTTATTTATTTAAGGGCTCAGTGAATTCCTGCAGCCACTGCTCCAGAGACTTCAGCTCCCATAAATCTATGCTGAACTCCTGGGATGGTGACATGTGACTGCACTCTGAGCCTCTGCTTGTGGTCTGGCAAGTCTTGCAAGGTTTAGGTGATGGACCATGAAGTACACAATTGCAGACTAGCAAGATACACAATGACCTGAAAATAGGTTATTGGAAGTTACATAATTCATGACTTGTATCCATTCTATAGGGTTTTTCCATGTTAGAAATTCTCTTCTCACTTTTTCTTGGTCTTCAGTAGGCTCATGGAGGTTGCTCCTATTGCATCCATTCAATATCTAGTAGGAACTGCTAGAAATCATAGATTAATAGAATCACCAAGGTTGGAAAAGACCTACAAGATCATCCAGAGTAACCATGAAAACAGCAAGAGTGGGCTGCTTGGTGGAGATAGCAGTAAAGACAGCAGAGCATTGCACTCACTGGTCAGGAAATAATTCCATAGTACTCAAAGGAGAAAAGAGGTGTAAAGTGGCCTCAAGCAGGCAACCAGGCTGCCAAGAGAACAGGTTGCAGTGCTCATTTCTATGCTCAGTATCAGCTCCCAGCCTGCATGAAGATCCCAGGCACAACATCATCCTGGCCTGCCACAGAGGAGGCTCTAAAATCAGGCAGTTTGTTTTCCCTCTTGTACTGCTGTGTCATCTCACCCATAAGACTATTTTACATCTTCAGCGTGTAGGTTTTACATAAATAAATGCAATGAGTAGGCAAAGTACTGTGGGGTTAATTATAAAGAACTACAAGACTTATTCTGCTTCAACCCTGTGATAATCAACATCCAAAGAAGCTGTACAGTAATCCAGTTTGCACAACATAAGAGCACATCACACGCTGTGGCATAAAAAACTGTGCACTGTGCTAAGTTTATGCATTGTTTCTTGAGCCAAGCATGTCCTACCTTTGCTGTCTGACAAGTAAGGCAAGCAGAATGTGTTAGAGCATTAACTCCTGGATATTTGTAAAAGACTTTGAAAACCATGGGTGAAATATGTATGCTATTGAAGGGTACAACTATCAGCTGTGTGAAAGTGTGAAATTGAAAAAAATAGGAAGTGAACAAGAGACAAAGCGTAGAAAATGCATAGGTTGGAAAACAGAATGAGAGAAGATGTGTAACTGTGGTTCTTCCCTTTGGAATAAAAGAAAAGGAAGTGGGATGCTGCCAAAACAGACAGGCCTAATTGATTACATCAAACAAATGACCTTCCCACAGTGATTTATGGGCTAATCTCTCAGCAAGGGTGCAACTTATCAGTGAGTAGCCAGTACAATTAGCGCTGCTCCATGAATCACTTGCAGTGTTGGCTCCTCTGGAGGACTTTCATACAGTTTGTTATTACAGTAAATGAAAGGCTTGCTTGGCCCTCCATTTCTTGGTCCAGGACTTGCTTCTGAAGGCTAAAGATTACATTAGCTGGCTTCTGTAGCCTAAGCATGGTACTGCTTAATTGACAGATCTAAGCCAAAAGAAGCACGAGGAGGGGACATGAGCTGAAACTCCCATAGGCAGGAAGAGATGGACAGCTATGTATAGCTAAGAAGCAGTGCCAGGAAGGGGCATGGGTATTACTGAAAACTTACGCTTACTTTCTGTGTTTTCCAATCTTAATAAAATGGGACCTGAGAAAGGAACGGTCTAATGTTTTTGACTTGGAACATTTACTGTTAACAAAATTAATGGGGAATTTATCCCCTATAACCCATAAATAGGGGAACAGTTTTGTCTCCTCCATTGTTGATACTAAATAAGCTCACAGAATTGACTTTAGTTTAAAAGACCAAGATAACACTGGTTTACTTTGCCTGAGTCAGAGAAAAGAGCTGCTTTCACAGTTCACAGGCTAATGGTTACAAATTTTTGCTATTAATTATGGTTTCTGAAGAGCTATTTTCAATCACATCCCTTTTGCGGAAGAAGTTTACTCTTTCTAGGATGCTCTGAGTATAATACCACTACCAAATTGGGAACTAAGTATAGAGAGTTTATGGATGATAGATTTACCTTATGGAAATAAAATAAAAAACCCCACCAACTTTTAAAAAGCAGATATTCTTCCTCCTGCTTTCATTCAGCTTGCATTAGTGTCTAAATCAGTCAATCTGAAACATGTTCCTTTGTCCAAGAAATATAGCTGAAGAGAATGATTCAGCTTTGTGCTGCATGTGAAGTAGCTCAGAGCAGCAGCACTGATGAAGGAATCAATACAAGCACATCGATACTAGGATGAGAGGAAGTCTCTCAAACCTTGCTGGTTTCCCCTAGGAAATATGCTGCTGCCTCTGTGGAAATGATTGTTCATACAGTGGTGTTCACTGTAAGCATGCAAAGCTATATAGTGCTTTTCCTGCCTATTCTTACACTCCCTCATAGCTTCATATGGATCCATATGATCTGCAGAGCAGCTATGATGTCTTTGAGGCACATAAGGGATTGTCATCTACAATAAGGACTCTGAGACCAATTCTTCTTGCACATGAATGTAAGGAACAATTTAGAAGTAAGCAGAATAAGAGGCTTGTCTTCCATAGGAACCATTATCTGTCAGGTAACACAGACAGTATCTAGAAGTAAGGGCACTGATGAGGCACAGAGAGAATAATTACCTGAACATTTGTCCTATAGTTCCATTAGGCACATCTTTTCTGCAGAGACAGAGGAAGAAACAATATTCACTTCTGCCGCAACTTCTTCCCACTGACCTTTTGCTTGGATCAAAGAGGAGGCCAGGGGGAGACTTCACTGCTCTCTACAACTACCGGAAGGGAGGTTGCATCAAGGAGAGTGTTGATCATTTCTCAGGTGACAGATGACAGAACACAAGGAAATGGTCTTAGGTTTGAATTAGGGGGAGGTATACATTAGACATTAAGGAGAATTTCTTCATGAAAAGTGTGGTCAAGCTGCTCAGAAGTGCTGAAGTCCCAGTCCCTGGAGGCATGTAAGATTTCTGTGGAACTAGCAATGCGGGACATGGTTTAGTGACAGGACATGACAGGTCACATCATATTGATGGCTAGACTTTGAAAGTCTTGACCAACCTAGTTGATTCTACAATTCTACAAAAGGAGTGATCTTCCTTATGGCAATAACATTCTTTCCTATCAATATTCATGGAGTAGAAATGAACTATATCTAAAACATATGGTAGAAGGCATGCAAGGACAGTAATCCTGCACCTTGTTTACAGTCAGGCAGAAAATAGCACATTTAATATCCTGAATTGCCATGATATCAATTCACATCTGAGCAGGGCACTACATTTCTACCATCTACTCCTTTCTTACTGCTAAGTGGGAGAAGCTTCCAGAGCTATGTGGTATATCAAACAGATTTGTTCAGCTCTGAGTGTATTTGGCATCTGGTTCCACTAAATGGAGAATTTCAGGTTCTTTTTTGAGTCTGTATATTTCAAGGTTTTGAATTATTTTCAGGAATATATATTTTATGTTAAGTCAGGTGTCAAGGTAAAATGGCAACAAATCTGTTCTGAAGTTGTGATGGTAAGGGGAAAGGAATATAAATGAGGTACCTGCTTCCAACTTGTAAGTGTAAACCTATTGTTTGTGTGATTTCTCATGTCAGTTGACATCTGTGTCCCAGCTCTGATCCCATGCTTGAGATGTTTGAGCATCACCAGATTTTCAACACTTGTATAAGCATTTTTCAATGACGGCCTCAGTAAGGCCAAACAAATTAGAACAACTGTAGGCATTGAAAAAAGAGTTGATATTCAGAAGTAAAGCTGTTGAGTTGATTCTGAAGAAATGAGTCAATGCTAATCTTCTCTAAATGCCTAACATTAGGTGTTTCCAAGCCTAAGCCCGGTCTGTGTGTTTATGCAATGCACACTCCCTTGTTATTCAGCGAGGTTTACAGAAACCAGTTAAGAGGAGAAAAAAAGAAAAAAACAAAACAAAACAAAAACAAACAAACAAACAAAAAAAACCCAACAAACAACGGTGTTGTCCTCTTTCAGACTTAGAAATGTAGATACCTAGAAATGTCTTCACTAGTAAGTCCATAACAATACTGAAAGTGATTATTTGGTAATTTATGTAGTAAAAGAAATTAAGTCCACTCTATCGAATATTTTAAATAAAGAATAACATTTTCACATACCTCAGAATAAAATAAATAACCTTGCAGAACATAGTGCTGCACAATGTTGCAGAGGACAAAGAAAGGCTCAAAAATCAAGGAGACAAATTTATCAAATCAAGCCTTTTGGATACTATCAACTATCATGGTCAAAGTATAATTATCAATTTAGCAAGTTCAAGTTTGTTGGCACTTTGGAAGGTATTATTCCAGGAAGAAGTAAGTCATACTGAAACTGTTTTCATATGCATCATCTGCTGAAGATGTGAGTGATATAAAGAAAACACTGTTCTGAACCCAAACAGTAATATTTCTTAAACGATGATGTTTAGGTATCATCCTTTCCCCAACCAACTTCAAAAATGTTAGATGTAATATTTCTGTTTTCTATTTCTGTTGTTAGACAGCTGTTGCATCCTTTTAGGGCTGAATTTAAGCGTTGTTTGACATCATATCTTGGGCTGCTTTAAAGGCTTGTAGCCTTAAGACTAACAGGAATTATTCAATGTGTTCCAAAGCCTGGCATTTGCAAGCTGTGTTCCTTTGTTTTTCCTCCACTGGATTAGGATAAGAAATCATTTTGGCCACTGGCATTTCAAATGCAAAACACTGAAAAGAATACATGTACAAAAGAAAAAACAAACAGCAATTAAACTTGTGGTCCTGTAATATTCAGAATCCCCAGTCAGCTCACTAAAGTGCAAAGGAAAAGTCATTATCTGTGCAGAAAAATGTGGAAGTGGCATAGTAGATAACACAAGAACAAAATCAATCAAAATCTCTCTCTTTATTTAGATAAGACCAACCTTGAGTTTAGAGTTCTACTTTGTAGGCCCTGTGCATATGCACTGCCCTAAGCTCATATTATCATGCTGTTGGTCTCTGGTGTTATTCTTTTTTTGACTCTGAAGATCACAGTGGGGGGAAGTGACAAGTAGGCCCGTCTCAAGAGGAGTTAAAAAGTGCCTTTTTTCTTATTTGATTATTTCTTTTCCTTACACAAAGAGACACAAAGCACAGAACTAAGTGAGCATTAAAGTGTGAAATTAATTTCTGGTTGTCAAACATAGAAGAGGTAGGATTGTAAAAGAAAAAAAGTAATCACAACAAAGAAGGCACTGTAGAATAACTCAGGTTGTTGTTCTTTGTCAGTGTCATTGCACCTACAAGGACCACTGGCTTCTAGAAACTGTAAGCTGTTCCAGGCATAAGCTCATACTACATAACCTGAGAGTGGTATCAGTCAGAACTCACAATGGCCCAGCTCCAAAACCCTTATCTAGAGACAGCAATCTATTACCAGTGATTATAACAACTATGAATTAGAGACATGACAGATGGCCTAGATCAAACCACCATAGATGTGTGTGACATGAAAGATCTCAGCAGTGCAAATCTCTTTTTACGAAGAAAGAAAAGCTGAAGAAGCATTTATCACAGAGGTGCAGACAGTTCACAACCATGTGGCAATTTTCACAAGTTTTCTTTGTAAAAGAAGAGGTTCTGCACTCTGCTTCAGATGATAAACCCATCCTTTCTTGTAAGTAAGAAGACAAACTCTGGTATACCAGATATCTACTCTTTGATTCAGACTGTTAGGCATTCTTCTGGCACAGTCCTAAATTGTTTTCAGTTTGTCTTACCTATTTTTATATTTAATAATAACAAAAGAGTTGATCAGGGAACTGTGCTGAGAATACGTTGACTTTTGCAGTTTCTCTTTGAAAATGCTGTCTGTGAAAGTTACCTCTCAAAGCACTGATGTATTCTGAACAAAACAGTCTCAGTCCTTTTCCATCTGGATTCACATTTAGTGGATAAAGTGATAGAAAATAAGCCCACTGCAGCAGTGTTGAAACAAATTGCTTGGCCTCCAGGAAATTAATCACTGTTGTTTTTTTTCAGAAAATGTTTTCTGACAGTTTTCCTGATCCTCTCCATCCACCAAGGAATTATGCACCACAGCAGTTATCCCCACACTTTACTAGTAACACGACTGATGCAGCTACAGCTGCTGCTGTGATGTTATCCAGATATTGCCCAGAATGTGTTTTTCCTTTCCTTGTGAAGCTGCTACAATCTGTGCATGGACAATGTGACCCTGTAAATCTAGGGAATCTTCACTCTCACAGAGAACTGCCACATTGCCTGTTTTGTCTTTATTAGAATAATCAGTAGTTTGCCCTGCTGATCCCACTAAAGAGTTTCAGCAAACCTGCCCAGTGTCTGCACATGCACTTCATAATTTCCTCTGCAATTCCTACAATGAAGAGATGCTTTCTCAGCTGCCCACTGCCAGGTATGCCAGTTTCCTGCCTTCTGGGAGACTTCCCATTGAGCTCCTGAAGAGCCATGCACAGAGGCCCGCTAAGGTAATCACTTAGCTGGCCTTGTTCCAGCTGAGATCTGACTGGGTCTAGCTGTGTGACAGTTTGCAATGATGGCAAACAAGGAACAGAAGCCAGTATGAAAGAGAACTCATAACACTATTATATTTACTTCTCATTGCAGTTGTCACTTCATTTTGCGCAAAAGTACTCTGTACAACAGAGTAGCTCCATAACCTGCCTGAAATGAACTTAACTGTGAAAAATCCCAGCTAAGAAGACATCTTACTTCCAGAGATTTTTGAGAGAAGATGACATGTTTCTGCTACCTGATTAAGCAGAGAAATGTATGGATATGCTAAGTAAAGTATTTCTCTGAATAGAAAAGAGATCTGCCCCAGATGAGAAATAAAACAAACTGTCAGAGATTCAGGTTAATCATTAGAAATTCTTTATCCAGAGGGCAGTGAGGCATTGGAGCAGACTGCCCAGAGAAGCTGTGGGTGCCCCATCCCTGTAGGCATTCAAGGCCAGGTTGGATGAGGTCCTGGGCAGCCTATATTGTGGGTGGCAGCTCTGCCAATCAATGGCAGGGGGTTTGGAACCAGATAATAATTATGGTCCCTTCCAACCCAAGACATTCTAATTCTATTATAGGATTTACCATAGGTAATGGAACACTTCAGTAGAGAGGCCTGAATTTCTACTTCTGCTTCTTGTATCTACCATTCCTTCCCACCTTTACCTATTCTGGTGAGAACATCTTTTAGTTAATGCCTGTAAGAAATCCTTGATAAAGTCTGGACAATGAGGAGTGAAGCTGCCGATGCGCAGTAGAGATAGGCCAGTGTTCATTGACAGCTTACATAGTGGACTCTGTTTTATGCAGAAAACTCAAGGAAAGATGCACTATCAGAACATCAACCTTTTTTCCATGGTGTCACAGGAGAGAAATGTCATACTGTCTTTAAATCCATGCAGAAACCACTCCCATGAGTGACCAGATACAGACAGACATCACATATGCAGAATGTGCAATGAGCAAACTATTTAGTCTTTGGAGTAATTGCAAAAGCAGTTAACAAATGTGGCATGTGTTCCCATCTAAAAAGCCATTCCTTGCACACATAAAGAAGATGAACCCTACCTACCCTAAGGTTTTAGTGGAAAAGGGCCACCAGTTCTCATTAGTAACTACAATTGCCTCAACTGTATGGATATAATCAATAAAGAGTAACATTCTTGCTGCAAAACTTACTGATGCTGGTAAGTATACTGCATTCTGAAAAAATGTGATATTATTTGGAGGCTTCCTTCTTGGATTTTGAACTTAATAAGAAATGAGTTTTAGCAGGCTATAGTTGAAATCTTCTTACAAAATATGTTTTGTGAACAGTGAATAAAACAGTAAATATCACCTTCGAAAATNTGAATTTAAGCGTTGTTTGACATCATATCTTGGGCTGCTTTAAAGGCTTGTAGCCTTAAGACTAACAGGAATTATTCAATGTGTTCCAAAGCCTGGCATTTGCAAGCTGTGTTCCTTTGTTTTTCCTCCACTGGATTAGGATAAGAAATCATTTTGGCCACTGGCATTTCAAATGTAAAACACTGAAAAGAATACATGTACAAAAGAAAAAACAAACAGCAATTAAACTTGTGGTCCTGTAATATTCAGAATCCCCAGTCAGCTCACTAAAGTGCAAAGGAAAAGTCATTATCTGTGCAGAAAAATGTGGAAGTGGCATAGTAGATAACACAAGAACAAAATCAATCAAAATCTCTCTCTTTATTTAGATAAGACCAACCTTGAGTTTAGAGTTCTACTTTGTAGGCCCTGTGCATATGCACTGCCCTAAGCTCATATTATCATGCTGTTGGTCTCTGGTGTTATTCTTTTGTTGACTCTGAAGATCACAGTGGGGGGAAGTGACAAGTAGGCCCGTCTCAAGAGGAGTTAAAAAGTGCCTTTTTTCTTATTTGATTATTTCTTTTCCTTACACAAAGAGACACAAAGCACAGAACTAAGTGAGCATTAAAGTGTGAAATTAATTTCTGGTTGTCAAACATAGAAGAGGTAGGATTGTAAAAGAAAAAAAGTAATCACAACAAAGAAGGCACTGTAGAATAACTCACGTTGTTGTTCTTTGTCAGTGTCATTGCACCTACAAGGACCACTGGCTTCTAGAAACTGTAAGCTGTTCCAGGCATAAGCTCATACTACATAACCTGAGAGTGGTATCAGTCAGAACTCACAATGGCCCAGCTCCAAAACCCTTATCTAGAGACAGCAATCTATTACCAGTGATTATAACAACTATGAATTAGAGACATGACAGATGGCCTAGATCAAACCACCATAGATGTGTGTGACATGAAAGATCTCAGCAGTGCAAATCTCTTTTTACGAAGAAAGAAAAGCTGAAGAAGCATTTATCACAGAGGTGCAGACAGTTCACAACCATGTGGCAATTTTCACAAGTTTTCTTTGTAAAAGAAGAGGTTCTGCACTCTGCTTCAGATGATAAACCCATCCTTTCTTGTAAGTAAGAAGACAAACTCTGGTATACCAGATATCTACTCTTTGATTCAGACTGTTAGGCATTCTTCTGGCACAGTCCTAAATTGTTTTCAGTTTGTCTTACCTATTTTTATATTTAATAATAACAAAAGAGTTGATCAGGGAACTGTGCTGAGAATACGTTGACTTTTGCAGTTTCTCTTTGAAAATGCTGTCTGTGAAAGTTACCTCTCAAAGCACTGATGTATTCTGAACAAAACAGTCTCAGTCCTTTTCCATCTGGATTCACATTTAGTGGATAAAGTGATAGAAAATAAGCCCACTGCAGCAGTGTTGAAACAAATTGCTTGGCCTCCAGGAAATTAATCACTGTTGTTTTTTTTCAGAAAATGTTTTCTGACAGTTTTCCTGATCCTCTCCATCCACCAAGGAATTATGCACCACAGCAGTTATCCCCACACTTTACTAGTAACACGACTGATGCAGCTACAGCTGCTGCTGTGATGTTATCCAGATATTGCCCAGAATGTGTTTTTCCTTTCCTTGTGAAGCTGCTACAATCTGTGCATGGACAATGTGACCCTGTAAATCTAGGGAATCTTCACTCTCACAGAGAACTGCCACATTGCCTGTTTTGTCTTTATTAGAATAATCAGTAGTTTGCCCTGCTGATCCCACTAAAGAGTTTCAGCAAACCTGCCCAGTGTCTGCACATGCACTTCATAATTTCCTCTGCAATTCCTACAATGAAGAGATGCTTTCTCAGCTGCCCACTGCCAGGTATGCCAGTTTCCTGCCTTCTGGGAGACTTCCCATTGAGCTCCTGAAGAGCCATGCACAGAGGCCCGCTAAGGTAATCACTTAGCTGGCCTTGTTCCAGCTGAGATCTGACTGGGTCTAGCTGTGTGACAGTTTGCAATGATGGCAAACAAGGAACAGAAGCCAGTATGAAAGAGAACTCATAACACTATTATATTTACTTCTCATTGCAGTTGTCACTTCATTTTGCGCAAAAGTACTCTGTACAACAGAGTAGCTCCATAACCTGCCTGAAATGAACTTAACTGTGAAAAATCCCAGCTAAGAAGACATCTTACTTCCAGAGATTTTTGAGAGAAGATGACATGTTTCTGCTACCTGATTAAGCAGAGAAATGTATGGATATGCTAAGTAAAGTATTTCTCTGAATAGAAAAGAGATCTGCCCCAGATGAGAAATAAAACAAACTGTCAGAGATTCAGGTTAATCATTAGAAATTCTTTATCCAGAGGGCAGTGAGGCATTGGAGCAGACTGCCCAGAGAAGCTGTGGGTGCCCCATCCCTGTAGGCATTCAAGGCCAGGTTGGATGAGGTCCTGGGCAGCCTATATTGTGGGTGGCAGCTCTGCCAATCAATGGCAGGGGGTTTGGAACCAGATAATAATTATGGTCCCTTCCAACCCAAGACATTCTAATTCTATTATAGGATTTACCATAGGTAATGGAACACTTCAGTAGAGAGGCCTGAATTTCTACTTCTGCTTCTTGTATCTACCATTCCTTCCCACCTTTACCTATTCTGGTGAGAACATCTTTTAGTTAATGCCTGTAAGAAATCCTTGATAAAGTCTGGACAATGAGGAGTGAAGCTGCCGATGCGCAGTAGAGATAGGCCAGTGTTCATTGACAGCTTACATAGTGGACTCTGTTTTATGCAGAAAACTCAAGGAAAGATGCACTATCAGAACATCAACCTTTTTTCCATGGTGTCACAGGAGAGAAATGTCATACTGTCTTTAAATCCATGCAGAAACCACTCCCATGAGTGACCAGATACAGACAGACATCACATATGCAGAATGTGCAATGAGCAAACTATTTAGTCTTTGGAGTAATTGCAAAAGCAGTTAACAAATGTGGCATGTGTTCCCATCTAAAAAGCCATTCCTTGCACACATAAAGAAGATGAACCCTACCTACCCTAAGGTTTTAGTGGAAAAGGGCCACCAGTTCTCATTAGTAACTACAATTGCCTCAACTGTATGGATATAATCAATAAAAAGTAACATTCTTGCTGCAAAACTTACTGATGCTGGTAAGTATACTGCATTCTGAAAAAATGTGATATTATTTGGAGGCTTCCTTCTTGGATTTTGAACTTAATAAGAAATGAGTTTTAGCAGGCTATAGTTGAAATCTTCTTACAAAATATGTTTTGTGAACAGTGAATAAAACAGTAAATATCACCTTCGAAAATATTGCTGTCAATGTTTTGAAAGCCACAGGTGTGATTTGTTGCTACTCCTTCATCTTCAGCACTGAGATATTGCGTCTCACTATTTGTACTGCATTAATGCAGCATTCCACACAGAGCTGGCTTCACTTTAATACAATGTACTATGATTTTCCTCCAAAGAACTTTCACTGTGAAAGTTAGCATCTCATATAAATACATTAACCATTATTACATTAAATACATATACATTTCTATCCTCGGTGGTATCTTGTGGCTAAACAGCTGATCAGATTTACCCTGCTGCAATTATATTTCCTCACAGCTCTACATTGGCCCAAGCCTTAGTCCTGAAGGATTTCTTCATTTCATTCCATCTTATTTTTACCCAGGACTTTGCTGATTCTATCAATCCCCAAAGCCAGATGTCTTAGCGTTAGCTCTACCACATATCTCAATGTGACAACACTTTAGTGGTTTCCATGTTCTCTAAAGCTCCTTTTGGCATGTAGAAGGAATAACACAGTATACAGTTACAGACTTTTGCTCAGGAAGCAAGTTGTAATTGGAATTTTTAGGGCTGATGGAGAGAAGTCTGTAAAGAATGACAGGAATATTCAGTTATATTTTTTATCTTCCTGAAAATGACCTTTCAAATTCTTTTTCATCTGTGTTACTTGTTATACTTCTGCATTTAACAGCACATTTTCAGTCTTACATTCTACAATGAATGAATCATATAGCGCTGAACTGAACCTCAAGCAATTTCATGTTAACATGATTGCATAAAACTGTGTAACCCAAATGACCATTGTACTTTGCAAAAGGATCTATTTTCACGAGAACAAATAATCTCTTCTGCAGATTCTGGGTATTTTAAAAGCAAACTTCACTTTGTGTTTCACCATCAGATGAAGAAAAACTTACAAGATGAAGAAAAACAGGTATCTTGCTACCAAGAAAACATTTTCTTCCAAAATCTCATAGTTTAAATATTTCTACTTCAAAACACCAACAATAAAGCTTTAAAAGAGCTGTGTGTGAACAGAAAATATTATGTGAACTTTCAAGATTAGGAAAGAACCAAAATGATTGTTGAAAACCTCCTAATGATGCTCATAAAAGCATTTTGTTTTGCAAAATGATGAAGTTTGCTTTGCGTGTGGACGTTTTATTTTCAAAATTCATCATCAAAACCAGTAGCTGAAATTGTTTTACAGACAAGCCTTTCCAGTCCCACAGCTTCATTCTCTCCTCTTTCAAAAATAAACCTGAAACAAAACAACCTGGCTAGTCACAGTTTGTTGATAATATTGAATTATTTTTAGAATAGCTGATAGAAAGCCCATAATCTTTTCTTATGGTTCTTTGTCACCTGCAGGACATAGAGGAACACTACTGCAAGCAGATTTAGATGCAGGGTTTGTTGAAAATTGGCTGAAAATAGAAGGAGATTACTTCAGGAGTCCATTCGGTCAATTTGTTTCTCAACCACCATTGCAAAGAAGTCTAATAAAGCTCTGCATTTAATGAGACTTGGAGAAGTGCAAGTGAATACCTTCAGTAAAGACATGGAGCTAAATGTAGAACAGAAGCAAGTATCCTTTTTAATTAAGCATCTTGATATCATCAGTAACAGTCCATGGTCCTCTTATGCCTCTACAGTAATTTTTACTGTGAGCTTCATACAACATGCTTTGTTACTTAGCAATTCTGTATATCTGTATCCCAACACTAGGTATCTGGGTTTAACAGACTCAAATCAGTCAACTCTTTAATTCACAGTATCTGCAATACAGATAGCTGCACTGAAACCAGTCACCCTCTGCTCCAGTGACAGTCATTGGGCACAAGTGACAGTGGAGACTGACTACAGCAACTAGCTCAGCTATAGATGTTTATGCTACTGATGTTAACATTTGTCCAGACTAATCCAGTCCTCAAGGTCTGACTGAAAAATACTCACTCGATTCTGTTCCTGTTCCACTTCATTTCCAACGCTCTTTCTTTCCCTTTAGTTATCAACCAACTTCTAAGAGGCTGTCTTCTCCAGCTATCTGCTCTGTACTCTTATACCTTGTGTAGATACTGATATTATATTCTCTAGGGTCTGGACATGTCCGGGAACAGAAGCCAATGATACATTTTCATGAGCAACCTTTTCACAAAGACTCCACATCTTCCTGACAGGCTACTAGTGTACCAATGACTGAAAGGTTTTGCCCATTTAAAAGACTCCTAAACAGGAGTTGCAACAAGCTAGCAATTGCTTTTCCCTTGTTGGATGCACCAAATTCAGAAGCTGAGATACAAACATTCAGATTAAATATTTCACTACGATCTGGTGCAATGTTTTACTTTCTCAGATGTAAAATTGTATCAAAATGACACAATTTAATTCTCACTTGATACAAGCTTCCTATTCTCCCACCATAGTGTTTATTACCAGGAAAATTTTCTGCCCAGAAAAAGAGACCTTAGGACAGAGATTTTCAAAGCTATCTACAGGACATGTAGGCCTTTCAAAATTCCATTAAAAATTATTTCTGTAGGGCATTTGCTTCACTGTTGGATTAATTCTTTTGAATAATATTAAGTCGTCCCCTCTAAGCTCCTTCAGGACAGGTGGAAAGTTAAAATTATAGGACCATAGTATATAATTATTGCTCCAAGGGTAAATAGGCAAACTTTGGGTCTGCATAGGAATAAATGTATTAACAATGCAAAACACTGCCTTGGAGGGAAAAAAATTAATCTCAGTTTCCAAGATCATACACCACTTGTTTAAATTCCCCTGCTGGGAAGAGAAGATTCCCAAAGTCTGCTGCTTCTTCTGCCCTTTCTGATTTTCTTTCCTATATGCAAATGAAGCTCTCCCCCATGTGGGAAGGAGTTTTTTCTTTTTTTTCCTCTTTTTTTTTTTTTTTTTTTCTGCAGTAGCATCTATAGACCAAAGCTTATTTTCTTGCTCTTAGAAAAAATACAAATCTCCATCACTCTCTCTTTTTAACAATAAATATTTTTATATTTTTTCATGTATACATGNTATGGATTAATAATTTGGATGCCCTTCAGAAACTTCCTTCCAGCAAAGAATTCTCAGACTCATCCCAAAGCTCCATAAACTTCTTGATCTTGGACTCTGCAACACTCTTCATAAGGAAAAAAAAAAACAAAAAACTTTTTATAAACTAGAAATGTGGGTGCCTCATGGATTTGGCTAGGCAACCCAAATTACACACTCTAAGGAAGTGCCACCCTTTTCAGACCCCTACTAGGGCTGCTCCAGGAAAAAAAAGCTTCTGAGGTTGAGACCATGAGAGGACCTGGCTGCCAGGGGGACCAGGGAGTCCCAGCCAGCTGCTGGAGGAATCCATGTTGTATGTATGTTCACAAGTATTCAGACAAATGTTTCCTACTCATGGACCTTCCTCCTGATTAACCCGTTGGAGAAACAGGATGAAGCCCGTGGGGCTGCTTATGTTTGTGAATAGTGAGTGTACCTGTCTGTGCTGGCAAGTACATCCATGTATGTGTTGTATACATGCCTTCAGTGAATTTACACTCAACTTCAATCCTGCTTGGCCATGGGGTATATGAATCTGCTGCAGCTTTGCTTCTGGCAAGTATGTGCACACATACACACACACGCACGCAAAAAAATTGCATCCACTTTAATTTAGAATCAAGAGCTGAAGTAAGAATCTATTTTCTGTTTGCGTCAGTCTTGAATCGTTATAACTTTTGCTGAAGCTTTTGCCAGCTTAGTGTCTGCAACATTCACTAACAATAATAGCCTCAACACAGTGGTTATACTGCAATTTATACCTTAAAAACTCTTTGAAAATATCTTCTAATTAACTCAATTAATTAAAACAATTAGTCTTTGAGAACACTACATAATCCTTAAGTCACTCAAGTGGAAAGCATTTCCCCTTCTAACTTTCAAAAACTAAAAATATAAGTGCATCAAATTCCTTTAATATGTGTCATTCTTACTTTGTGCTAATTAACGGCTCACATTTTCCTACCTAGCAGTTAGAAATAAAGAAATAAAGAGAGAGACAGAGTGCAAGAAAGAAGGGAAGATTATTTCAAGTTGTTAAAAGGAATTTAATTAAGTATTTGTTGAGGAGTAATTATGCATAAATTGCAGAAAAATTAAGTTTTATATTATTAGTACATCTTAATTAGTGTCTTTTCATTATCAGTGTTTAATTTACTCACAATTGTTTTGCTTTATTTTAAACTAAATGCTTCTATATAAGCTCTTAAATCCATTACCCGTAACTTTTAATTTGGTACTAGAACTGGTGTTTCTGATGTTACTAATTGTCTACAGGTACCCAGTCTGATTCCACTGAGTCAAAACATTTCAATTTATGTCACATATTCAATGAAATTAATTGTGTTATTTCTTGACTTAACTCCTAGTATATTTTTATATAGCTATATAAGATTTAAAAATATATATAGGCAAAGTGGACTTGTATGCAGTAGTTGTCTCCTTAAATTTTGGAGATGAAAGGCTAATTACTTAATGAAGCTAAAGGAAAGATGATATTAAATAGTAGATCTTGAAGATGTGGATGGAATCAGACCATCTGTTGATTCACTGTTAGAACAGGTTCACCAGAGCTACCTTGGCTGTTGGAGGTCGCTGGTATTGCTGAATTACGCAGGAACCAGCAATTTTATGAATAACAAAAACAGTGATAGCTTTGCATAATCATACTGCTTCCAAGGATGACTGACTTACTCACTGTCTTCAGAAGCACGAAGTACCTGGTAGTTCCTGAAAGCAGATTCTCAATTTGTAGTTAATGATGCAGTTCAAGATCAAGAAGTTTGTCTTGGTCATAGCGAAGGTTACAGATTGACACTACAAAATCTGGAGTTTGTGTATTTGTTTAATAATTGTTGTTTAATAACAATTTACTGAGTACATTGATAATATCTGTGCCTACAGCCTCTTGTGACAGGACTACTACAGATAATTTCAGTTCTTACTATAACTAGTTGAATCCATCTTTCAAGGAGAGGGAAATTAACAGGTGATCTTGTTTGACAACAATAACACTCCACAGTTAAGAGGTTCATGCCAGATTGTCTGAAACACTTCACAAAGAACAGCAAATGACTGAGAATTACAATAGTCTGCATCCTGTTTGCTTTCTAACATCCAATGAAGCAAGAGTAAAACTGAGCTGAGATCTGTGAAGACTGTCCCTAACCACTAAATCTAGACAATCTTACTGCTTTATATTTGGATGGCATTGTCATCACAGAGGAAGTGTGATTAAGTGAAGTTTCATGTAGAAGATGAAACAAACACTGAACACTTCTAGTCCTCAGTGCATGCCATACCCCCATAGTAACAAAGTCTCAGCTGCAAACAAGATGCTTGTGTGGAAAAAGATCAAGAGCTACAGCTCGATGCTTTAGTCATAATAGAACTAGAAGATACCATTAAATTGTGGACATAGAATGCAGTTTTTGAAATATATTCAAAGAAGCTGAAAACAAGGAGAGGTCTGAAAAGAGCTACTAGGACAATTTATGGAAGATGAGATGAGCTTAGCTCATTTAACCTCACTTAAAAGGAGGAAGAATTGAATCACCTGCCATGGTCTCTTCTAGCTTTGATTTCCTTTTTTAAGTGTGAGAAAAGATATAAATGTGTGAACTAAATACGCAAGAAGAGAAACCATTCCTATCAAAACAAGAAGAAAACTTTTTACATTGAAGCACAAAAGATTAGAATGTTTCCAATGAGACTGTAAAACATAATTTCCGTTGGAATAATGGGGAAATAAACAATTTTAAGAATGTTCTCTGAAGTGTTATGGATAGGGTAAACAATGAATTAGCAGTGATAATTTGAGGCCAGATTTGATGATCTAGAAATGTCTATATTCCAAAGACCTCCTGCCAGAAATCTACACAAGCTTATCTTGAGGGGATAACACTCAAGACTATTTGCATGTGGAATAGAAATGTAAATTGTTGAGTAAGACAGCAACGGCCTCATATACAACTCTGACTGATAAGATGACATGGAAGCAAGAGCAGCAATAGTGTCCCTCCCTACTTGCTGTGAGTTCATTGTCCTGCTGCTCTCTGATTACTTCAATATTAAATCTGAAAACATCTTGACAGGTACCTGCTTCTACAGACCTCCATGAGAAATTCTAGCAGAAACTTGTCCCTTCAAGAACGCTAAGGACTTTAAAAGCTGCTCATATGATAAGGGTTGTTGTTTTAATGATAACTAAAGAAAAATATTGAACATAAAGAAGAGACAAGTAGCTCCTTGAGGGACACTTTCTTTTGATTTACTTTGGACTTGACTACACAGAGACATCCCAAAGCAAGAAAAATCAAGTTAGGAAGATATTCAGAAATAAGGAAGCAGCCTAGATCTTAACTGAGCTATCAAAGAATAAAACTCTGTTATTTTTTCTATCTCATATCTTATATGCTGTCAGTGCTCTAAACATATGTCTCTTTTTGCACTTTGATAATTCCCCCATGATGACATATTGACATCTTAATAGCTATTTCCTGAGAAATTTTCTCTTAATCACATTTTCAATGCATCAAGAACACAAAGCCAAATCTTGGCACAATTTACATATCTATATGCTCAAAATACAGACTTTCCTACAAAACAATTTTAGAATATATTAGAATAAATTAAATGTGCTTCAGGTGTGGATATGTACAGGATCAAGTCATTTGTAATGTAACAATACCAAGATCTCAGAAAGTACAGTACAGTGCTTTTCATGAAAATATGGTTCAGCAAAGGGCCCTGGACTCTTCTGAAAATTCTCCTATAAATCAATCTGATTATTCCTCATATATAAGGCTCAGTTCCACTTTCAAAGTCAGCTGAACCTTTAATATTGACTCCAACAGGATTGCTATCTATCATAAAGCCAATATTCAAAAGTAAGTAGCCAAAGCAGTATTTTTAACAAGTAATACTTGATTTTAAAAAAGGAGAACAAGATGTATGTGAGAAAGAGCAAGGGAGAAAGAGACAGATAACTGCCAATAGGAAAAAATAAAGAATTTCTTAAGGTGATACTAAGGAAAGTGCAATTTCCATGTTTTTCTAGTGGAAACATAGAGTGATTTACTAATGATGGATGTTGAAGTCCCATCATCACCAAGTGGAGTTTAGATAAAACATCTCAATGCAGAGGATAATCTTACAGTTATGTCAGAACAGAGGATGGGATAAATAATTTATTTGATATTTTGGCTCCTGCATTCTGCAGTTCTGTCTATCAACTGTGCTCACTTCCCTCTTTCATGAAGTATGTAATCATTTCATAGTACTGTGTACTCTTCATCTTGTGCTGCAATTTCTAGAATCTGTGAAATCACTTTTTATGCAGTGTACATTTCAAATCTCTTCAGGGTAGATTTGTGGCTCTGTATAATTTTCTTTCTTTGTATGAAGTATTTCAAAAAACAAGGTGCAGTCACAAAATGTTCTCTTTACTGGATGACTGTACATGTTCCTTTGATTTTTATCTTTTTGAGTATAAACATATCATCACATTCTCCCAGGAACTTACAGTGAAATACCTGAAATACTTTCAGTGCATTTCATGAAAGTTATGATAACACTCAAATGTTGAAACACAGCTAAGGTTTCACAACTGGGGGAAATACAATGTTTCTCATGCTCAGGAAGATTTATCAGCAGGACATGAATAAATAATCTCAACAACCTGAGCTAACATATTCATCCAGCAGCTTTGATGAGTTGATTACAA
The DNA here is from genome assembly GCA_013399175.1 of Odontophorus gujanensis. NCBI lineage: Eukaryota > Metazoa > Chordata > Aves > Galliformes > Odontophoridae > Odontophorus > Odontophorus gujanensis. Next base: position 19,899 of record VXAB01007701.1, on the reverse strand, counting down.
TGTTACCAATATTAACCATTATTTAATATAATCCTTGAGCTTGTCATTGACATTTTGACTACAACATAAAAAGAATAAATTATCAGCAAAACAAAATCAATCACAGTTTTGTCTTTTCTCCTTCAGGATCTCAATTGATTAAAAAACCTTTCTACCTAGTAGTTGCTACTAGATGGGAGTACGGTGCATTACTTTTGATCTGAATTGTTGTTCTGATTAAAGTATAGCATCCTACCTTTAAGTTTAACCAGTCGTGATTCTTTGCTCCTAGTGGAAAGTGCACTTGTTTAGATCATCCAGGAGAAAGGCAGTTATGAGTCTTTTAACCCTTTCACTCAGCAGGTTAAATTGAATAGCATGACATACCAGTGACTATCATCTGTGAACAGTTTCTCTGCGCTGCTTCCTCATTAAAAGAAAAAATAAAATTAGGTAAAGTAGGATAAAATTTATTTTATACTGAACCATATCTCTTAACAGCTTTTGTTAATGAGGGTAAGCACAGGTTTATGTGTAGCAAGCTCTGTTACTGGGGTCAGTAGCTGACAGAGAAGAAAGAGAGAAAGGAGCAGGTGAAACAACAATTTCAAAACTAAAACATACAAGCCACCTTTCTCTGTGTCCAGCTGGGAAAAGCAGTGATAGGGTGCTAGGTGACAGCCCCCTTTGGGTGGACTTTTCAGTACAAGAAAGCAAAAGAGTGACAAGCCATTGCCATTCCTGTCCCATAGCACTCTGTATTTTCTGTTGGGACCTGCTCCAACTCCAGTGAGTATTCCTCACTCATAATGCACTTCATACTGACTGGAGCATGATCATTTGGGCAAAGGGACTGCATACTGACTGACTTTTGTACGTGTATTTCACTAGGTAATCTTGACCAGGCATCTAGATGACCACTGTTTACTTTGCTGTGTTGTAAGTTTTGGATTTCCCTAACACAAACAAAAAGCCACAGGACGAGGTGTAGGAAAGGGATAGCAGTGGTGATTACCTGTTCTCTTGGTAATTGTGTCCCTATCCATGAGAATCCACCATCTGGAGTGCACTACCATGAGGAAAACTGTACAGTAATATCACAAAACTGTAATGGAAAAATATTTATATGGAAATCTCTACTGCAAGTACCCAAATGATCTATAACAGTCTACTGACACTATGAGACATGTTCCAAGGCCAGCTCCAAAGCTTGGAATTGGAAAATGAGGCCATAATGCATAGATACCTTCCTTTCTGCCACATTCATGGGCTATGTCTCAGTAGCTCTGAGCATGGAACACGAATCACAGATTGAAGTTTTATTTTTCCCTAGCAGAGTGCCTTACATCTCCCTGTGAACTAAATGAGAATTTCCTACAGCAACTCAGTTCTCTCATCATCTACTGATACCGTCTCAAGGTTTGTGTTTCTGTGCAAAAGATGATAACTTTCACACCTTCCTGAGTTTAGCTCAGATATAAAAAAGTAAGAAGTTAAAAAGATACACTTAATGCTTTTCTCCAATGGAACTTACTCTTGACTTTTCAGTTTCTATTCCTTCTACTCAAATAAGCTAGGAAATAAAGAGAGAAATTAGCCCTTTCAGAAGAGGTTAATGTACTCAATTTGCTTTATGAATAATAGAATACTAATCTTCCACAGGATCTGTGCTATTCAGGTTTACAGTTTTTGTTCCTGTAATACTCTTCTTTTAACAAAACTTTAATAATAAATACCTATCTACGAATGTATCTAAATGGCCATTTCAAAATAACCTTTTCAACACAAAGTTTCTATAGCTAATATGAAAAATTGCATAAAATCACAGCAATATTTTAACGCCCTTAACAATTTTCCATAGGAAACCTAGCAGATTAGTTTTCTTTTCACTGATATATTTGTTATGCTAGCAGTAAATTGTTGCAAAAAGTAGTAATTGATTTACGGTTTTAACCTACATACAATGAATGTTTTATGAAAATAGTACGAGTTGTTGACTACTCCTAAACACATCTATAGCAATGGCAGATTAAAAAAATAAAAATAAAAAATCATTCACTTAGAAAACACCTGCTTCATCGTTTCATAGAGATTTTAGCATATGAATGAATACACTGGATGCTGGTAATATGTTGAAAAGCAGTCTTAAATCATCTAAATTTGCAGCATCAGACAGAAGTTATTTGTTCACTTTTTTTTTTCTTGTTAATATACTCTCTTTCTTAAAAAGTTTAATGTATCCAGTCAGTGTGAAAAAAAAAACAAAACCCACCATGCAAAATGAATGTCTAATCCAGATTTATCTTGATGAACCAGAATGAAAAGGTTGTATTACTCATTAAAGACAACAACAATAGCAATAAAATACCACTGTGTTTCCAGTTGCAAATAATTAAGATTTGCTGAATGGTGCATTCGAGAGAGGCACAGATATCTCTGTGCACCATTCATAAAAAAGACAGGGATCTCCCCAGAAGAGTCCAGCAGAGGTCCACAAAGATGATAAAGGGCCTGGAGTACCTCTCTTATGAGGAAAGGCCTTGAGAGACCTGGGTCTGTTCAGTCTTGAGGAAAGAAGACTGAGAGGGGATCTGATCCATGTCTATAAATATCTAAGGAGCGGGAGCCAGAGGATGAAGCTGGACTCTTCAGGGAAAGACATGTCAGTGGGATTCTCCTTGGTTTATATAGGTCTGGTATTACAGCATGAATGAAGTAAGCAGTACTAGTCTAGAGAAAAGACAGCAAAAGCACAGTGATAGACAGGATGAAAAAAAATAAATCTTGATCATTTGGATTAATTAGTCAAAATAAATAGGATACAACAGTATAAGGACAAGAATGAAGTAATGTTCTTCAGTAGCAATTACTAAGCAAAAATGAACTGGTAAATTACTGGAACTAGGCTGCTGTAAGTGCAATGGCAAACAGAATAATCCAGCAGGATTCAATGAGGTAAAATTAGAAAGTTCAATACAAGAACATATGATCATGGATGTCAGATACAAAAGATTCAAAGTAATCCTCACAATTTGTTCCATTTTATGCAAGACTACAATGCTTACACCTTTACGCATGATGCTTTAAGATACAGACTGTCTGAAGAAAAACTAGAAAGTAGTTAGGAATGATCTTCAAGAAAAGGTTGTAAGAAATGAATTATGAACAGAATAGGTGAGGGTTTGTCTGGGTTGGCACTTGCATTTTGTCCCTGATTTGAGATGTTGTTTGAAGTAGATAACTTCTTGAGTACCTTCTACATTTTCTATGACTTTAATTTTAAGGTAGGCTGAACGGTATATTAAATTTATGATAGATTGAATTGTATATTAAATTTACAGAATTAGATAAATCCATACATATATATGTGTGTGTATCTTTTGTGACCACTGGAATAGTTTTCATACTATTAAAAAAATTCAGCAATGACAATTCTATCCATTTTGCTCTCTCAGATACCTATCTTACTTTTATGAGAGCAAAACGAAGTCCTTTAGAATAATCAAAGCAATAAGAGAAGGAAGGAAGGAAGAAAGGATATTGCTTTCTTTTTGCTCTAGTAAAGCTTAGTAACTTTATGCAAATGCAAACAAATAAAAATCACATTTCAATTTTGAAAAACTGGCATTTTGTAATGACAAATAAGGTTTCTTGAAATTTTCCAAATTTTGCCTTGTATTGTCAGGTAGAAGTAGGAATGAACTAATAAACGTCTTCTGTGACTTTAGTCTGTAATTAAAAAGAGGATTAACAAAAATCCTGCGAGCCAAACTGCATGAGACAGATCGCTAACAATTTCATTGCCAGACGATTTTAATTTTTGCATTCCTGCTGAGTGAGCTGCAGGGTCATGAAGAACTAACGGCACTGACTGCCTTTTCTAGCTGACTGAGTTGCAAAAAGGTTAACAACACAGACCATGTGACAACTGTAAAATGGGGACTAATTTTGTTATTAGGTTTCCCCTCCTGGAGATATTCCAAGGAGTCCTGTCACTTTTCATGATCAGCAGAGAGAGAAAATAGGAGCTGCAGACTGAACTACAGTGAACAGATGCCCTCCCTCTGGTGTTTAATTTAATTAATTGATGTTTGTTGAAATAAAGCCAATTAACCTGGCTTATCTCTTAATCAATCATGTTTCTGCTCCTATTACTCATCTAGAAAAATGGCACTGTGTGTTTTATGACAGACAACAAGAACAATTAAAACCAACTTGTGCTGCATTGCCTGCAGCAGACTTTGCAATGGAAAATGAGAAACTTTTTTTGGTGTAGGATAAAGCAGTCAGACTTTTTAATTAATGACTTTCTGTCTCTGAATCCACTTTAGTTCTTTTTAACATGGGATTGAGGAGGAACTGAGGCATACCACTGTCAAAAGTTTTGCTTAGGTTCACAGAGAACAAAAAATGATTTCTGGACTCCTGAATCTCAGGCTACTGCTGTGGTTAGTAGGAATAATATTGTACTCTGATGACATCAGCCATCAAAGGACAATGTTTCAGGTTGTGTGCATGTCTTACCTTGATTTGAAGATATACTGTATCTACTTCTAGAAGGCCTGTTATCTTTTCATAGAATACAGTTTTATACAATCTGTTGTGGTTTACCCCCAGGAGGCGGCCAATACCACACAGCTGCTCACTCATTCTCCCCAAGTGGAATGGGGGAGAGAATTAGAAAGGTAGGAGTCCTAAACCATAGCATTTATTTAGAAGAAAGAGTTGCTTGTTATTTGTAATCTCTTAAATGTTTGTGAATAGATTCGTGTTCCAATATTTCTCTAGCATTCAACATTAAATCTCACTAGTTTTCCCTTTTCAAAGCAGGGTTTATCTTTAACCATTTCTAATCTTGTTGAACTTGAAGTCACTTCAAAAAAATTCGCAAGTTTTTTCTTGGAGTATGCTATAGTTACACAGCCCTGGCTCTCTGAAGCTTCTTCCAGTACTAAAATGTCCTGAGGAGTATAGCTTTCTACATGGAAATTGTCCTCATGCAGTAGAACATGTGTTTGATTCACAGCTCTGTGGAAATTGTTATTTTTCAGTCAACTCCTATGTATACTGATCAGGCCTTCTACATACCTTAATCCCTTAAATCATATACTGTTGGTAATTTGAAAATGATAGTAATTACAAAAGTGAATCTGAACACTTCAATGCACAAAAGCAAAGAAATGCATGAGCTATGATCTCTACTGTGGTGTTAACTCAGATGAATTACAAATACATTTACTCTTATTAACAGAATAAATATTCAATCAAAATCTTGTTAACTGTTCTGTGGCCAATTCTGATGTACTGTTTGTCATTATGTGTACAAAAAGGAAAAACTTACAGTCATTCAACTTCAACCACCATTCATAGCAGTTGCAATACAAGGCAAATGACACATTCCCATGTAGTCCTGATTCCATATTCAGAAATATACATCCTAGATGTGTCTGTATGTCAGAAGTTATGCATGGTAACTTTCTCAATTAGAAAAGAGTCTGGGACTGATAGTGATCTGAAGACTTTGCTTTAAGACGCCAGGATTGAGACGGTATTAATGTTCAGCTATCTGTGACATAGCTGCAGCACTAGGAGCACTTGAATTTGTGCTAATGAGTATCACGAATAGTCTCTCATCTAGACCTCAACTCTGCCTAGGAATGGGTTAGAAATCAATAAAGTGGGTGTAATCTAAGGCAAGCTTTGATGCAAGAATGACCATGCAGGCATGATGAGCAGTCTGAAACCAGAGAGAGAGAAGAAGACGTTTATTTGTGATCTTGGGTATGCAATTTGTGATGTTGGTACTGCAATTGTTAGTTTTGTCAAAGCAGCATAAATACAGCAACCTCACTGTTTGCCTTTAATTTAAGAAGTTTTTATAAGTTTAAAGTGCTTCAAAATCCTAGTGTACAGTTCATACAGTTTAAAGGAAAAAGTATGAAAAGAACATTTCCAGCCCCTTAGCTAGGCTGTCACTATTCCTAAGCAATATTTTTGATCCATAAATATATCACAGGATTTTCATCATGACCATCTGTCTTTGGAGATTCACCTCTATCCAGACTCAGCATGAGAGAAGCAGAAAGCAGAGAATACAAAATGGGGAGGAAGACAAAACACTATGGATTAAATTTCTCTCTCTTATTGTAGGAAGTCACTGACCTCACAGAGGGACAAATAAATATGGTTGCACATACATTATTAAAAGTAATTGCATTGTTACTTATCAGTTTAATTAAATACCTAGGAAAAAAAATGTAGCCATTCAAGGCACGTTATGAGCAGCAATGACATTAACCTTTAATGATCATCTTTTCCTTTCGCACTGTGGTAATGACCACATTAATTAGTAATGAAATGATTAAATATGAAGACTGTGAACAATACCATGAATCTCTGCACATGGGCACCTTGCAAGGACTAGTTGGCATTGCGTCAAACACACCTTGAAAGGTGCATTCAGAGAGTTTTATTGCTGCTGGCTGCAGCCTCCGAGCACCGCAGGGACTCTGCAGCCAGGAGGGCTAAATGAATGGATTGCTGTTTGGGTAAATTGAATGATCTAAAACACAGCCGGATTGTGCTGCCTTCCTGGAAAATCCTATGATCTCGACAGCCCCATTCCCAGCTAAACTGTGGAAACAAAAAATCTCTCCTAATCCTGAAAATCACATATCTCAAAATACAGCCGATATTTTTTGCAGTCTCTTTACGGATATATGCACAAAAGTGCAGCTTCAGAGTTGTGAGGGGTACATCAGACTTAGGACATGCCGGATGGATGGGCAGAGCATACATTATGCTGTGCTAGAGAGAAAAGCAGCAATGAATGGTACAGTATGCTCTTGTCACTTCTCCCACTCAAATATATGGAGTCTTTCTCACCAGTCCTTTCACAAAGGCTGCCAGTCAGTCATTTTCTTCACCTTTATAACTTTTTTTCTGAGGGACTGAAGTGACAATATCTGCCTTAATTATTCACACTTATAAACTCTTAACATTAAAAGAGGCTGTTCTCAGAGATTTGGTGCCAAAATAGAAGAATATTGACAAGAAAATTTGTGAGGGTGCACCTCTCTTCAGGTATTTACGTGAGATGTTTATACAAATATAGAAATTTGTACACAGTTCTGTTACTTGCCCTCTTTCCTTTTGCATGCCAGTCTATCTAGTTTTGATCTCAAAAAATCTTACAATGACCGTCCCTCTCTACTTCCACACCAGTCAATGACACCTGGCATCAGTAGGGTATTTTGCACAAGTCTGGTATGCTGGGAGGAGTTCTTGGCTCTCTGTTACCCCTGGGTGATCTCAAGTCACTGACCTGTCATCAGTAGGAGGATGCCAGATTCACACTACCACGACTATAAACAAGCTTTAGGAAGAGGTTATGTAAAATCCTCATCCTATAACATGTTTTTTTCTCCCCTCCTAAGAATCCCAAACTACTGTGTCACCCAGTGGAGCAGAAATCCTTACAAAGGGTACAGAGACTTTGGAGACCCCAGCAGTGCTTCTATGTATTGCATTCTCTCGTAGGGTCCCACTGCCTAATGACCACTGAAAATCAACAGTAAAACTCTTTCCTCTCATTACAGACACAAATGACAGGCTTTTAGAATGATTAGCTGGAAATTGCATTTTCCATCTGATACAAGCCTAGAGGAGGGAGGGTGCCAGAGAAAGAAGATGCTGATATGGGTTTCTTTGTAATGCAAATGTAGGAACACGCTTTTTATCTTCAGACAAGTGCAAGTGCTTCACAAAGATTTTCTTTAAGGTCTGTGTTCTTGTGCATTACAGAAGCGAAGCAAAGAGACGTGCCAGCATTAATGAACTTCTAGGAGCTGTATGATTAGTTCCAAGCAATAGAGAGAATCAGAGAGAGAGCACATATACAATTTAATGTCAGTCTTAACAAAGAGACAAATGCTATTCATGCAAGCAATATGGTAGAATTGAGTCATATCTCTGTTTATTCTGGGGACCTCATACAAACATAAAAACACTTCTATCTCCATCGACATCTAAATCACACCACCGTGTCTTTAAAGACCCCTTTTTTTTTTTACTGTTTTTCTCACATTTCCATACCATAACGTAGTGATAGTTGTGACAGGAAGATGGAGTTCAAGGGAATGCATCTGCCTACGAAACATTTATTCTGTTGTGTGCTTGCCTAACATTTATCAGTGATGTAAGTGCACAATGTCACAGCTTCCTTTCATTCACTTTTATTTCTGTTTGGAAATGTGCAAACTGAGCTCCACAGAATGGGCAAAGCTCCACAGACCAGTCAAGAGGTAAAAAAAAAAAAAAAAAAATCAGGAAAGANAAAAAAAAAAAAAAAAAAAAAAGAAAAAAAACCCCAAAAAAAAAATTTAAAATTTTTTTTTTTTTTTTTTTTTTTTTTTTTTTTACTCTTCACCTCTTCTCAAACAGTCACTCTGTTAACTCCTAGGCGTTGTTCTCCAACAAGGTGAGAAAAAGGAGAGTTGATGCATCCGAGGTTATCCAGAAAAGGAGGTAAGGTAGTGATTTCCTCAAACACTCTATGAAGCCCTAGTTATTCAACTATTCATCTGACCCATATTACCTATGCAAATACAGTCTCCAGATACACATCTGGTCCGGTTTTGTGCTCAGAGGAATGATAGCTGATTTTGTAAGCTCCTTTTCTGTCTTATTCTCTAGAAATCAGAAATTACATAGAATTCAAGCTGGAATGGACTTATTTAATAGAGGGAACATGAAAGATCTCATAATAAGCTATTTTTAGGATCATATGAAATCACAGATACTAGATAAGGAGCTGATCTATGTACTATATCAGGTCTCACTTTTCAGAAGTACACAGCAAAACAGAACATCTCCACTCAATTCCTGTCATTTAAAGGCTGTTGCATAGCAGGCACAGCACTTGTCCTCACTGCTATTTGAACATCCTTAGGAAGAAACTGATAGGCACATTTTATTTAGAATGTTGGCATGGAAACCTGTGCTGTAAAACCAGGTTTCAAAAATGCTAGATTCTGAGAAGACCTATGGAGGGAAAAACTTCTGCCTAAATTAAGACACTTTTTTGAAAAAATATTTTTGTTTATACATACTGCTATTAAGCATTTTCAGAAAAGCACGTAAAGAAGGAGCTAAAAGGACAACTTTATTGAAGAAAAAACTCTTAAAGGGTTTCTGCACCCTGAGAACCTATTGATTAGAGGCTTTCAAGGGTGCCTGTAATGCTGCATTCCTATTATGCCAAAAATTCTCATTTTGCTGAAGTTGGGATGACCTCATAAAAACTAATAATTCAAGTTCTCTCTTGCACAAGGTGTTTCCTAACAGATGTTGTTCCCATCTACTATCCCAGCCCCAAACACTGAGAAATGGTTTCCTGTGTAGCCAAGCAATACACATGGCCGCCTTCAACATCTCTCTCACAAACTATCACTCTGGTTATTGCAAGATATCTGGTCATAACCCCAGGTATTCCACTCAGATGAGAAGAAAACAACAATGTAGTTTCCTTCCACCACTGAAACAGAAATCTGTTATACATTCAATTCTGTTTCTATTTAAACATGTTCACAGGTCTTATGATATAAAATCCTCAGAAGATGGAGAATCCCACTCTAGGTCTTCAGCAGATGATAAATATCTTGAAGGTATAACATTTTGCAGTGCTTATGCCCCTTACTCCTTTGATACCATGTCTGCTTATTCTCCAAACTCCACAATTCCTCTCAGCCCCCTTCCAGCTTTTGACACTGGTAAAACTCAGAACCTTTCTGATTCACATATTTCACTGCTTACTTAGGATGAGACTTCATCTTGTATCCTTAGTTTCAGGAGTAATGGTTGTGCAAAGCAAGCACAGACCTGTTTAATATCTTTATTGATAATCTTGACAGTTTGATCCAGTGCTGGATCTAGCAGTTGATAACCCTGTCCATAGCAGCGGGGTTGGAACTAGATGAATTTTGACATTTCTTCCAACCAAGTCATTGTATGATTCTATAATCTGGAAAAGAGGATTGATTGCACTCTCAGTAAGTTTGCAGATTACACCAAATAGGGAGGAAGTCTTGATCCAGCAAGGTAGGGGTTGGTATCTTCTTCCAAACAGCTATTGATAGGATGAGAGGTAATGGCCTCATGTTACTGAATCAGGTTAGGTTCAGTTTGACTGTCAGGAAAAATTTCTTCACTGAGAGGGTTGTGAGACACTGGAACAGTTTGCCTGGAAAAGTGGTGGAGTGACTATACCTGGAGGTGTTCAAGAAACACATATTTGTGGCACTGTGGTAAAATGGATTAGTAGGCATGGTGGTGATGAACTGGCAGTTGGACTAGATGATCTTGGAGGTCTTTTCCAACCTTAATCACTCTATGATTCTCTGACTCTAAGATGTGGATATAAAAAGAAGAGGTCACATAGAAAAGAACAAAATTTCTTAAAGAGTTAAGTAACGCAAAGGAATCATTCCTCATCTTTATACCTTTAAAAGGCACTAGCTACAGATGAAAAAAATGTAAGATTCAGAACTCTTACTGAACTTATCTATTGAAGCACTGACTTTCATGAATTATTCATCTGTTCAAACATCTCTACTAATCACTGACATTTATTTGGATTTTGCCCAGTGGAACACAAGTGAAAACAAAAAGATCTTCAGAACAAATAAAATATCTGCAGACAACTTGGGTTTTCAAGTTATCAGAATAACCTCTGTCAAACTCCATTCTATGGTCAGAAAAATCCCACCTGTATCGCAGAGAAGGAAGGTCTTAATTATCCAGGCTCACTGCCAGTCACTAAGATTCACTTCTCACAGAAGCAAAGTTTTGAGAAACAGACATTTCTGGTAAGAGAACAAATGGTTTAAAGGCAAGAACAGACATAGGTGACATTATGGTTAAATGTTCGAGCAGGACTTCAAGAACAGCCCAGTAATCTGCAGAACTTGACTTCTATTCATGTGCCTTACAAGAAAATAGCCTTTTGAGAACACGCCCTCATTGCCCACCAGATGTATCAGGTCCATCAGTAAAGCTTTAATATCACATCTGACTTAGCTTATGCATGAGTATCTTTAAAAAAAACTGTAACCTAACTCAGGAGTCTAAATACCATTAAAATCCCATTACTGAAATTCTCATTGCGTCACCACAGAAGGGAAAACTCTTAGTACTGCAAACTGAAATGCTTTGAAAACAAAAAGGAAATTATACATATGCATTTATTGCTTACAACAAGCAAATTATATGTATGCAATTATTGCTTATATCAAGTCCCAGCTCAGGATGGGGTAGGAGGAAGAAAAAGATAGGTAGGAAAGAAAATTGTGAGTGATACTCACTTGTGCTGGCCCCTTGAGCAAATTAAGAACATTTCATTCCTTTTAACCATAGACATTTACAAGTCTTAAGACCTCCCTAAAGAGGTTCAGATTTTCTTCTCTATGAAGATTTACTATGCTATTAAGCAAGAAGTGGATTTTTTATTTTTATTCTTTACATTCACTGAAACTGTGAATCATAATTAAATCAGTTAAACTGGGAGGCAAAGAGAAAGATTCTACAGTCTATGGAATCGAATCTCTGTCCTGGGTATTTGTTCATGGAAGTGGGAATTGCTTCACTGTTAGTGTTGGGAAAACGTCCTGAGTTACATAACTCTCTAAATGATTTAGAACTGAAAATCAGATACGTTCTATAAGGAAATCTTTCTCATACAGTATTCTTCTCTATGGGTTTCTCAAAAACCCATTGAAATGTAGTCATGCTGAAGTATTGTCTCCTGGCAACTCCCTCCTGAAGATTATTGTACATACTCATTGATTATTCTTTGACTGAACAGAGAAGTGTAAATAACTGGATCAGCAGAATGTGAGACTGAAGCTTATTGTTGCATTAGGGTATTTGTAGGACCGTGGTAAGCTGACACCTTCTAAAAATCGAGGAAGTGAATGCATGAGCATAGCTGCATCTGCCTTTCCTGGAGATGAAAAATCAATAGCTTGGTTACTTTAGATTCCTGTCTCTTTGTTACTTCTTATCTCCCACAAGAAGGAAAGGAATGCACAATACAATTTATGTACAGATCTATAGGCACAGAGACAGCAGCACTACTTCCATCCACTGCCAACAATGTACTTCATTTGTAATTATGGAAGGTCAATACCTTGAGGAATATGAAAATAACGAGGAAGAGCTTCATCGTTCAGTAAGGTTTTGGCAGTACCTTTGAGGCAGAACTATTCATTAAAGTGCTGCAAAGACACTAATGAAGCATATGGCCAGGAGAGGCTCATCTACATCATAATCCAGAAGAAAAGCCAGTCTATAAGCCAGTCTATCCTTTTTGACACAGAATGGTTTAAAACAACCTGGATACACAAGTCACTCAAGACGCCCAGTTCCAAAGACCTAGTGTTTGTAAAAGACCCCAAATACAAAACTCTGATCTCATATTTTATCATCTTCTGTGTGTATCACTCCAAAAACACAAGTATAGTCATGTATGTGGAAACATAAAAATTTCCAGTCCAGAACAAAATGCTGTACCTTCCCACCTAACCTCTTCTGGCAGAAGATGGTGTCAGATTCTTCAGAGCAAGAAGAGAGGCTCCACAGTGCTTCTATAGTGTAACTAATGTTACCTGGTCAAGGGGAAGTAATATCTTCACCCCTTCTATTGCCTTCAGAAACATTCACATTAATCTAATTGACAAAATGAAAGGTAGAAGAATAGAGGATCTCAGGTGTTACTGATGTCAATCTCTTATTGCTGCTCATGTGAAGTTTTACAGCTTCAAGTTTCAGGCCTCAAAAAAGGTGCAGAAGGCTGAATTACTCAAAGGGAGCAAGGTTGACCCTTGAGGGTTGCTTTATTAAGACAGCAAATTGGTCTTTAAGTTAGGTATTATAGCACAAGTGACGATGAAGGGCAAGACTCTATCAGCTTATTACAGTGTTTCTAATCCAGTATTTATTTACACAGATAATTTTCTCTGCAGATCAAACATTTGTCAACAATCCCATTACCTAACTCTTCATTCTTAGTTCTTTGTGAGACAAGGCACATCGACAGCTTCAGAAACCACCATCTAATTCAAGTAATTGTTGGACTGCATTCCTTATTCTGTTTCATGTATAATTATACTCTGTGCAAAATCTTGTGGGATTTGAAACAGACTTTTAATCTATTCCACATGAATCAAAAACAACTCCCAAGAAAATATCTTAACAGCCATGTTTAACAGTGCACTACTTCATTTGCACCAGGGATTTCATATCTTCAACGCTTCTCACAGACTTTTTCAGTCACACAGAGAGGACTAAAGGCTCTTACAAAAGGGAAGCTCTTTCTAAAATCTTTTTACATTAATTAAGTTGGTTTTAAAAGGGAAATTTTTGTCCAAAAAGGTTTGCTCAACAAACTCTCACAGTAAACTGACAGCTGCTACTCCTGAAAATTTATCACCAGTTGTACTTTGACTGTTCCTCACATTTACTATGATCCATTCATCCTCTCATGAGCTCAACTTCCTTATTACATGTCATGGGATTATTACCAATTTTGATTCAGTAACGATATGTACTATCACTATTACTTTGTTTATTGTACCAGCTAACTTCCAGATGTCTTATTTTGACACTGATATCATTGCAGTTTTTCACTGTAAAGTGGTTCCACTACAGCTAACACCAAAAATAAAAGGCAAAAAAAACAGGGAGAACTTTTAAAGATCTGCCTCTTCTGTGATTCTTCCACACACACAGTGCTGGAGTTGGAGTCTTGACTGGACAGATGTATTAGAACAGAAAATCTCTGAGGATAATTGTGGATACTTCACTGTATCAGTATACCAGCACAATTTTCAATGATCCATCTGAATTCAAAGCAATCTCAGAAATACCTTGCACTATTTTCCTTTTTGTGGGAGGCAGCACACAGGAACAGCTGATGAGACCCAGATATTAACTTATCATGGAGCCAGATGCTGCCATGACCAACACTTGGACCTGAGTGGAAAAGCATTCCTGAATCCCTTACTTCAAACATGTCTCCTAGAGAAGATTAATTAATCCTTGTGACCTTTCAAAACTTCTCTTACCATTTGAACAGCAAATTGTTCAAACTGTCCATGACATTTAAAGAAAAACATGTTTTTCTTATGAAAGCTCTCAAAACTGTACATGAATTTATCACAGATGCTTAGCTATGCTTTATAAAGAAAAGCAAGGTGCATCAGTCTAATCCTTTATAAGTGTCACATACACTTTCCAACTAGGAAGCATTCAGGAATCTTTGTTTCTCCTCTTAAGTGACTGTAACCATGACAGTAGTTACAACACAATAATCCCTGCCATTCATATTGTAACACTAGTTTGGTTTACTTGCAGATTTTCACACTGCCAGATAAGTGAATCTACAGTGTTCATCTTTCATGCTTATCTCACTGCCTTTGCGTTATTACAGTGTATTAAATCAGAAATGTTCATTAGAAATAGAGTTGGTCAAAATATTTATAAGATCAATAAATTGAACTCTTCCCCCCCCCACCCCACCCCCCCATCTTATTGATTTGGCAGCCTGAAGTCGGTGAACAAACAATATAATGGATAGTGTAACTGTGTTACAGTTTTAAGGGGTTGTTTATGTATTTAACTTTACTGTTATGTCATCTGGGCCCCGAACTTTGTGCTTGCCAGTACTTAAATGGCAATTATATTTTGCAGGCGGATCAAAAATGCCACAAATGCTTCAAATTGGCTCACTACAGAAAACTCTCAGCAGTTTGTCAGATAACCACTAATAGAATTTGCAGCTGATCAAGAAGTCACATTATTTCCTGTCCCTGGCTGGACAGTCTAAGTAGCATCATATGCCAAGGCAGTGTAGGAGGCTGCAGTTAGGGCATACATTTCCTGCTTGGACAGCTGTTTCCCATAGACCTGGGACTGCTCTTTGGCATTATCTGCTACTTGGACAGAAGAAGCACCTAATCAATGTGCAAAACCAGATGCTTTAACACAGGCTGAAAACAGGTTTTGTGCATATATCTCATACCTATCTCTGATCGCTTAGTGAAGCTTTTCTAAGCTTTTATGTAACTAAAATAACACTTTACTGTGCCTTGACAAAGAATGAAATTCATTGTTCCTCTAATATTTCTACAGCACAAACAAAGCTTTGCACATATTCCCCTGTGTCTTTGCAAACAAATACTGCATAGTTTAAATGGTAATCTAACGAATTGTCTGTGAACTAGCTTCTATTATAATCCTGCAGTCAGAGTTAGCATTGCTTGTTAAAAGGTTGTACATTCTGAAAGCAAGAGAATTGATGTTATAGAGGGAATAAAGCAGTCAAAACGACAGCAAGCCCAAGGCTCTATTTTGTGAATTTCTTTAGAGGGTCTGAAACATAAAAATGTTTCAAAAACATTCTATTTTGTAAACACTGTTTTTGTGCAGTGCATTTCTATGGTGTTTTCTTACCTTTCACCATTCTGCCTCTTGTCATCCCATGTACAATCCTGAGCAGTATCTTTGCTGTTGTTCTGTCATGGCACTGTGCAGGCTGGTAACTCCCCAGGACCGAAGGTGTAAGGATCTCAGCGGTTGCCCAGGATGATGGGGATCATATGAACAATCCAAACTCCAGGTACCTCTCTGGAATCAAAATAAATCAAGTTCAGGTCAGGATACAGGCCTGAGGGTGTTAGGCTTGTTAGGGCCTGAGACCAAGCAGGGCACAGGAAGCCTTCAGAAATAACATTCAACAGGATTTTTAGTTTATTTGTGACTAATCTCAACATTTAATCTGTCTTTTGTGAACAAACTCAATCCTGCACGTGCTCATCCACCACCCAGGTGACTCCAGCTTAGTGGTGCTTTCACATGAAATTTCACCTCAGTTGCCTCTCAAGGTGTCTGCAGCCCATGATCCTGCTTGCCTGACTCCTAAAAGTACCAGTAATATATCACCTTGTCAGTCTATTTAAAAGATTACATAACCAGCACAAATTATATTAATTCTTGAGGAAGAAACTCAGAATTTACATTTTTACACAATTTTTTTTCTGATTACAATTCTAAAGTTTCACAAAAGGATCAAGTGTTCCTACTAATAGGAATCATACTCCCTGTTGCTGGAAATAATATTTTTGTCATGGGTAATAACAATCGTTTAAACAATGCAAACCAGGAATCCAAGGATAGACAGAAAAATTGAAAATTCTGGGGAAAATTGAAGAGGTAGAATGCAGTTGTTGTTGAATTCTTTCTAATTTATACAGGAAAAATGTAGAACAGGGAATTTAACTATAAAAAAATGGTCAGGTAAAGGTTATGAAATAAACCTCCCCAAGATATTCTAATTGCTAAATATTAACTGAGTTAAGTAATACAAAAAGATGCATAGAATGTCAGTATCTGACTTCTTCCATCTCTCTGGAGTCTGTCCTCACAGCTGACTCAAAAAGAAGAGAAACGTTTCTTAAATTTGCAAGCAATGGAAAACTGTGTAACAACTGCAGAAAAAATAGTTAAATAAATAGATAGATAGATGTTTCTTTCCATATTTGGATTTCTTTCAGTCAACGCTTTCCAAACATGGCTGAACAGTTCAGTGTCTTTCTGCAAATTTTCAAACCACTCTATTCCTATCTGACCTGTGTCATCACTAGTTGAAATAGGATGTGAATCTCAGCATTTCAGGATTTCTCATTAGCAATAGATAGATAAATGGGGAAAAAGAGATTCACTTAAGTACTGGATTGACAGGCAACAGCACATCTCACCCACTTTTAAAGTCATATAATCAACATGAACAGTAGATGAAAATGCACCTATAACATCTTTAAAACTTGTTAACATTGCCCACTAGTGATGATGGAGTAAAACTGAGATTCTGCATCATTCTAAATATCCTTTATTTCAGTCTTTCGCTGAAATGTACCAGAGAACTGGAAAGTCAAGACACAGCAACAGTACTGGATCCTCACAGGCCAAATTTTCAAACACAGTTTTCAAACACAGAAACAATGATGATTCTGTTGTTTTAAGAAAAGGATGATTTAGATATTTCAGCTTCTTTTGTAGGATAATGTCACTCAGGTACTGGATTGACACATCCTATAGCCTTACCATTACTGATTCCTGAGATATTTATCTCTTGGGTCTCAAAACCATCAATTAATTTGAGATCTCTGTGAGAATTAAAAAAATAATTCTAAAAACAAACAAACAAAAAAAACCCCAAGCAAACAAAAAACAACCACCAAAGAGAAACATTCATCCTAAGATGAGATAGATGTTTTGTTAAAAGCATTCACTGATAACTTCCACTGGAAGAATTTGCACAGCACATACACAGCTTCTGCTATAGATGAGTGCAGGGAAAGCAGTATAACCTGATCCAGGAAATATTTCATAATCTTCATCAGAAGCAATCACAGAAAACCATAGAAGGGAAAGAGATCACAGTTGGTTACCAAAAGATTACCAGAGCCAAGGTAAGGCAGTAGTTTCTCTCTTCATTCTGATAGGAACTATTTGTTTGCAATGTATTAACATCCATAGAGAACAAGTTGAGCTTTCCCAAATTTCACAACTCTTAGTTTTTTGAAAAAATTGCAAAGTCTACAAAGTAGTATAAATTAGTTATATGTAATGAATTTATATAATTATAAGGACATAGATATTGCAAAGAATTTTAAGGGATTTTTAGTATAGACATTATGTTAAAAATTAGTTTAAAAAAAAAACTACAATAAGAAAAAACAACTCTCAGCTCCCTAAGAAGCTCCACAACACAAAAGTACTGGAGGGGAAAAAAAAAAAAAGACACTTCATAGTTTCACAGATACAATACATGCACCACAAATTCATGAAAGTATCATTCTGTGCTCCCTTTCTGAATCGGCAATAATAACAAGTTAATCTAATGCAGTGTTGCCAAGTTTGTAAAAGCTGAAAGAGCTATTGCAACATCTAAAATCAATGGAAATGCTATGATGAAATATGTCACAAAACTTGTCTGAGAGCCGTTTACTTTTTAAAAAGCAACATTCTTCTTCCACAGAAAATAGCACTAATGCATTTGGAGAATTTATCGTGAAGGAAAGCCTACCACAAAAAGAAAACCAAAAAAAAAACTGAAAGAAAACTGTTTAAGAGTTCATTCTAAGTGAAAGAAAAAACAAATTTGAAAACAAAACCAACTAGGAAAAACTGCTAGTCAGGCCTGTTATTATCACTCTGATATTAAAGCAGAATATCATACACTGTACAGGCAAAATCATGCATAAAATTTACACTAGATGATAATTTTTATAGAAAACTTCTAATCCACTTCTTCATGGTGAGACTAACTCACAACTTGTCCAAGTTGTTGAGAAATAATAATTAGATTCCCAAATTTTACTCATATAAGTGCAATATAAATCAAAATACATGTATTTTTACTGGAATCTGCGCCATATATTTCAGCTTTCTCCCCTTCCTCAGAAGATAGTTGTACATTCTCCTTTTCTCAGCAAAGTTATTCATCCTAGTTAATTTTGTTGTGCGTTTTGTCCCCTTGACAAGTAACTCAGACCATCCTTCTAAAGCTAGACAGCCTGTGATATACTACTTGAAAACATTTTCAGCAAGTTTTACCTCTAGTCATGATCCTATCTAGAAACTGTGAGCCATTAAGAGGAATTTCAAAAAGCATACAAATATTTCACACTATAGGGTAGGAGACAGTGTTCAGATCCTTAGAATTCAGGATTATAGAATACAAAATTTTGATCAATTTCCCTGTTTTTGGGGGAAAGGGGAGGAACAAAAGCAATAATTGCATAGTGTCAACTCACATACTGTATTACTGAAAGGCGTTGATATAATATATGTTATAAAGATGTTTGAAATTGGCTAGAAGAAATTCAGGCCATTATCAGAAGAATTTAATAAAAAAAATGAGCAGGCACAAGAGGCAGTGCTGACAAAGTAAGTCTTACCCATCAAACATCGTGGAGTGAACCTTTGATTATGTTCCCAAAGATCTTCCCTTTAATTTTCCTTTTGTCTCTAAATTCTGTGGCTCTATTCATAAAACTGCTACTAAGAAAATTGGTCTTAGAGCATTTCCAGTTGTGCTAGCACCTGGAGAGAGAAGATATCTCAGGAGATATCTGCAGCTGAGTATCCACATCAAAGGAACTACAGAGACTTCTGAACTTCATTTACTTATTTGCATTTATAACCTTTGACTTCCCAAAGACAGTTGTGGAACTGAAAGGAGAATTTTTTTTCTATTTTCTTTGTGGTGTATTTGAAATGGGATAAAGATTTACATTTTAATTGGACTGGAGTTTCCACTTTTTGTGTCAACTGAGAGTGCCTTCCAAAGAACAGTCACTGTAGCTCATACTCTAACTCAAAAAGCCTTCAGCATTCTTTTCTTCTCGTGGAATACAGATTAAACAGAACAAGAAAAAACACAAAATGTCTTACCACAGAAGGAACTTAATCCCTACCTTTCTTTGCTCTTGAGATTTTCTGAGTTTAGATTTCAGACCGAAAAATATTTGTAATGGGACTCCCTTGTTTTCTTTGTTTTTCATACTATTGAATACAACCAAAACCAATTTGATTAATACTTTGCACCCCTCATAGAAAAAATGGGGGTGTGAATTGCTTACAAAGAACAGTTTATTTCTCCCTAGTTTTTCAATATTCCTGACAAGCTTCAGATACGTTCAATTTCCATGACAACTGAATCTTCTCTGTTCCTCAACCTCTATTTTCACAGATCTTTTCCTCCATCCATACAAGTCTGCAGCTTTAAAGCAAATTTCTAATATCAATATCATAAAGTGTCAAGACCCCTCCCATGACAGGAATACTGGGATCGATGGCTAC
>VXAB01007700.1:0-24371 GCA_013399175.1 Odontophorus gujanensis | reverse complement strand
AAAAAAAAACAAAAAAAGAAGTTTGCATTCCTTAAAATTTCTTTTCAAAGACAGTACATTTTAGAATGTTCATCATAAAACCCTATTTAAAAATCTATCAGTGGTATTTTTGTATAGAGAATTGAACCACACAGTATTTGTAGACTAATAAATGCTTGTCGGTCTTTATTTTTTTCTCCTGAGAAGAGATAAATAATTTGTATTGCATTTTGAATGACAGTTATTCACTCAAGTGGATAAATGCCTTAGAAGAGGTGACAGTGCATGTGACTGACAATGTCTGTAATTGCCTTTACCTTCATAAACAAAAACATTAGCATATGCTGGGTACTCCAGAGAGCATTACCACTCAGTCTTCAAAGAACACTGGGAAAGACAACAGTCATTAAAACTGAAATTCTAAATTTAAACAAAACAAAAAAAGAAAGCATGACAATAAATAAAATTCTAGAAAACTATGTCTTAAGAGTCTGTCACCCTATTTCCACCTTTAAAACCATCAAGGCATTTGCACTTTTGTGCTGTTTAACAAAAAATTGAGTTGAAATTTATGTGGAACATCCAGGAACAACCTTGGTTCCAGTCCTTTTATTCTCTGTACCATTCATGTAGATGCATTCAAAGAAAGAAGCATGGGGATGGTGAATTCATTTTGTAGATTAATACTACCAGGAAACATGTTTTATATTATGAAAGACAGTTATAAATTATATAACAATGTACCATTTGCTTGTCTTATTTACTCTTCATCAACCATGCAAGCTAATTAGCAAATAAAGCTAGATTTAACAGACCTCTTTCTACCTCCAAGTCAAAATGTTTTCACTATTAAGGTGGTATAAATTTGGATAAATTGCACTGAAGTCAACTGACTTCTTTCAGAATTACATCAATGTATTCAGAAAATAATAGAAGATTGACCCTGCACCAGGAAGCGTTTGAATGCAACTTCTAGGAAGCTGAAATGTATAGTAAATAAAGCACAGATCACATAGAGCAAATTGAACATGGCCCTGCAACACAGACAGCAGAGGGGAAAAATTAGTTAATGGTCTGGAATTTCAGTTCTTGCCAGCAGTGCACCATTCCTACCTGAAAGTCAGACCTAGCAGCATCATGCAGGGAAAAACAAGGACCTTGGTGACGGTGTCCTCACAAGAAATGAAGTATGCCAAAACAAACAAGAACATCTTTAACACAGCTCCTCACATATAGTTTGTTATGTTGCCTGCCCCTTTGGGGCTTCTGTTTTCCCTAACTCAATGTATGGAGAGTGGAAATATAGCAAGATTAGGAAGAAGAAAGAGAGCTCTTTGCCTTACATGTAATTCTTCCCCTGCACTTTTAAAATGTGTATCTCCACTATGATCTGCTGTTTTCAGTGTTTCATAATTTCTAGAAATCACTGGAAATGAATGTTTTAATTTTTTTTCTAATATATTTCCAGAAAAATGTCCATGTGTTTAAAATAGCCCAAAGGAATGAGACATAGGTCCTGAGCAAGTAGTAGCATGAGACACCACGATTAAATCCCTTATTGTCAGTCATGCACAGGAGGAGGTGAAATAATGAGTATAATTCTTACATAAAAATTCAGTTTACCTGAACAACATCACAGGATACTAGTCTCAGTATAGTTTTTAGATTTAATGTGCTAACCATTCAGACATTTTTGCCTTCTGCTGTCAGACTGCTAAGCTAATTGTCAAATCACCTTTCCATCCTACTTGTTGCTAGCATCAATTGTGTTTTTCAAATCCTTCTGCCTTTAATTGCCTTTAATGCCAACACAAATGAACATTTGAATGAACATGACTGGAGTGTAAATCAGAGTGAACAAGTTGGGAGTATAATAAATAAATCCACCAAGAATTAAATATTGAGAAGGCGATTTTTGCAGAAGGAAACCATGTTTCTGAGCGTGCTCATCTCTTTTAATTTGGTAGCTTGTTTCTTCTGAGTTCCTAGCTTTTATGTAGCATACACATCCCAGCAATCTTTCCAACGTCACTAGTGGCATGCGAGGGGAATCCATAACTGCTGATGACTCAGCACTAAGTGCAAACCTTCAGGTAAGGGGGCTTTTTTCACAAGGTCACAGCTAGAACATTTATTGCTTTCTTTGAGTCACTTGTCCCTTCAAACAGTGGATATAGAATCATTCAATATCCAGAGTTAGAAGGGACCCACAAGGATAAATGAGTACAACTCCTAGTACCTGGATCTAAACATGACATAAATTGGTTTACGGTTTTAGCTATTAAAAGAACCAAAGAACCTCACATTTGAATGATTTCTTGCATTGTCCCAGTGAAGTTGCAGCAGATGGATCTAGTCTGGTGTTTTCTCTGTGTACTCATGTCTGTGCCATGAATTGTGTTTGCTATAAAGCTGCTTGTCTGACCTGTTCTGCCTGCCATAGAACATCTTTGATGGCTAGTTTAATGTTCCAGAAGACAAAGCCACGCTATTCAGAGAGGGTGTTCTAGTTTGTGTAGAATCCAGGATGTGCTTCTGCTTAACACTGAGATGAGGGTAGTAGATGGAAAAGCTCAGTGTACAGAGCTCTTATTATCTGGGGCTATTTAGCAGTTCAAGTGTAGTTGCCACACTAAAGTTAGATGGTAAAGTTAGTTGGCTCATGACAACAGGTCATCTAATTCCTAGTGGTTGGAAGAAGCAAAGCAGCAAGGCCAGTTCAGGGACCCAACTTTACACTCAGTTCACATCTCAGGAGGGGCTGGAACTCCTGTGGAAGTGTTTTTCACCTGTGAACTTCAACTGTCTACAGCAGCAGACTGTCTTTTAGTCTGGGGCCCCACAAAGACTTTTCTATGCTTTGGTATTGTTAAGTAGTTTTTGTGTTTGGTTTTTTTCTTGTTTCCTTCTGGCTTTGCATGATGACAAATAAAATACACTAGGTTTACAAGTCACAAGAAACAATAAAAGGTGAAAGATCAGTCCTGCATCAGACTGTAATATTTTTAGTCATTTGGTATAAACATCAGTGAAAATGTACCTCTGCTTCCGACAAAGGAGCTTGACTGATTAAAGACTTTAGAAAGCTTTCTCTCTGTTTGAGAAATCAATGTGAGCTGAAATTCTGGAAGGCACAGTTCATACTCAATAAACTTACTAATCAACATTGGCAAATTAGACAACATTCTAATTTTCCTAGTATCCTTCCACTGAATTTTGAAGTGCATTTCTGGTTAAAGCAATTAAGAACATTTAAAGAATTAGTAAGAAGAAGCATTCCCAGTGTTTGAATTAGTAATCAAAGACTGGAGAAAAAGAGACCGTGAATAGAGATCAGACTATCTGCTCCAATGATTGGAAAGTCTGTTGCAGTATAGCCACGTACCATACTCATGGGTAAATAAAGAATTATCCCTTGTAATAATGCAGTGTTTGACATTTGTATGAGATTCTGAGTGAGACTTGCAGAAGCATCTTTTTTTCCCTCTCGGTTCACAGAAGTCAATAAATTTCCTTCAGTAACTACCATGGAAAATGAAGCAGTTACTACAAACTTCAAATTTTAATTAACCTGTGCAACAAGTTCTCTGAAAGGCAAAGGCTGGATCTGCACAAACACTAAACACATGGGCACCCAACACTGTGTACAGTTAATCATGGCATGAGCAAATGTAGCAATTTTAAATGCAGGCGGCATTTCATTTGCATTTCTGGATATGGATGTTCTTCTGTGACTCTGCATTATAGATGTACCTTTATGACACCTGGGATTTACATTTGTAAATGTTCATTAGTGGTTTCTCTGTCCGTCACATTTAAGGTAGGTAATCCTACCTGTCGGTAGTCATTTTTCTCATCATCAGGATTTTGTCTTCTGTTACAAGTCTTACCTCCACTTCATTGTCTGGGTACAATTACTATTGTAGTTGAATGTAGTTCAGGCAAGTATTCCTGAGCTTAAAGGCTCACTTGAAAATTAGCTGACTGATTTGGGAACCTGTATAACTATTTTATAATGAAAACAATGCTGGAAGCTTAACCATAGAACGGTGATAGCTGTCCTGACAAAGTGAACCACTTCTAGCTCAAAAATCTTCCTCAAAACTGGGCGTGCAACTTAATTAAAAATAATTTTTAATAACTGTATTGTGGTAGAATTAGCAAGGAACCTACAAAACTGAAAGTATATTAATTTCATTTGCGGGAAGTCCTGAATATCATTACTTTTAACTTTTAAGCCTGAAGCGCAATCTAATTACATAAATATTTTCAGATAGCACTTCTTCATTTTATATGCTTTTGTCAATCCAGATCAATTTAGCACACCGCCTCCAGTGCTCTTGGAAACATTTAGGATCTTATGGACAGTTTTTCTGGCAAGGTTTGAAAAAATCTGGTCATGTTTCCTGAGCAGTAAATCCCAAGAGCATCTTCACAGTAGCTTCAATATCTTAGTCCATGACTGCTTACTTAGTTCTCCCAGCTAAATGATTGTGCAACCTCTTCCTTACCAAATTAAGTGTAAAATATGGGATGGGTCACTTGGTTTTCAGAAGGGGATACAACTTTCTTATATCCATGGAAAGAGAAGCTTGTTTAATTGGTTCACTGGCTCTTGATGACATAACATGTGACATGCCAGCTCTGCCCAAGGCAGGTGAAAAGAGGCCAACACAGTAGTAACTGCATCTGCATGGAAGAGATTTTGTTATTAAGGTTCTTCTTCGGTAGCTAACAGCTAGAAGGAACATAAATTAGCAGAAAGCTTTTTCAGCCTGATATGCTTTTAGAAGATGGATTCTTCTGCTGTCAGCAGATCTGTGCTGCAGCAGTGTCTGCCAGCAACACTGCAAGCTGGAGCACAGCCAGAATTTCTGCCATAAGCCTCTATTTGTCCTTATGTAATAATACTTACCACAAAGGATCCCAAAGTACTGTGAAACCGCACAAGATTTATTCAGTGAGTGATTCATCACCAGGCCTTCTCCAGGGCACAGCTGTCCTTACACAGGCTGTAAACATCTGGGGTCTTAAATAGCAGCATCTTCTACCAGCTTTTTAAAGCAAGGGGTGGGAGGTGCCTGTGCTTGACTAACTCTTGTCTGTGAGGCTTGACCTATTTAAATAGAAATAGGTGTGGTGATTTCACGCTGAAGAGAAGGAAAGATGCACCATTCTCTTGCTTTCTGTTCTTTAAAGGACAGAAAACACAATGAAGAAAAGCTCTTGGGTTGAGTTAAGGACAAGGAAATCACATACCAATAATTGTCATGGGCTAAAATGACTCAGCAAAGGGATGATTAATATAATTTATTGACTGTAGCAATAGACAACAAAAAACAGACAGACAAGACTAAAAGCAAACTAAATTCACCTTCCCCACATCTGCCCTCCTCTGCCTTCTCCCCATGAGCAGGTTGGTGCTATGGCCTGTACATAAATTTGCCTCTCCATCATGGTAGCTCTCTGCCCCTGCTCCATGTGGATTCTTCCCCAGTTGATCCCTTGTGGGCTCCCCACAGGCTGCACCTCCGTGGGGGGACCCATGGGCTGTGCCTCCTCCAGGCCTCAGCCACTGCTGCACCGTGGGCTCTGCCGTGGCTGCACGGGGGATCTGCTCCCCATGGTGCCCGTGGGCTGCAGGAGGGCAGCCTGCTCCTCCATGGGCCTCTCCTGGGCTGCAGGGAGCTGCTGCTCCATACCCAAGCACATCCTGCACCTTGGTTCCTGCAGGGCTGCTTTCACATTTCTCACTCCTCTCTCCAGCTACACAGTGTCACTACCAAAATTTTGCAACATAAGCCCAGTATGATAGATAGCAACAATAATATTGGACATTATCTTGTCTCAGTTCCCTGCAAATACTTATTTACAGCACAGTCGTATATCTTGCTACCATCTTAAGACCAACCTGGTATAACCTTAGCTGTTGAAATCTGATGAAATTCTAAGCACAGACTCTACAGAATGGAATTGGGTCTCATTACCTGGCTAGAGGCCCAGCATCTTGCAGAGATCTTAGCTATCAGAATCCTCACAGGTCCAGGGCAGCTCAGATTACTGCTCCTTCCCAAATATTTAAATGGAAATTTGCAATTCTAAAGCATAGATCTTCTGAATATTACCTTATGGCCTTGAAGTATTTTTTTTATGAATTACTATCCTTTCTGCTGCAAGCAGTTAAAACATATCAAGTAATTTGGATATTAGTTCTCATTTCTGCTTGGCATGAGTAATAACAGTTACCTTCATTGTGGGATCCTTTGGAGCAAAGGATGTGAAAGAGAGAATACAATCATAATGTTCCAAGAAGCTTGGTTTAGTGAGGAAATATTGGTGGTAAGTGGACAGTTGGATATTGGATGCTCTTGGAGGTCTCTTCCAACCTTGGTGTTTNCCTCCGTGGGGGGACCCATGGGCTGTGCCTCCTCCAGGCCTCAGCCACTGCTGCACCGTGGGCTCTGCCGTGGCTGCACGGGGGATCTGCTCCCCATGGTGCCCGTGGGCTGCAGGAGGGCAGCCTGCTCCTCCATGGGCCTCTCCTGGGCTGCAGGGAGCTGCTGCTCCATACCCAAGCACATCCTGCACCTTGGTTCCTGCAGGGCTGCTTTCACATTTCTCACTCCTCTCTCCAGCTACACAGTGTCACTACCAAAATTTTGCAACATAAGCCCAGTATGATAGATAGCAACAATAATATTGGACATTATCTTGTCTCAGTTCCCTGCAAATACTTATTTACAGCACAGTCGTATATCTTGCTACCATCTTAAGACCAACCTGGTATAACCTTAGCTGTTGAAATCTGATGAAATTCTAAGCACAGACTCTACAGAATGGAATTGGGTCTCATTACCTGGCTAGAGGCCCAGCATCTTGCAGAGATCTTAGCTATCAGAATCCTCACAGGTCCAGGGCAGCTCAGATTACTGCTCCTTCCCAAATATTTAAATGGAAATTTGCAATTCTAAAGCATAGATCTTCTGAATATTACCTTATGGCCTTGAAGTATTTTTTTTATGAATTACTATCCTTTCTGCTGCAAGCAGTTAAAACATATCAAGTAATTTGGATATTAGTTCTCATTTCTGCTTGGCATGAGTAATAACAGTTACCTTCATTGTGGGATCCTTTGGAGCAAAGGATGTGAAAGAGAGAATACAATCATAATGTTCCAAGAAGCTTGGTTTAGTGAGGAAATATTGGTGGTAAGTGGACAGTTGGATATTGGATGCTCTTGGAGGTCTCTTCCAACCTTGGTGTTTCTATGATTCTATGATTAAAACTGGTAATCATAAATATTAAGTGAAATTAGATCGTAACATTGTTGAAAAAAAAAAAGATTCTTTTTTTTTTTTACTCAGAGCAGGAAATGGCTGTCACAGACATTATAAGTCTGATGAGCAGCCTGAGGCACTTTAAAACGAAATCTAATAGTTGTGAATCATGGGAAAAAAAATCCTAATAAAAAACCAACAAGCCATCAGTGCCTGTTACAAAGGACTGAGAGAAAGCTCTCCAGGTTTCACAGAGTCACAGAATCACAGAATTACAGATCTCCAAACACAAAGACAAGAAAAGATCCAGTCTCAAAACAGAATCTAAAAACATAATCTAATCTCACGCTAGAAAGAAGGCTGCAAGAAACAAAGGATTAATATATATATTATACACATATGCATTTACATATATATATATATAAACAAATGTATAATTATTTTATCAGGAATATCATCTGAAGAAATTACTTGCTGATTTTCCACTGGGATTTGTTGCTGATAAATGATTGTTGGCTGACTGCTGGCTAGAGTGAGGAAAGTGCAATTGCCAGTCATTCAGGTCCTATTTTCTGACAATCAAGTAAGCTGAAAAAAGATACTAGGATTAGACAAACACATACATTCATAATACACAATTCAAAATATAATGGACAATTCCTCAGAAAATTGTCATTAGAACTAGAATGAGAATTAATTAACTAAAATAGAATTTAAAATGTGAATTAACAAAATAGAAATTCTGGGTTAATTCCCCTGACAATAGCTTAGGGAAGAAGGGTACAAACCCAGAACGATTTGAGAGCTGCTATTTCTTTATCAATCAGAATTGCTAGAGAACATTCACAATCCCAGAAAATGATTTAATAAATCATCTTGGAAACAAGTATTTGAAATGTTTGAAGCTTTCTATTTTCAGAGAATATATGACATGAGATGCTTAGATTTCAGAACAAAACGCATTTTAAATTAGAATACTGATTCATTTTAAAATTGTGTTTCCAAAGAAGTGATACTTAGAGACTTGTGCAATCTAAGTGCTGATGTACTTTATGGCAGAGAGAAAGGCAGATTCCTGGTATTCTATATAATACTCATTTAAAAGGCATCGTAACAGAAAATAAAAAATATTCTTTCCTTAGTGATTTTTGGGAAATGGAAAACCTAGTTTTTTCTCCTCAAACTCATTCTGGTGAGCCAGTGCCTTCTGATAAAATGGTTCTAATTTACAAATAAATTTACTTCAATGTGTTGCTTGCAATCTCAGCAAAGTCAGATTTGTTGCTAGAAGGTATGTTGGGGAATAAAATCAATTCATTTCACATATACAATTGTAGCTGACAGTGACAAAGATTTTATTCCATTACTCCAACCTAAGAAATAAAAAATATGTGGAAGAGATGTCATAAACCAGATTAAATATAGAATATATTAACCAATAAAGTTCCTTGCAAAATATATATGATATCTAAGGTCCAAAAGGCTAAAGCATGAAGCACACAGATTAGAAGGTGATGTAGTATAGTGGAAATAGTAGTTTTTAAATAAAATAATATCATAATTCACATTTCTGTAAAGGCCATAAGTACTAATAGTATCATTAACACACATAGTAAGTGACATCCTGAAAAGCTGTTTCTAAGCAAACAGAAAAGGGGGAGGGATGATGGAGGAAAAAAGAGTAATGATAGGATGAGCTCTGGAAGACAACTGAGACAGCACAATTATCTTATGCATTATTTTGCGTTTACTGAGACCTTGAGCTTAATAAGAAATGTGCAGTCCGCAGCATAAGAGTTGGCTTTCCAAAACAGATGCGATGGTGCATGTCAAATCTGTCATCAATCAGAAAAACATATCTCACATGGCAAGAACCAGGGCTGCAGTTTTCACTTTTGGCTGTTCTTCCCAGAATGGAGCAGAAGATGCACTGCTCTGGTCTTCAAGAAAGTTTCTCTTTCTGCTGTGTATTCAGTTGTAGCTCTCACCATTAGTTTCATGTTTCAGTTGCATGGAGAGAAAACAGTTTTAAATCCACAGGGAAAAAAAAAAAAAGAGTATTCAGGCATAGAGATTGATATTACTCTTAACTTCCATCACTCATTGTTCAGTCTATGATACAATAGTCTATGATACAAGCAATATGTATTAGTAACATAAACAAGACATGCGGCAATTTATGTTTGGATGACATACCTACAAAGTCTTAAGAAATTGTTTAGGTCAGCAGAAAATCCTGAGAAGTCCTCCATTCTCACAATTACAAACTATGGGAATCATGTTTTTCTCAATAAGGAAGCAGGGTGGTCAGTAAAAATGGGGAGATATGCAAGGGAGAGCATTGCTTTTTCATTCTCTTATTTGACTCAGCATCAGCTGCAGCTTCAAGTGCAGCAGCTGGCCTGGCTACAAGCGATTCAGAGAAGAAACACGCTTCCTTCCAGATGCAAAGAGCATATATTTTCCAGCTAAGATATATGTAAATATGTGTATTTTTCTACTGTTACCCACTGAGAGTTCTGCACTAGATAAATGAATTTTCAAGCTAGCATCTTAGCAGCAGACAGTTTTCTTTGTTCCATAAATACAAAACTCAATTTAACATCACGCAAAGCCAGTGTGACCTTTTGCTATGGGAAATAGAGCATTTGTGGGATCTCCGGGGTTGCAAATAACAAAAAGGCACTGCTTTTGACCTTCTGATTGATTTCCAAGAAGGTATTTCACATCTTTAACTGTGCAATAGTAAAGTAATCATACCATCAGTGCTGAACTTGTTAGCAATAGAAAACCCTTGAGTACAAAATCTCCCATACGGATAAGTATGTATTTTCAAAGAAAAAATAATGAATCAATCTGTTTCATTACACATTAATGGCTTCTTTATTCTCTGAAGAAAAATAATCAACTGCTCAAAAGAGAATATGGAATGAGACTTCTGTATCAGTTAGTTCAGATTTATGTTCAAGGCTTAAAATTTGTCTGGTGATTGTCATGTTAAAAAATCTAGTTTTTAAAAATAATATTTCACTAAGGATTTGCCACTTTAAATTATAAAAGGAAATGTGACAGTAGAATAAATGCATGACCAGCTTAAAACAATACTGATTTTTCAGACACTGAAAACTGGATGCAGATTTGGAGCCCACCCCCACTGAGGCAACACAGCAGCTTGTACTATCAGGAATATGCTAAGGAATTGCCTTGGTTTTAACGGTCTTTCAAAAGTGCTAAGTGGACTGCACATTTGTGCTGCTTTAAGTCAGCCTATTGAAAGCAATTTCACTGATTTTCTAGCTCAGTGTAAAATTGTTTGCACATCTGAATGTACATGCTGTAAATTATATTTTCCTTCTGCTTTTTATGTAGGGCTGCCTATCAAGAAATAGTGCTTTATTTCTGCCTAAAAGGTTATTTCCAGAACTGGTAGGAACAGGAACCTTAGAAGATCCTCAGATCATTAGATCATTTATAAGCCAAATGTTTAATGTAGGTATTGTTTTCTTCGAATAGCGTTAAGGGGAAAAAAAGAAAGCCAGTAAATTTTAACAGGTAGCAATACATGTGAACCAAAATCAGTACCTACAGTTTTCCCAAACTAACAGGAGAACTTCAAAAAGAGCCTGATATTTACTCACAGTAAAACTAGCTGCTTTTTACTGCACATAAATTTTATAATCTATAGACTTTTTTATTAAGATCAACCAAAGTTTTTCTACCATACTGATACCACTTAAATATCAGCTGAAATGTTCTTTTTAACCAGGTATGTCAACATACCAGAGGCAATAATTCTAGCATATTCATGAATTCTAAAATATTCTGGTTTTATTAAATGCAATGCCATTATTCTTATTTTTCCTTATGGCAGGTAGCAAGTGCATGCAGCCCAGGTGATTTTAACTGAAAAATTCTGCCACATTTACCAGCATTTTCCACCTAATTTCTCTCTCCCTGAAAACCTGGAGATCACCTCTCATCTACTGTTCTGATTTACAGGAATTGAACATTCACTTTTCAAGAATGCTTTGGTAAAATCTGTTGTCAAACACTCAGTTATAAACTTAAAATTCTCATGTAAAACAAACATGAAAGAGGAGGAATATTTTCCTTAAAAATTGAATGCATATTTATGGAAAATATTTAATATTTTGAAGTATTTGCCTTGATTTATAAGTGGCATTTGGAAAAGAAATAAACAATGCTTCCAATAATTTAAATTTAAAAAGAAAAAATAAAATAAAATAAAATAAATAAATAAATAAGGCTCTAGGATGCCAAAGGATTACTCCAGAGAAGCAGTGGGACAGAGTACCATGTCTTTATGCGGATAGGTGTCAAAGACCATCAACACAGTAAAGCTCAAATTCTACTTAAAAGGATCGACTACAAGTCATCTTGAAGCACCGAGGAATGTTTAATCTTCACCAGCAGTCATCTGTGAAGCAGAAACAAACACCTCTATTCTAGCCATCATGAAACTGAAGATACCTATCTCTGACTTTTTGCCTGTCAGAGCACCTGAGAAGGAGTACACTTGAAGGTTGTAAAACAAACATTGCCTACGGTTTGCTGCTCTAAAGACAGCTGTATAATTTTCACCCCAGAGTGAGTAGAGCTTGAAGGCACAGTAGGAACTCCAGTTTCAGAGACTACCAGCCACTCCTGCTGCTAAAATAACTCAGGAACTTCACTGGCAGTATTTCTGGAGCTGGGTGGAGTTTGACTTTCCCAGGTTTAATAAATGTACTGTTAGAAGCATTAAAAAATGACCAGGAAGGTCCCCAACTACTTATTAGTCCTCTTGTTTTCTGAGGCCCTGAAAGTAAGTTTGGGAATCAGTAACGCTACACAGTATATGTGTTGCACTGTGCTGGATTTGTAGCATTACCAGTCTCAACAGCTTGCGGCTACATACACTTCCTAGGACTCCATCAGCCCTTGAAAATCATCCACTGTGTTCCTGCAAGCTTTCATCACAGCAGCAATCAAAGGCTTGTGTTGGAAGTTGTTGGAATCTGCACTTCGCTAGTACGAGCACAGCTTCCAACACTGCCAAACCTGCAGAGGGAACATGTCTATTTTGTCCTACCTTCAAACGCTCCCCAGGCCATGCCAGCCTCTTTGCATTGTTTCCAGCAGTCTGAGGATCAGTCCTGAGTCTACACTAGCCACCACAGTGATGGATAACTTTGTTCTGTCTTTTTTCTGGCTCTTACCTCCTCTCTTTGAAGAGCCCTATGCCCCAGGAAAATCAATGAAAAGCTGTGATTTTGGGGATATTTTTTCCACTGGTTCCTTTGAGAATGAAATGAAGCTCTGCAAGGGGAGGGCTACTTCTCTTTTCCTATTTGTTTGCTGAAGGGTTTACACATTCAGTTCATGTCTAATTATTTCTCTTTCATGCCAATTAGTCACTGTGTATGATGTCTGTTGCTGAAGGATCTTTCTGAGCCATGGAAAAGCTCCTCTGATTTAGTTATCTTTCATATCAGATGTCTAGTATTGTGCTGCTGTATCAATTACAATCTATGTCAATGTCTTGTAGATTTCTGTACCCCTGAGATGCATATTTTGTAGCGCCAGTCTTGTAGCCCAATTGGCAGTCCCACATGCGTCCTCAAGTTCACATCAGCATTGCTGACATCTTTGCAATGAGCACTTGTTCTTACCTTTCATAAACTCTGCAAACCTTACTTGTATGTCCAGTATGACCTTAGCTAACATCAGTATAGCTGCGATAGTTCAGAGCCCACTGTTTCCTTTAGTTCCAATTAGTTACTGCTGATCGGATTTGTTTATTTTTGAAGGAATATCCACTTTATAAGATCTGTGTTAATGACATCTAATACAAGTATTACTATATTTCCTTCCTTGATTACTAGGAGTAATCTACACTTAATTATATGGATAGCTTCACTCATATCTGCGCTATTTCACATCAAGATTGTATCTCTAGCAATTATGTCCTAATTTTGTGATTGTTAGATCACTAACTATTGTGTCCTTAGCAACTGGCTTAGCTTTCCAAAACCACATAAGAGTGCTGCTGTTTTTTTTTTTCTTTGTTTTAGTCATGTTATATTGCCTTCATAAAAGTTATTCTCACTTCAGAAAAAAAAATTATTTTGAAATGCTTTGTTGATAAAAATGAAAATTAAGGCCAACCAAAAAAAAGAAAATTTTTAATCAGGATTAAAGAAACTGAAAGGCAGATGACCACATATAAATAGTAATTCATTTGCAAATATTTTAAGAAAATTGTGTCAGATTTTGGTCACTAGGTCTTTTGGAAGCTGACAACACATGATTAACAAAAAAAAAAAAAAGATGGATTAGGAAATTCTCAACTACTGTCATACTTTCTGACGTGTTTCTTTTCTAACTAAGCCATTAATCCATTCTTTGTGGCAATCTGCTTTTCTTAATATTTGAGGAGGTCTGCCACATACCTGGGGCTCTTTTCTACGTAACTCAATATAAACTCTTGTAAAAAACATTTGCTTCTTTGGGTAAAAAGTTTCAAATTTCCTCAGTTTTCCTTTGAAATCCAAAAGACTGCCTACTGACTAATGTCTATTTGTCTTTTTATTTAATTAAAGATGACATAAACTCTGATACTGTTCACAGAACTTTTTTCTAAATCCTTACCAGGGAAGTAAAAACCTGGTATCATTACCTCTACAATAATATTTACAAGTAATGTATCTATGTCAAAAATCTAATTCTGCTGGGTAAAAGAAGAAAAAGTCCTTTCAGCTCTCAGGTCTTCCAGTATCAGTTCTCCAGCTATCCATCAGCCTTTCCAAAGCATTTAAACTGTCTTTGTTGTCCCTATTTTCTAGAGATAGTGTATGATTGATGTATAATGTTATCCTTTACTTGCATTTGTTTTTCTCCTGAACACTGCAGGTCTTTCTACCTCTGTATTCTCCTCACAACCACAATTCTTATTTACCATTTGCATACCAGAAGCTCCATTTGGTCCTGTCTCATTCACAGACTACAGAGGGACTGTACTGGAATGACTAGAAGAACATAATGATTCATCAGTTTTGGCTGATACATAAATCCTTGCAACCCCACACTGAACTGTTAGTAGATGGACTCAGGAAAAAAAGCATACATGGATCCAGTCTTGGAAAACCTTCCAGCAAAAACCATATGAATTTCCTGACTATAGGGTATATCAGGATTACTCTTGCCAGCAGCTTCCAGTGATGTACTCCAGTTTTACTCCCCCTTACTTGATCCAAGACCAGAGATCAATAGATCCTTAGGTCAATGGCATAAACAAGTCAACATCGAATCAAAGTGGCATATTTATTCACCTACATACTAATTAATGTTTTACTTTCAGTTTTGTATTTTTCTAGGTGTGGAATTGCAATATGTATAAATTGTCATTCTCAGGTTCTTTTCTGAGCAGCCTTCTCTACTTTGATGTGAGGTTTATAAGCAATAGGTTACACATTAGAAAAATAAACAAATAAGTAGATAACAAGAGATGCAATGGCAGTCATTCACTAGCAGATTAATTGCCAGTCTCCAAGCAAATACTTCTCTGGAAAGACCCCCTGCCTTTATTGTTGGGTAAGATGTTCTAGAGTATGGAAATCCTTTGGTTCAACTCAGGTCAGCTGTACTCACTGCATGCCTCTTAACCATCCCAGTCTGCTAACTCGGGGCATAGTGAGAAACAGAAAATGCCTTAAGGTTGTGCAGATGCTGTTCAGTGAACAGCAGTGTATTACCAATGCTGTTCAGTCACAAATATAGAATAGAGCATATTACAGACTGCTACAAAGGAAATTAACTCAATCCTAAACATGCTCAGAATGGTACCAAAACCTTAATTTCTAATGTTTCAATTGTATTCTTTTAGCACCATTTCATAAGTCTCATGCTCTTCGCTCCTTGAAAATGAAAAACTGCTACCAGATATATATGCATTGGAAGAATCGCATGCATAAAGCTCTGCAGGGTTAAAACAGTATGCTGAATCTCATTTCATGACTAAGCCACCGTTACTTTTTATCCACAGCAGTGAATACCCTCTGCTGTTGTCAGAGTGTAGAGGACATGCTGCCTTGCAAGAAAACTGTACGTCTTCCAGGGGTTTCCTTGTAGCAGTTCAGAAGGGTGCATGTCAATGCACATCAAAGTTACTGAAGCTGAACTCTCTTTGCAGCCACCACAAGCAGAGGAGGTACCACTGAGTTCTGGCTGCATAAGCCATGCATGTGCTTACTCATCTCTCCCCCTTCTCAGCCTGAGTAGGCTGTGACGGTCATGTCCAGGCATCCCCAGATACATCCAGTTTCCTAATTTCTTACTAAGCACATGTAAGGTCTCAGGTACTCAACTGTAATTTCATTTGTACCTTTGGTCACTGGCATCCTCCTGGTGGTCGGCAGAGATCAAGCACTCTTGCTATTTTGTTAAATCCATCAAACAGGCCTTGAAACTGGCTATGAAACACTGGGATTTCAGACTGCCTACTCTGTTAACTTCTCATCTGCAGGTTTTTACACTCACTGACTAGGATGTACACTTAATTCAAGAAGGATCAAACTACCCCAAATAATATTTACAAAGACTTAATATCTGCTTACAGATGAGTTTGACTCTCAACCTGCTGTTGTGAAATGTTTCTTCAACAGAAAAGAAAAACAGAAAGTAATCTGAGGCAGTTTTCAATGTCATAAATGTTCTGAACTGCCTACATTTACTGTCAGAAGAAGCAAGGTAACAAACTGTTCTGACTGAAGTACTTCAACTCTCTAAAAATTGCAGAAATGTTAGTTTTATAATAAAGCTAATGCAAGCAGCTACACATGTGGAAACTGGTGCTCTGAGGTTCTCTCTTTCCATGAACATCTCCTGATATTTTAATACGCTACCTAATGGTACCAGAACTAGGGGATAAACTAATCCTTAGAAAACATTTAACTCATCTGCCAAAAAGGAACATTGTGGCTACTTT
The DNA here is from genome assembly GCA_013399175.1 of Odontophorus gujanensis. NCBI lineage: Eukaryota > Metazoa > Chordata > Aves > Galliformes > Odontophoridae > Odontophorus > Odontophorus gujanensis. The sequence continues at coordinate 8,129 of VXAB01007700.1, read as the reverse complement.
TATGTCACTGAAAGTCATTTTAGCTGAATTTTTCATGTTCCCTTTTTACAGCACTGGTTCTTCTTTTATGATAAAGTAAGTCCTTCTCTGTTGCCAAATGGGAATATTATATATTGTTTATTTTTTCTACAATGCCAACTGAGTGCAATGCAGTAGACCAAGCACTCCACCTGTTAGCTAGAACTACTATCCAACTTAACAACATGTACAAGCAGTGCACAGGAAAAGAACTCACAGTTTTACAGGCCAGAACATAGTTTTTCCTGGATTGCATTGTCTTCTGGGGTTAAAAGCGCCACAGGAACTGCCACATGGATATTGATGTTGTTAATTCAGTCAAACTTGGGTCTGTCAAAAGTTATTGTAATAGTCATCTTCCCTTTTCTGCTATGCAGCTGATGAGCAGAATACTTTCAGAGGTGGGATGACCCTTTGAAAACTCAAATCAAGTTCAGGGTTTCAAGAATTACATCTGATATATGCAATGGGAGAAAACAATTCAAAATGCTTCAAACCAGCATTCAGATTCCTTTCCCACTGAAAGTGAAAGGAAATGGGACATAGAAAAAAAAAAAGAAACCTGCAGAATCGGATGGAAAAAAAAATAATAAAGTAAATTAATATGATTAGTCAACTAGTTTGTCAAAAAGAAAATAAAGGAAAATGTGGAATGCTGACTGCTCTAGATTTCAGACTCCATTTATGCCACTGAATACTTTCATCTCCTAGGATGCTGTTTAGATGAGTAGTAGATGCATCTTGTACTAGCAACTGTAATGCCAAGTTATTTATGTCCTAGAATATAGTCTGTGGATTCACACAAACTGTTTGCCCTAAAATAATGAAGCCCAGTTCCAGATTTTCCAAATTTCAAGAACTGACTTTGAAAGCAAGATCTAGAATATGCTGTGCATCTCGTTTTTGGACGCCGATGCCCAACTTCTCTGAGTTAACAGTTCTCAAGTAATGTCTCAGTAATATAGTGAATTATATCCATCCCTAATCATACAGACAAGCTGACAGTTGTAATTAGGGTCTGGAAACATCAATATCTGTTTTTTGTTTTGTTTGTTTACTTGCTTGTTTTTTAAAAAAGAACAAGTGTGTCATCTCAAGCTGGTTGCTGATTATTAGACACCTACCTGCTGTCAGCACTATTTGGCACATTGGGTACTAATCTTGATGAGAATTCTGAAAAGTAGATAGCTATAGATTCTTACACATGCTGCCACATCTGCACCAAAATATAGGCTAGAAGACTACTGCAGGAAAAACTATTTTTACTTTACCCATTAAATATTTTTGCTGAAGACAATTTCAGCAACCTGACTTCACAGTGTAGAACTTTCACATACATTAAATTCCACTGGGAGAAGAAAAATAATGAAGAAAAAAATATATCTTCTCCAACTCTACATTTAGGAGCCACTGGAAGGCATAGTATTTTGATGAAGCAAATGTAATCTAATTTTCCTCTGAAGAAGTTAACCAAAATGGTATCTGTGTCTTCTTAAGTGGCCTCCTAAATCCCATGTGCATCATCATTAGTGATTTTACCCAATATGTATTCATACTATACCAAAAATTATCTTCTGCTTTCATTTGACAATTTTTAGTATATTGCTTAGGAAATATTTTTAAAAGGCATGAACAAAGACAAAAATATCTTTATAAAAGCTTGTTTAAGTGGGCTTTACTTTAGCTTTTCCAGTATGCTAAATTGATTGAGAAGCAGCTTAAACATAATCTCTAACTAGTTCAGGTGCTTTATGGCATGCATATTAAATTAATTCATTAAATTCAAAAACATTGAATCAATGTTTTTATGTATTCATTTTTAATAAGTTTTCCATCTTAAACCATGAAGTTATGAGTCTCAGGGTCTCAACAAGCCCTAACAGTGCTAAATAAGTTGATTTATCTGTAACTAGTATATTGACATATCACACATCATTAGATGCACTTTTCCATTTTGATTTCTCCTGGACACATTCTTAAATTACATTCAAGATATTCACTTTCTTGCATCTTGTTATTGTCCATCTCACTTTTGCTCATTCTTTTTTTATTTTTTCTTATTTTTTGCTATTATATATAGAAAGCTGAAGTATTGTTTTAACTCCTCAGATTAGAGTCTCACATGCACTGCTTAGAATCATAATCCACAAAATGTCTCAGCTTGGTATCCTAAATACACTGGAAAAAAAATCATGTTTTAGCTTGCAAAAGAACCGTACAATTAATTTCCCAGTTATTAATGCTTTTAGAAAAACTACCCTATATAAGTAATGCAAGCCATAACATTAAAGCTGGAAAAGTCATGTTCAGTATTTATACTTAAAATTATTATTTCTCTGTACAGAATATAATCTCATGGTTTGACTTGAGGTGCAAATGAAACAAAAGACCTTGAATTAACTTCAGTCAAATGTAAATATTTACAGTTGAGCTACTTGCATAAGTGATAATCACCTGAATTAACTTTCTACAGGTGTTACTTTAAAATGGTATAAATGATATTCAGAAATGCCACTTTCCCCCTATTGCTCATAGGGATGAATAGCTTTCATAGAAATCTATATTGTAGAGCTTCAGATTAGCTACAAACTTTGTGTACAAAGGATGGAGCAACGCTAGCATGCACAGTACCTGTAATTAAAGAGACAGTAGTTACCTCTGGAGCAGTAATGGTGGTAACAAAGTTTGCCACACTCACATAAGGTTTTAAAACAATTCAAGTGGACAGATGCTTCTTGTGAGTAAGCAAATTCTAAAAGAATGATCCACCCTTGGTTTAGGTAGAAGAATTAAGCAATAATTAACCAATAATTAAGATGAAAAGAGGAAGAAAAATGTCAATAAATGATCATACATTCAAATATAGAACATTCTGCAGAGTTTTGATTTCCTGTGCCACAACGGTTTTTGCTAAACATTCTGAAAGTACATGGTGCTAGAAGTGAAATATCGCAATCCCTGGTCCTCATCCTGGATAGAACAAAACCTTTTCTCTACCTGGAAGTCAGTATGTCTTAATCTACTGGTAAGTGGGAGCCATCTGAGTAAGATCCAAACTACAGACAGTTTCTAGTGCTAGTATGTCTTAATTTACACATACACAGGGATCACAATCATGGCTGGAGTCATCCAAATCAAGGAATTTATTCCTCCTCATATTACTACTGTTGTTTCTGCAGGCAGTTCCTGTGGCCCTCTAAATAATGGTACAGTAAGTATACAGACAGGTTGCTCTACCCTAACTTGTGCTGCTCAGACTCCTAATTTATCTAATTGACGTGATTTGCATGACACAAAGAAGTCATAATCTCTTCAATCCCTTTTGATCACTCAAATGTGCTCAAGAATTGCCAAGGATTAGATTCCTTCTCAGTCTCACTGATTATGTATTTTAATGCTCACACAGAAACTCTATTCCCATAACACTGCAACAGGAAAAAGCTTTTTCAAAATAAATTTATCATAAGCTCCTACCAGAATTTAACTCATAAAATAGTCCCTGATTCAAGAATGTCTTTGAATCTGACTCTTCAAAAGATGCAGCACTTGGATCATAAATTCTGCCCTTACAAAATTTGTGGTATTTGTCCTGCTGAAGCACATTTTAATGTGGAACCTACAGTTTGATAGAGGACATCTATATTAACCCTCAAATCTATCCTACTCCTTGCTTGGAAGTAAGGCTAAAATGGAAGATTAGAAGAACAGAGGATAGGTTCATGGAAGAGTCAATACAGGCTGATACCTGTAGGGAAAAAAATCAAACAAACAAAGACTTGTCCAGAAGGGACAGATGAAAGAAAAAGTCTCTTTTCAGAAAGTCTGAAGCCAGTATTAAAGACAGATGTCATTTACTTGTTGTCTAGGTACTTTTTCTGCCCTCAGCCAATTCACACATAGTGGCAAACATCAGTCAAGTATCAGATGGAAATCAAGAGACCTAGAAGTAATGAACATTTTGCATACTGCTGCCTGTTCTTTATATTTCCACATAGTTCTGACTTCCTAGTTACTTCCTTTGGAGGCAGAAATGACCAGCCACCTCCTCACAAGGTTTCCATATAGACTCCTTTCCGCAGCTGTCAGGACTGCTGAAGAATGGTTCAACATGTTCTTGCAGGTAGGTTTCACTGTGGCTTGGTGCATTAGTGCTTGGATTCAGACAAATCAAAGGACTTTTTTTTTAATGGTCACATGTCTCTTCTGTGATTAAACAGCACAATGCAAACATAAATTAATAAACAACTCACTTAAATAGGTAGAGATGCACCACACTAGGCATTAACCTATAACTCACAGCAGCATGGAGAGTAGGCAGCCTGATGGGCACTGCGTGCAAAAGCAGAAAAGTGGCAGGAAAAGAAATCTGATCTGACCAAGGAAAGTGTTTCACATGGAGATTCAAAAACTGATTGCTTCCATCTGTGTCTGTACTTGGTTGATGAAAAAATTATGCTATAGCTTTTTTGAAGAAAATTGAAAAAAATATTTAGTTTAGTGAGCTTAGTGAAGCTATATCAGCACAGTGTGGTGTATTTTATAGAGTTTAACATACACATTCTATAGGATGATGGAGAGACCAGGCTGAATGTTTTTTTTATATATGCATTTTGGAGTCCTTATCATCACAGAGAGTTTTAATTTTTTCAGCTATTGCTAATGAGAAAGCTAAAGTTCTAGTTTTCATAAAGTTTCTTTATGCAAACAAAAAAGTTTTCTGCCACAAAGTCATTTTTCATCTCGTGCTGGAACTGGAAAGCAGTACCTTGAAATTTCCAGTGGAAACCCCAGGCACACTATGACCCACGCAGAAACTGTAAACCCACCATCAGTGTCTTGGCTTTCTAGCAACTCTGATTAAAAGACACAACATCTCTTACAGAAGAAGGAGCATTCCTAGGTGGCTATACTGAGGAAAGTGTAGAGGTATTTCTGAGGGAAAGTGCAAAGAAAGGGAGAATCAAAACACAGAGCTAGAAAATAAAGGAGGAAGGTTAAGAAGAATAAAAGTACCCTTTCCCTTTGTAAGTTGACCCATAGTGTGGTGACATTGTTGACATTTGGAACTTGTTCACCAGCATGGTATGAGATAACAACTTTCCTTCATATTCCAAGTCTGGACGGGTCAGCTGACAGTCCTTCTGGGCCCTAAAAACACTTATCTGGGGACTGAACACAAGTGTTGATGATCTTCAGAGAAAGCACATGGAAGCAAAGGACACTTTATTAGAAAAGGGTTGGACCATGAAAGTGACAGAGGATGGATACCTGAATTAGATTCAAAGCTGCTTAGGCACACATGCCCATAGCGATTTCACTTCTTTATCCACAGCTTTTAACTTAATGAAGCTTCTCTGTACTTAGCAACTGTGGGGATGCCAAACAATTACCAGCTGATAGAAGATGAAAGCCGCAGTAAGCAGCTAATCCCTGTGCAGCATCTCTACAGCTTCAGCTCTGACATTTTGCAGTTTTTAGATAGCAACCAGCCAACTGTGAATGGCTCCTGCCTCAGAGACTGTGGCCAGCCATGCATAACATCAGCAAGTGTGTTTTAAGGGGTGATTACTCTCTCGTTTGATCCACTTATTCTCAGTGAGATAGAAATCAGTTGAGATGGTGTTTGCATGAAGCAGATTCAGAGTATCTGCCGCAGAAGCTTGGCAGAATGATGGTTTGCTCATGTCAGGTTTTCCCTCTAAGTGAGACAAACTTGCATGCAGCTGATTAACAGCCTAACTTGCTGAAAATTTAAGCTCCACTGCAAAACCTCACATCCACATATAATCATAGAATCACCAAGGTTGGAAAAGACCTCTAAGACCAGCCAGTCTGACCATCCACCTCTCACCAATTTTTCCCACCAAAACATGTCCCTCAGTACAACATCTAAATCCTTCTTGAACACATCCAGGGATGGTGAACCCACCACATCTCTAGGCAGAACATTCCAGGGCCTGACCATTCTATCAGAGAAGCAGTATTTCCTAACATCCAACCACTTGAATCTCCCCTGGCATAACATGAGACCATTCCCTCTAATCCTATCACTAGTTACAACAGGAGAAGAGGCCAATCCCCACCTCACCACAACATCCCTCCCTTCAGGTAGCTGTAGAGAGTGATAAGATCTGAGCCTCCTCTTCTCCAGACTGAACAATCCCAGATCTCTCAGCCAGTCCTCATACAACTTTTGCTCCAGGTCCCTCACCAGATTTGTTGCCCTTCTCTGAACGTGCTCCAGGGCCTCAGTATCATTCTTGCAGTGAGGGGTCCAAACCTGAACACAGTTCTCAAGGTGCAGCCTCACCAAGGCTGAGTATAACCACCTCCCTGCTCCCACTTGCAGCACTATTTCCAATACAAATAAATCATTGGCATTCTTGGACATCTGAGCACAGTGTTGGCTCATGTTCAGCCAAGCACTGACCAACAATCCCCAGTTCGTTTCTTCCACAGAGTCTTCCAGCCACTCTGCTCCAAGCCTGTAGTGTTACCTGGGGTTGTCATGGCCAAAGCACAGCACTTGGCACTTGGTCTTGTAGAACTTCATCCCACTGGCCTCAGACCAGCTATCCACCCTGTCTAGATCTCTCTGTAGGGCCTTCCTATCCCCAGGCAGATTGACACTTCCTCCCATCTTAGTGTCATCTGCAAACTTACTGATGATGCACTCAATCCCCTCATCCAAGTCATCAATAACAATATTGAAAAGGACAGGTCCCAGTATTGAACCCTGGGGAGCATCACTGGAGGCCAGTCATCAGCTGGATTTAACTCCATTCACCACCACCCTCTGAGCCTGGCCCTTCAGACAGCTCTTTATCCACTGAAGAGAGTTCCTGCCCAAGGCACAGACTGCCAGCATATCCAGGAGAATACTGTGGGAGACGGTGTCAAAGGCTTTGATGAAGTCTAGGTAGACTACATCAACAGACTTTCCCTCATCCACTAGGTAGATCATTCAATTATAGTAGGAAATTGGGTTGGTAAAGTAGGACCTGCCTTTCATGAACCCATACTGGTTGGGTCTCATATCCCAGGTCTCCTGTGTGATCTCAAGATGATCTGTTCCATAACTCTTCCTGGCACTGAGATCAGACTGACAAGTCTATAGTTCCCTGGATCCTCCGTTGACATAATAAATCGTTGACACTTTCCGTTCTTCTTGTAGATGGAAATCACATTGTCAAGCCTCCAATCTTCTGGGACCTCTCCAGTTGACCAGGCATGTTGATGATGGACAGCAGTTTGGCAATCACTTCTGCCAGCTCCCTCAGTATCCTCAGGTAGATCCCATCCACTCTCATGGACTTTTACCAGTCCAGTTAGAGTAGCATATCTATGCTTCCACCTGAATTGTGAAGGATTTATTCTGCTCCCTATTGGAGACTTTCAGGTCAGGGGGTATAGTACCCCAAGGAAAAGTGGTCTGACTTTAGGACAGAAGTTATAAAGAAAGGCAATAACAGGTATAGCTGCTTTAAACCACTCTTAAATTAGCCAAGAAAAAGTAAAGATAAACAGACAGAAAGAATTGCTTACTATTACTGAGACTTTCTTTAACCCTCCTCTTTATTAATAGTTAGTATACTTGTAAAAATATTGAAGTCCCCAGTGAGAACAAGGGCTGGCAATCACAAAACTTCTACTAACTGCTCATAGAATGTTTCATCTGTCTCTTCATATTGATTAGGCAGTCTGTAACAGACCCCCAGCAGGATGTCAGCCTTGTTGGCCCTCCCCCGAACCTTACCCATGTATATTCAACCTCATGATTCTCAGCCCTAAGCTGAACACCAAACCACTCTAACACACAGCCACATCGCCACCCCTCGTTCCTTGCCTTTGCCTTCTGAAGAGTTTACAGATACTCATTGCAGCACTCCAGTTGTGGGAGCAATCCCACCTTGTTTCCATAATGGCAATCAAGTCATACTTTGCCTGCCACACAATGGCTTCCAGTTCCTCCTGTTTGTTGCCAGAGCTGCATACATTGCTGCAGATGCATTTCAGGCGACCTCCTTGCCTCACCCCAAATCCCATCATTGTTCCTTTAGGCTCATCTCTAAGAGGCCTGGTTTTATCACCTTCCCCCTTCCTACCTAGTT
>VXAB01007699.1:77302-144898 GCA_013399175.1 Odontophorus gujanensis | reverse complement strand
ATGTATCTATGAATCTACAAACTACTTTGAGTTGTCTTTTGCTTATGAAGTGTGAGATATGACTTGGACTTCATTAGTTGCAAACTAATAATGACAGAAGTGACACTAAAGGATGCAGGACTGACAAGTAATTTTATCCACATTTATTTCTGGAGTTATTATCCCTTTTGCTTGGAAACTGTGTAGCTTTTGTACGATAAGACACTGAGAATGAATGCAGTATATTTTGAATAAGTTCTAATGTACAAATGGATTCCTTACCAGCATGAGGCACAATATGTCAGCCAGTGACATTTCAGTAACAAAAACAAGATGCTGCAGCATCGTTCCATTTTTTTTTTTTCTTTCAGTTGTCAAATTGTTTTCAACAGAGTTACTGGTGTTAGCAGTAGAGCTGATCTGTATGAAAACATTCAGTTTAAACTCTGATTCTCAGAGCATCTGCTATGCTGAGCCTCATCTTAATTTAGGGAAAAAAACAGGTTTAATCTGTAAGGACTGAGCAGTGTCTTCTCTGGTAGTTACATTTTGTTTTTATATTTGTGCTGGTCTGCGGTTTTAAATAATTTTTAACTGATTTTTTTAAAACTAGGGCACAAGTTGAAAGATCATGAAAGAAGAGAACTACTGGCAACGGCAGCTTCTTTGTATGTAGCTGAACAACTGAGATCGCAGAGATTTCTAGGGACTCCAAGGTAAGTTTGCTTCCAGGAACTCAGGTGTGCTGATGCATTTTGTTAATGGCATCTTCTCATGCATGAGAGTGATGCTGGTGAGAAACTGCATGGTTTCTTAATATAGTCTGTTTTTTCTGAATTCAAATGAGCTGTGGCTTACATTTCCCTACTCACACAAGTCATACATGATTATTTTTATTGTACATATTAGCACGCTAATAGGCACAAAAATGTGTTACAAGCCAGAGCAGTAATTAATGCACATCAGGAGTTTCATTAATGCAAAATGTTGCTACATTAGTAACTAACCACAAATTGAGCATCATGAATTTCCCATGTGTCCATTTGCAGTGATCTAAGCACTTTGGGATAATATGAGTGTTCAGCTACAGAGCTTTAAAATGTTGTGAATTTGTGAGTAATTTGCTACCTTGATGAAGAACCTTAATAGCTTCAGGTCTACTTCTGAAAATGCATTCTGACTTATAAATTCTGGAATAATCAGCGCCCTTGCTTTAAGTATGGATTTTGGTACTGGTGTTGCCCTTCTTCCTTGTTCTTTTAGATAAGAGCAGCTGGTAACCTACACAGTACTGTTAATTGATGAGACATTGCAGTAGTATCTGTCAAAACAGTAATCACTACTTAATTTCTTTGGAACAGTGTGCTTTTTTTCCTCTGTGATGCTTTTGTTGTCCTCTGGTGCGCCATTTTAAGCTGAAGCCTTTGTCAATGCCTTGAGACCTATGTAATTTGTAAATATGTTTGGTTAGTTGGTGTTTCCGACTGTTGGATGCAGAAAAACTAAATTTTATCGTGAGTCTGTTTCAGAAGTTAAATTCTTTAATGTGTCTGCATGTGTATATATGTCTGTGTGAGAGAGACAGAAGTCAGAATGCGGCGTAGACATTACTCGCATTCCATGCCAGTGGTTTGACAGTGTATTCTATTACTGATTTTACAGTGGTCAGGAATAAATCAGATGCGGTTTCAAGAAGTCTTTATTTTTATTTGTACCCACATAGATAAATAGTACCATATGTGTTTTAAAAAAGAAAAAAAAAGAGACAGAGCAAGCATAGCAGCTTTGTAATATATAGCATATGTAGGGCTAGGTCATTGTTTGCCTTACTCACCTACAGGGGAAAGCCAAGTGCTTTTTTATTTCCTTCCACAAGTTACTTTCTCCATATCAAATGGTATAAGGAGAAGAACAGGCGCTCTACGGCCACTGTTCTCAGCTACAAGATGAATGAGGGAGAATGAGGAGGAGCTTTAACTGTAGTTTTTACTGGCTAGCACAGGAAGTGAAGTAGTCTGGTACTGGTGTTGAGAAGTAATGGATGCCTTCATACTTAGGACAAGGATGGGAATGATTGACTTAAATAGCAATTTTCAAACTGCTGTTGCATTCCCTGATCTGATTTTTTTTTCCTCTGAGTGTAAAATGTTCTTACTTTCTAACAAGAAGAGAAAAGCAATTCAGTTTTTGAAAAATCTTTGAGTGCTTTATTTCTAATGTAGAAATTTTCTTTCAGTACTGGGTGTTCGTGTATCTTAGAAAAGACATACACAACTACTTAAACCAAAGTATCAAATGTGCAAAATACTGCATTGAACAATCAGGCACAGCTGTGTCAGGAAAACAAATACTTTCCTGCTTTCAAGAAAAAGTAGCTTATGTTTTGAGTCCTTCTAACATAACTCCCTCATATATTTTCCTCCAATGTGGGAAGAGTAGAATCTGACTACATGATATTTTTGCTTGATAAGACTAGATAAAGATTTGTTTTTTCAGATCTTTTAAAGTGGAGTTAACAAATTTTTTGGTACATGGATTACCATTTTCTCTTGCCATGACAGATACGTAGCTAAAGCTCTCTCAGCATGATCTTTTCTGTCTGTTGTGGCATATACAGATTGGGAACAAGTCCTTCAGAAGCAGAATCTTAGAATTTTCTTGGAGTAGTGGCTCTCTGTGTTCCTTGGTGAATAGGTCATTATTTCAATCCACATATATTGTGAGGTCTACTTGTTCCAGTGACAGTAAAGCTGCCTATATGAGGTTAAATAAGGACAAGGTAACATGGAAAGACTTACTTATAACTAACTTCTGAAGAAAAACAAACATGGTAATGGTAATGATCCTCTTTCCCATGTATCCTGCAGCTCTGCTGAAGAAGCAAAAGCAGTGTGAGGTCAAAGGATTGTGTAGGGGCCTGGCCAGTATTCTCCACTCCTCAAAGCAGCTATTGGACTCCCTCTAGAGGGGGCTGAGCACTGGAGCATTCGAGGTACTGCAGCTGGGTCAAGGATCAGTCCTTCATGGCATGTCCTCAACTTACCTGAGCTGCATCAGACTTGTGTCTGAAGGTGTGCCATGTCACGGGTATGTTTTGAGCAACAGGACTATGGCCACAGAAAGCACATCTTTCTTGGTGTGTCTGTAACCTGAAAAATTTTAGTAAATAAAAAATGCAGTGTAGGAACCTGTCTTACTGGCAACAGGTCAAAAAAGTCACTTGAATGCAGTTCACTATGGCAGAATTAGATGGAGTCTGTGAATTTTAAATCCATGTTGGGGGATATAAGTGCATTAGACAAACTGCACGTCCCCAAATTGGTCTCCTAACAGTCTGGAAAACCATGACAACACATTGATGGTCATCTTCAAAGTTTCACCACTCTGGTAGTACATACGCTGACAACATTTTCTTTTGTGTGCACTGAAAATAATCTCAAGATTTTTTTGTGAAGAATTACACTGAAATTACTGTTTTGAAATCACACATTATTTCTTCTAAACTTGGTGCAGCTGGCAGATGGACAGTTTACTGCTGAACTTGAGCTATATGATTAACTTTCAGTTTTGTGGTTTTGTTTTTCTTTTTTTTTCTTTTTGGGAACCATATGTATGGTATACATTCTTTTCACATCTGTGAGGGTACTTTGGAGTCATTTTCCCAGCCTTAATTTATTCGGCCCGAGCATAGGATTGCAATTCTAGTCAGACAGATAAAAAAAAACACTCTAGAAATCTTCACAGAAGTTCGACCTTTCGCTAGCACGGCCACCAAGACTGTGGTCAAATGAAATGGAGCTGAACCAGTTTAAGGAGTCATTGTCCCAGCCTACTTCTCGGCTTGATCTCTACCTCTTCCCTCCTCCTGCCCCAGGTATGCAGGCACAATTTTCTGTGCAGTTTCTTTCTGTGATGATTCTGCCAAAATCATAGAATCACCAAGGTTAGAAAAGACCTACAAGATCATCCAGTCCAACTGTCCACCTATCATCAATAGTTCTCATTAAACCATGTCCCTCAACACGTCTAAATGTTCCTTGAACACCTCTGGGGTTGGAGAAGTAGTACTTGGAGAAGTAGTATTTCTTGATGTCCAACCTGAAATGATCCATATTAGCCTAGACACCATTTAATCACAGTTTACTTCCAATCATTCTGACAGAACCAGGTTGAGGGCTGACAATGTGAAATTATTCTGGAAGAGATGAAAGTGAGATTTTATAGCAAGGGCGGAGAGAGGAGTGGAGGGTGTTTCATACCAGGGATCCAGAGTTGGTCTTCAGCTGTTTCACAGTTAGACTAGCAGCTGCCTCATGATGGCAGTTCTCTTGTACAGTCAGTGGTATTTGCAGAGGTGGACAATGTGTATTATGCAATCCCTTGAGTGACTTAAATCACTGTAAGGTTCTTGCTAGAACGCGCTCTGGGGATTTGTGAGCTTTTGCCTCATTAAGATCCAGGGCCCAACTAATGCTGGTTTCAATTAGATATGACCTCTGTAATAGGATTCTTTCTTGGAGTACATTGTGTGGCTTTGAGGTTAATGCAGGCCTCAAGGCAAACAGCAGCTCGCTGTTCTTGTGTCAGAGAGAATGGCATGACAGTTAGGGTGGAGCACCCACAGGTGGGTTTCCACTGTCTGTGTTACATTATGCCCCTGGCCTCACCGGTGGTCCTGTAGGATTTATTTGCCAACCACTATCTTAGAACAGATGCTGGAGACCTATGTGTTCTTGTAGTTATAGAAATATAAGGTATTTGCTTTTGTTATCCAATATGATATTTAGATTTTTTTTTAAGTTTTTTTTATTTAACTGGTTGCTATTTAGCCAATTTTCTTGGGAAGTGGATTGTTGAGCATTTGGTTTTGTTTTGCTTTTGGAAGATAATTAGCTAACAAAAATGCTTGGTATTTTGTGAGCCAGATAGTACTAATGTGAATATTTTTTTGTGATATCTAGATAATAGGGGTACATATTTCCTACAGGAAACAGTTATGAATGATTAATGAGTGTTTCATTGTTCCGCTTTCAGTTATTTTACCGAGGACTTTCCCTACTTGTTCCATAGTCCAGTTTATTGTGAAGCTGGTGCCACCCGCAGCTGCTGAACAGATTTACAATATCTTGTAAAATCTTGAGGTCTTCTAGAGAGAACTTGATCTTATTTCAAGTGGAAACATATTTTGGCTGAAGTGAATCCAGCTTATTTTATGTCTGTTTGATGTAGTTAGCCTTTGAGACAAAAAATGATGTTGTACAGTTGAATCTTCCCATTTTGGCTTCAGACTTGTTTTCATTAGTGGGTTGGGAGAGGAATAGGAGAGTGACTCTCCAGGTGTGGCTACATCATGCTATCTCATGGGTCTACTAATGTGGTGTTTATACTTCTAAACCCAATTGCCTACAGCACTTCCTATGTGTTGCTTGTGTTGGCAGCCAAGTGTATTTTCCTAATTTTTCTATGGGTTTTACTCTTTCATCATTTATGACTTGGAAAAAAACAGTGAGTCTGCCTGCCCAAATTACATGATACTACATGCGAAAAGATGGTAACACACTGGAAAATGTTTTATATTGCTAGCAAAAAAACCAAAAAACAAAGGTTTTTCTTGGTCTCCTGTTTAGTATAGGAAAATATATGGGACTGGAAAAGCTTGAGTTAAACACCTAACTGTTCTTGTGGGACAGCTGGAATGGGCCTTGGTTTACTAAGACAGAATGGCCCTACTGCTTTACCACATTATTGAAGTCATATAAATATTTATTTATGAACATTTATACAATATTTTGAGACTTAAAATGGATGATATTTTCTAAGCATAGAGTAATGCTTTTGCCAGGAATATATTTGTGAGTAAGGAATTGCGGCAAAATGTGATCAAAATTTTGTTTTAATCTAGAAATGATGGTTTGTCTTTTTGTTGAAAGGCACCAACAAGTTAGCTCCTATGAGGTTCTTGAAATAGATGAGTTGAATTTTTGTGTTCTAAGACCCTGAAAATTTAGTGCACTGGATGTAACATGGCCGGTGACGTGCAAGAACAGGCTGCTGTAGGTTTGTGTCTAGGTTGATTTGATACAGGCATATTGTTGTAAATTCTCAGCTGCACATAGTAATGGCCGTTCAGATACCTACTTTGCCTTGCCCTTGTATGACCAAGGCATAGTGAGCTGTTCAGAGGGCTGTGGTCTGGTACCTCTTATGCTTGCTTTCACATAGACTGTACCTATTATCCCACTGGTGCCTGGGATGGAGCCAGCTCTTTGCCATCCTGGGGTTTCCCCATATGGAAGAATGGTCAGCTAGCCAATAGGACAGTTATCTGGCTTGCTTGCACTTGCTGGAGCAGCACAAAATAAGGTTATATTACATTACTTTTAAAATGAAAGAAGATTATGTCAGGAAAATTTACTGAAGTCATCCAAACTGACCACTTGGAAAGAGAGATTTTTTACTTGCAGTACAGTCACAGGCAATCCTGAATCGTCATCCCTCCCCTCCCCCCGTCAAACCATGGTAATAACATGAACAGTTATTCCAAGTACAGCTAAATATTTATAATCTTTGCATTATCCTACAAATACCCTCTAGTGTGATATAAAGCTAAAATGCTTTGTTTTCATTTGCTAAGGATGACTAAGCCCGGCCTACTTGTGGCTTTTCTTTATTCCCTTGCTTTGGAGTTATGCAGTCATCCTTACCTCATGAGAATAACACTGTTTTGTCCTCATTCTTCTTGTTCCCTGGTCAAGAAGTCAATCATTCTTTTCATGATTTACTACTGTGCCTTTTGAAAGCTCTCAATATGCTTATGTAACTATTACAGCTTCACACCATTATTTCACCATTATATTTTTGTTCTTTGTAGACCAATGAGGTACAAAGAATCTGTTTTGTGTGTGTGATCCTTATTTATAATGGGATCTTCAGGTTGTGGCATCCTTCTCTTGTCTCTTTAGTGTTACTTAATGTTGTTCCTTTGACCTCTCGATAATAACGTAATATGTATATTATGTTTGTAATCTCGCTTAATCACTGCTAAACCAGCTGCCCTATATAGAATTCTGTCTGTCTTTAAAATCTGGCATTATTTACCCTTCAACGTTGTTCATTTGAATATTGCAGAAAGAAGATTACGTATGCTAGAGACAAACAAGTAGATGGAAATATGTGAAACAGGTGTTTTTAGCCAGTGGAGATGAACTTTTAAGTAAAATATAAAGTTGGAATGGAATTCAGCATTAAGTGGAACATTTTTGACTGTTTCCACAGAAAGTAGGTATCATCTTTCCTTTGGATTCTGTTAATGGTATTGGAGTTGATAGTGTAAGCAACATAAGGAATTTATATACTAGTTTGAAAGCAGAGCCATTGTCCTGTGTGATTTGTGACCATATATATTCCAGAAACAGAACAGTCTGTTATGGGAGCTGATCAGAGCATATTATCCCTATGGCAGTTGTAGGGAAAAAGGTGTTCTGGGCACTCAGGAATTCATGCTTACTCAATCTTAAGATTGGATAATCATTATGAAATCATTACGAAGGTAATTGTTGTGAAGCTTGGACCTCACTGAACATCTTTTGGGAAGGCCCCAGAGCAGCAGGTGCGCAGCTTGCTGAGGTGGCTGCTGGTGGGAAGGCTACTCACCAAAATAAATGGACTTGGCTAAGTCCTCGTGTTTATTGTCTTTTATTTTCATCATGTCTGCTGAGAAAACAGCAGCTGCTGGAGGAGTGTCGTGGCTTCTATGGCTACCATTCATGTAATGCTGAAACCTGAATGTACATGGCCTGTGCATGTGAATGTTTTCAGTTGCGCTGCTGTATTGGTCCTTTTTAATTGTGAATCTGGCCCTTTTCTCATCCGTGCTTTGCTCATGACTTCTTCTTTCCAAGATCCCCTCTTTGCCATAAGACCTCTCTCTCTTTCCTTTACTTTGATCCCTTTTATAAGCTCAACAATTCTTTTCTTTCATGCAGGCTTACACCTCCTAAACTCGTTCCTCAATATTTGTCTGTGTGTAAAAAGCGTACACATGAAGCTGTAGAACCAAGTTGCATGCTAATCACCCCGTGTTCCCTGGTCATTTTACATCTATTTTCAGCATTGTTTTTGTCTCTCCATCTGTGTGTTTTATTTGGTATTTACGAGGGCAGAAGTGAAATCATGTTGGAGGTTTTTATCTAAGGGCTAAAGTTTTCTTCACTTTGGGGGTCTCTGAGCTTAGGAAATGCATGTTAAACTCAGTAAATGCATGTGTATCTACATTCATATTGGAAGCTCTAATTATGTTTCTTTCCTAGGATTATTAACATAAAAAGGATAAGCCCAAACATGAAGACTGTACCTTGTTAAGTTCTTGGGAGTGTTGACTGTGTCCTGCTGTTTGTTAGTATAGTGCATAGCTTATTCTCTGTACTATTGCAGTAGAAATGTTATCAACAAAATAATATGGGAAGAAAAAGTCTCTTATTCAGTATTGTCTGCATACTTTTACATGTATGTGTCTTGATTTGTCTATTCTTTAACATGCTTGCTTCATTCATGATTCACAAAGGCTATAGTTAAGTATAAGATATTGATTGAAGGGATAGATAATTCATTTATACCTTTGTTATTGAGTATTACAATTTTCAGCCGTTTCTTTTTCCTTTGATTCAGCAGCAAAAGTGGGATGGGACGCAGAATGGCCTCATTATTGTAGGAGTATTTCTCTGTTCCCTGCAATGATTCCAAAAGCTCTTGCACAGTTCATCAGTATTATTGTAATTCTTTGGCTGCAGGATATTTGGCAGCTGTTGCACCCCACTGGCAAATCCTATTCAGACTTCACTTCCATTCACCATTGCCATTGGAGAATTGATTTCTCTCTCCTCTGCTCTAACCTTTCCCAATTCATTTTGGATTGTTCAATGTGAAACATTTTAATTTCATATCATACAGCCATTCAGCTCACAATCCTTTTTTAACCTGTCACCAGGGTAACAGCATAGCATGCTTTCTTTAGGCAATCAAGTTTTTATTTCACATGCTTAATGTTGCATTAAATGTTTTCATTTTGTTTAACCCTCTTAAATACTTTGAACTGTGGATATATTCCGCAGGGTAATGAAGTCTCTGATTTCAGTGTCAAGTCTTTGCAGGAATTGCCTTATTTAAAATGAAAAAAAAAAGAAAAAAGCAGAAGGTGAATACAGTAATGAGGAGATTATTAGTAAAATCTCACATAGATGAATGAGACAAGCATCTATACAATGGCAAAAAATATTTTTCTTCTGCAAAAACCTTTCAGAGACTTACATTGTGATCTTTACTCCCGTGCTTTAGGATTACTCTTACCTGTAAGTGCTTGTAATCGAATTAATGCAAATATAGGATTAACCATGCAATAACATGACTTCTGAGAAGTGAAATATCTGACCTATATCTGTCAGCCTGCTTAAAACTGCTTACCAGATATGTGCATGGGACTGCAAACTGAATAGCAAGTGTTCTACTACATAAAAATTAGAATTTATTGGGATGATGCAATTGAAATGCAAAAGTCATGTTTTTGGCGTGAGCAGCAGGCTATATCCTCTTTTTTTTTTTTTTTTGGAAATGTATATAATAATAATAGTAATGCATTTGGAGTACTTTACTGTAGACAGTTACAAAAATAAAATGGAATAGACTTCTTCATGTCTGAAAAATCATTGATGTCATCTGTGACCTTACAAAGCAAGTTCAGCTTGTCTTGCTAGAAATAGGACCAGCTAGGTTCTTCTTCACCTATTTGGCTGGAAGTTAAAACAAATCTGTAATAGATATTCTTAAAATGCCCAGAATTTTGTATCCTGCTTCTTTTATTATAACAAGAGATGTGGTGCTGAAGGGTTTTTATCTGTCATATTCTACTCTCAATCATGTAGGCAGAGAAGATGGGAAAAACTTAATTTTAGCTAGTGAAATGTAAGAACTCACGGTATTATAAAGAAGGCCAAACTCTGCTTGTTTGTAATGAAATAAGCCTGTTTTAATGAAGGCACTAACAGTACTCATTTTAAGACCTTGAAACAGTAATTTTACAAAGCTTCTTGTTTGCGAAATAGTTTATACGTATTCAAACTCTTTTTATATAAAGCAGAATATTTGTGGTACTGTATTAGCTAGATCGAGCTTGCATTTGACATAGCTCTTTTTTGAGGAGTTGGCTGCTTATTAGAGATCAGACCCATAAAGTTGACTTTGTTAGAATCTTTCTTTTACTAGCATGCAGCTAACTCTACAGTGCAGTTCCTTCTGTAAATTTCTAATCTTTCTGTCCACTTTCCTTTTTTTCCTCAAGTTGTACTATAAGCTACCTAATATCAATACCTGCCAAAAGTGGTTTGGCAGTGTTTTGCTGCTGGATTTTGCCAAAAGGAACCAAACATATGGTAACAGTTAATTTATTGGTGCTTCTATTCTCAAGGGAGCTCTTATAGAGAGCATATTACCTTTTTATCTAACATATTTTAAAAGAGCAGTTGGCTTGAAATTTGATATGCCAGTGTAGAAGCTGACCTTCGATCCAGTTATCCTTGATTCTGTCTTGTTTAAGGATAAAATTAAAACTACAAATTTATAAGATTGAGCTGAGGCTTCTTTCTTTCCAACTTCTAGAGAGTCAAGTAACTTTTGCATACTTTTAGTTCATCTGTGTGTGTGCAATAATGATGAAGAAATATTTTCAGGAGGAGTATGTGTCCCACCTTTCCCTCATAAATCTTGAGAGCTCTTTCTTCACTTTCTTGATGAGAGATTTCCTGATACACGCATTTTCAAGAGATTTTTTTTCCTCACTTCTTTATATGCATTTTTCTAAGTAGGACCACAGGTCTGTTTGTTACCCTGTGACAATGTAGGTTTGTCTAACTGTAATGGTAGAAGTATTTGAGAGTTAGTATTGCTAATTGTGCTGTTATTTGCTGGTTTTGTCTGAGACAAAATCTTCTGTTTCTGCTGCCTGCATTTGAGGTAACCTTTTTTGGCTCTCTTCATAACCTGATGTAGTGGTGACTCACTTATAAGTAAAGCTAATTGAACATGTCAGAATATTTCATATGACATACTTAGATGGTGCCTTAAAAGAAATGTGTCCTGATATCCTTTGGCTCATATTAAGTATTTAGATGAGTAGATGTTTTTCTCTGGATCTGTGCTAAGGCTACCCAAATGACTTTTCCTTTTGTGATTATGGGTGATTCTTTAATATATTTCACAGACTAGTCTTTAGTGGTTTACTTTTGTGTAATTAGATGTGGTGCTTGGAGTTTGTTTTGGCTGTGGCTTCCCTTTAACGTACATCTTCAAAGCCTGTAGTGTGAGAAAGACAGGGCAGGAAAGAGCAGCACAGAATGTGGTTCTTTTGAAACCAGGGATGTTTACCTATTGACTTAGAAAGGAGATGACAAGCCTTTATCCTGTCTGTCTCTGGTGCTTAGTAAAATTAGTCCTGCAACACTTGTATTAACAATAATAAAAACTAATTGTCCATTGAATAAAAACAACAACAACAACAAAACAACAAAAAAAAACCACCACAACTGGAATATTTGTTAAATTTTCTCTTTCCTAGGCTACAACCTTTTGTTTTAACCCAACATTGTGGTACATGTTTCTGAGGCTTCTCTGCCATGGGTGATGGTGTGATGCACCTTGATCAAACGAGTGATTTTTTCCAGGCCCTGTTGCACATTCTTCTACCAGACACGGAAATTCAAAGCCAGATCTGCATCTGACTGCACCCAGCCCTTACTATTCTTCAGAGAGGGAGATGCCATAAACCAACAGCTTTTCTATGTTCGTTGCCTTGAAGTTGTGGCAGCACTTTTCTAAATCCTTCATTTTCCCCACACCCCAGTGCCACAAACCCATGGACAAATCACAGTAAGTTGAAGATCACTGAATACTTAACTAGATGGATATTTGGCCCTCTCAGGTATGACTTGTGGTCACGATTCCCCTGAAATAAGCTGAGGGAGATTGAAGTACAGAATCCACTTTTTTGTCAGTCATTATTTGCCGTTGTGTTTCACCACTCTTTGGGTCCTTCCCAACTACACAAACTGACTTCTCCACTTCAACCGTTTTAATCAGTGGAACATTTAGTAGGCAAAAGTTTCGTTTAATAATACTGAGTGTAAGACATTGCTGTTACAAATGCTTCAGTATTTTTTTCCTGTGTCTTACTTTTGTCCTGCACAAACAATAACCCTAATTTAACTAATAATTTCTCCTGAAATTCCTTCATTCGTATCTGTTGCGTATAGTTTTTAGCTAAGTAGGAAATCTATACATCATTTTTATTGTTGGCTTTCTTCTTGTGAGGCCATAATGTGAACAATAGCAAGCATCCCACAAAAATGGTGATAACATATAGAGTGCAGTAGAGATTTATCTTTTGAATGCATACAATTTTAAATAATTAGAGTCTCGGTTTTTGTGGCACAGATTCATGGTGTCTAAGTAATGTAATAAATGTAGATGAGTGTCACCTAAAGGTACTTCAGCCTACCTGAGGACTAACTTACTGTGGAGAGATTTGTTTCTTTTTGCATTGGTAATAAAGGTGAGATATGGTTAATATCAGATGTCTAAAGCCCAGTGGTGTGAACTGAAGAGGTAAACTAAAGGTGCAGTAGATGATGTATGGATGGTAATGTGACTCATTGGAGCTCTGTAACATGCTGTAATTATCTAGATGTTAAGAATTAATACTTATTGAAGATATGTATGTTTTGTTATCTATGTAATATAATTTAATTTTTAATGAACTCTTACAGTTTTTTATATTGTTTTTTCTTTCTAACCTAACAGAATTAGTGGCTTTAATTTTGTTCAGTGGAAATAGAGTGCAAAAGAAATAGAGAGCAAAGCTTTAGAATCTACGAAGCACATCATGTTTTTTTTTTGTTCCAAGGGGAGGATGTGGCTGTTGCAGTGCCTACCAGAAAATGGCATGAGTACCTCTTAGCCAAATGCTCTGATCAGATTTATCTGTGAATTGATAGATGCGTCATTCATATTTGCCTGTCAACCATCACCAGTTGCTCTGTATGCACTAAAGGTGCATCTTTCTGAAAAGATAACCAAAATCTGGAAAAATAGATTGTTGCAAATTGATCACAGTTCGTAGTCAGCTTCTGGTTCTTACATTGCGGCATATGAGATAGCCAGCAAGAGAAAATTTGACCATCCTTTGCTGGAATCTTGTACCATGTTGAATGTGTATCCCCACATATTTCCTGAATTAAGTTTCACAGAGAAGAAATCACAACAGAGCAAATATGATCACTACAGGAGTATTATCGAAGTAATCTGTGGCATGAAATGGTTAAGCTATTGAATCAACTCTTTTGTCTGTGTCGCTACCAAGTTTGCAATGGGTGGTCAGCTCTGTGATGTGTGAGCTTTAACAGTGTTTGGAAACCATGCTGAAGACTGCTGCAAGTGTTATGTTTTCCAAGATGCACAAAAATTTAGTAGCATTCTCTTTTAAATGATGACTACCAGGGAAATTAAGGCAAATCGCAGGTGCTACAGAAATGTGACAGAGAGAAAACTATTCTATGTTTCTGGCAATATAAGCTGGTTTTAGCAGACTGACAGATCAAAAGGAGACTGTAGTAATCCTTAAAAGCATCAACTAAATGAAACCACAAAATACAAGACAGAAGTCAATACATATCTTGTAATAATAGTCTCAAAAATGTATTTGGAGGCGTTGTTCTATAGAAGGTATTGAAGACAAATTTTGTTTGTTAGCTTAATACATTTTATCATTTTTCATTACTTTGCAAACAGTGTTTTCTGTTGGCCTTTTGGAAGGCCGATGTTCTTAACTTTGATGTTGTTGCCAAATTTCTTCAGATATGACCTTATTCTGATGTCTTCCCTTTCCCTTAGGTGTAGTAGTCACCTCTTGCTCATAATCTTCTTGATATAGTAAATTGAGCAGGTTTCTGTGTGTTTGGTCTTACACTGTTTATTCTTGAAAGAAATGCTGTATTTCTGCTAGATATTACTGGCTGTAATGGTGCATCTCTGGGTATGAAAGATGAGTTAATGTACTTTTTGGGATTAACTTTGTAAATTACTTGTAGTTGTAGAAGATATTTTAACAGGATAGAGACAGCAGTGAAATGTCAGGCCAAGACTTTTTTCAAAACAGAAGTTTTAAATTTGATTCTAAAATAAATATTTTGTACTCCCAACTGGTAGAATGATTTTTCAGAAGTGCTGCACTGTGTGATATTCTCATTGCTTTCAACTGAGAGGAGCTGGCAGGGGCTAAGCACTCCTCAGCGTATCTCTTTCAGTGGGCCTGAATCTAAATACTGAGTTTTGTCTGAGCTCTTAAGAAGAATAAAAGGCACAGCAGTAATTGTTGGAAACACAGTTGTGAAATTACTTTAAAGAAATTATACACTCACAGAAGAAAAATACTTTAATGAAAGAGAAAATGTCCCAAACTTGTTTGTAGTAGCAGTTTTCGGCAGAAGTCAGTATTGTTGGCTGATCAGATTATAGAAATACCTGCTTCCAAGTAGTTCTTGCTAAATAGTTACGCTGATTTAGGAAAGATAGATAGAAAAAGAAACCAAACAAATCAGAAGCATGGATTTGTAAATTGCATGTAAAACAAATATCTTTTCTCTGTACTTGTGGACATGTGATTTCAGTAATACTTCTATGACTTAGGCCATCCACCTTTTTCTTAGTATGTGCCCCAATTGTTTGTGTTACTTCCCTTTGGAAGACAAATGTCCGTCTCATGTGTTTCTGGAGGTATTTAAGAGATATGTGGCTGTGGCACTAAGGGATATGGTTTAATCTGGGACGCAGTAGGTCAGGTTGATGGTTGGACTTGATCTAGAAGGCCTTTTCCAACCTGAATGACGATTCTCTCATTCCTTCCAAGCAGGAGCAGGGCAAGATGATAATTTCCTCCAGTGTTGCTTGGACACTGGCTTTGTTCTTATGAGAGATGAGAGGTAGATTTGAATCCTCATAGTCTGAAGAAGACTGATAAAGGAGATTTTCATTCTCTGGGTGCATTTGCTGCAAGCATGAATTTGTTATGTGAAAGTTGGCAATAGCACAAATCCTACTTCCTTTTCCTGATGGGTTTATAGCTAAGAGCAATAGAAGATTTTTCAAGAGGCTTAAAATTGTTGCTGTGTGCCTGGTGCACACCTTCTCCTTAAGACTATGGAGTCAGCTTTGGCAGAGGATCCTCTAGTTCCTGGACACCTGCTTGGCTATCGAGAAGCTAGGTGTAGAGCAGACAAGTGGGACCCATTAGGTTAGAGGCCTTCAAAAAGGAAGAAGGTGAGCCTGGGTGAGCCCTGGTTGTCTGCTGGGTTAGTTGACCAAAGTGCTTGAGCTACACACTTAAATCCTGGTAGCTACATTCACCCTGGAATTACAGAATCTAGATTAAACTATTTCATTACTTTGCCTTGATCTGGGATTCGCTGATGAAGGCACTGGAGGCTTTCTGTGAATGCAGCATTGCAGGCCTTTATGTCAGTCCTCCAGAAGGCTTCTGTTAAGGGAAAAGGAAGCATCCAGATGTGTATTGCTTTGAATGAAAGTACATTTCACTCCATAATGTTCTTTTAAAGCAATGCTTTCTGTTTTATAGTTTACCTCCCACAGAATTTCATTTTTTTCCAGTGGTCTCTGTTCAAATATAGCATGTCTATAAATTTGCATTTTTGTTATTGATCTAAACTTAATGTGCAAGAAAATGCAGTATAAAACCATTCTGACATACCCATTTTGACATAACTATTGGATAATTCAACCTTTGTCTGATAGCTGGCACACTGGCTAGTAGAGGTTATTATTTTGTATGACACATGCAGAACTATAATTTACTCTAATGATGGTATATTTTCATACTCTTTGGTGAAAGGAGTATACGTGTACATAATGAATACATGAAGCAGAAAGAAGGGAAACACATTCTTATGTATAGATGAACCCATCTGAACATATGCAGAAATGTGTGTGAATATATATTTAGAAAATATTTCAAATTGTGGAATAAAATATTCCCAGATTCTTAGGTTCCTTTCACATAATTTTTAGTTCTTAAAATAATCCTGTGAAAGTGCTGCTTTTATCTTCTCTGTGCAGCGATGAACTTTTATGTTGGAAAGTGTTGAAAGTACTCAGATAGTAAAGCTTAGATTTTTGTTTTGTTTGGCAGTACACTTCTGTTTAGAATTCTTTTAATCTGTCCATTCCCTGCTTTTATATTCATCTGATAGTTGAAGGTTCTGTGAAGGATATTTCTATGTATGAGAACTTATTAAACCAGTAATACTCAAAAGTATATGATTTACTTCCTTTTTTTCTTGTTTTATGTCACAAGATATACTCCTGGTTTGAGTTGTTAAATTTCTATTTGCCTTTCTCAAGTTTTTTTGGGGGGAGTTCGGAGAAAATAAGAAACAATTTATATGCTAGATCTAAAGTTTCATTAAAATTGCTTATGCCCTGTCCCAGGCATTTTAAGTGGGCCATCTGTCTAAACATCTCTCCATTTTTTTCTGATCATTTCCTCGACTTATTCATGAGCCATGGGAGGGCTCCTTTGTAGTCTCCATGTAGCTGGTTCAGTCTACCCCCACTGAATACATCTATGTGCTTGCATAACATATCTTTTCACAGTGCTGGAAATTCTCTGAACTTGGTTCAGATGAATGGCCCACTTTCTGAAGGTCTTTTTTTCTCCTCCTGCAAAGATTTGTATGCAGAAACTGACCTTGGTGGCTACAGAATCCAGCACATTATTCTTGATCATTTTACAGGCCACCTGCTGTGAAAGTTATGATGAAGGATTTCTTAATGATTCTTTGACCATTAACATTGTTTTAAGTCAATATTTCACTTTTATTTAACTGCTGAATAGGTAATTGCACGATTGAAAAGCAGCTTTACAGAGTGCCACATAATGTGGTCTTCAAATGCTTATAATCTTTCAAAACTGGAGAGTTTGTTGTGATAGTTTGGGATTTCTCTGCCTTTACCTGAAGAATTATGCAGCAAAAATATCAGAAGTAAAAAACATATTAAGTTTTCCCCAGCATTAGAACTCCCATTTTGAATTGCAAGTTAAAAAATGAAAGATAAAAAAATCCATACGCAATTTCCTGACCCTTTAGGAGCTGGTGACATTTATCATAGCTCATTACATCATCAACAGTAATCGGGAGAGAAGAGTTTATTAGCTACAAACTGCACAAAATTGTAGCTTTATTGAGTTCCTTCTATGTGATTGGTTGATGACAATCAAAATGGACAAACTGGGGCAGAGTTATTACTTGCCTTGCCTTTGTGAATGTCTGTTTTCTTTCGTTATTTATTTTTGACTAGAATAGATAATAGTTTAGTGAGTGTCTGTTTTTCTTGAGCACAGCGAGTGTGTGTCAAGCTAAAATTTTTAGTAGTTTTCTGCTTCCCTCACTGAAAATTTGCAAAGCAGGAGTTGTAATTGCTGCATTATTATAAAGTATATCTCATTTTCTGTCATGGCAGTTTGGGGTAAAAGGAACATAATACACTGTGCTGTGTAGGAAATACATTAGGAGACCGTGACATCATCTGCAGTTGAGTAAACAGTGACGAGGATTGAAAATAAATAACTAAGCAGGTAAAAGGAGCTGTTTTGCTTCTCACACCATTTACATATTTTTATCGCTTATGCGGTTTAGAGTAACACCTTTCTGATTTAGAGCCAGACCACTTTTCTCAAAGTACATGCCCCTGTTGCTGGTGTTACCCTCCCCTTGGAAGGCAGGTCAGAGAAGACCGTATGAAAAGAGTTCATTATACTGTGCTCCCTCCCATCCTGTCTGTGCTGTCAGTGTGCTCCCTTTGCACTCTCCCTCTCCTTGAGTGTAATACTGGCAAGGGAAAACAGCCGTTCTGTGGCCCTGCTTCCTGTTCACCCAGCCCTCGGCTTGCTGCTGAACTTGTGTTTCTTCCTGCAGCCAGTGATCTTCACGCACCATTTCTTTGATGTTTCATGTGCTGGAACTGAGAGGATAGAAGGGGATGTTGAACTTTGTGATACTGAATCTGAGATTGGATGGAAAATACCTGAAAAATTTGCATCTTTTGTAATGATAAAAATGACATTATTTTGTCTTCCAGTATATATATTTTTTAATGTAAATAGAATATCTCAGATTTTAGCCCAGTATGTAGAATTTTTAGTTTTAAATCTTTGAAAACAACCACAAATTCGTGACATACCAACTAGTGGGAAGTATATCCAGAAATCCTAAGTTGGGGGCTTTCCCCTGCACTTGGGCATCTCATACATTATAAAAACACACAAACAAAACACCTCCCTTATCCCTTTCTTAACCTGATACAAACTTCAGCATTTCTAAAGTAGTTCTGAGGCTTGATTAACTTTCTACCTGTTGATATTCAAGAAACTTGGGTTGACTTTGCTCTTGCTTTTGAACTTTGTCATGCTTACAAATTACACACATATATATATATAACATATCTATATTATATCTATCTATATGTATAAATCACAGAATTGCAGGGGTTGGAAGGGACCTCAAGAGATCATTGAGTCCAACCCCTCTGCTAAAGCAGATACTCTGATAGGTTGCACAGATAGGTATCCAAATGTGTCTCGAATATTTCCATATCTATAAACAACAACAACGACAAAAAGAAAAAAAAAAGGAAAAATAAGCTGCAATTCAGAACCAACAAACCCTTCAGTCCTATCAAAATACTGAAAAATATTTTTTGAAAGGAATTTGATTTAATGAAGAAAAAGTGGAAATCTTATGAGCTAGTGTTCATATCCATTTTAATCAGTATAGTTGTAGATTTGTTACAGAGCCCCAGGCATTTGTTTAGCAAAGCTAAAAAAAATGTCCCTGTGCCAGAGAATCCAGCAATTTCAGGAGAGGTGTAAAACTTGCAGTGTACTTTGCTATTAGATACGTCTCTGGACCTTGCCCTCCTGACCACCAGTGTTGCAGAGAGGAATTATATGCCTGTGGGGCAGTTTGAAACCCCGTCAAAGCAGTGGTCATAGTCATGCCTTTCAAGAGGCATGCATCCTGTTTGGAGATACACTTGACAAAGCTCAGCAAGACAGGACTGAACAAAAATAATCCCTGCTGGAGAACAAGACTGTCTTTCCTTTGATGGCCAGCAGCCAGATTCATGAGGTCACTTCCAGTCAAATGCAATATGAAGCAAGGCCATGCCAGCAGGGTTATAAGGAATCTCATGCCACCAGTGAAGCTGATCCTACTAAGCTGTGTTTGAGTTGAGGTCTTCCTTCTTACAGAAAGAGTATGAAGTTTCTATAGAACGCTCTTGGTTATAATAATAGAATACTATGTAGAATTTCGGTAGGTTCTGCCATAATCCACTACATTCCTTCTTACTGTTGCTCTTACGCCAGGAAGTGTAGTGAAAACATCTCTCTGCCTGCTACCTGTTCAGGAAATTCCTCAGTTCCTCTTCTTCAGGAACTCCAGTGTCTGTAATGTTTCCTATCAGCCAGTATAAATGTTTTGGTGACATAAAGAAATCTGAAGATGAGGTGCTGAAAAAGTCATTGCACCCAGTAAACCATAGATGTTTCCTCAGGTTTGTTGTTTTGACAGTTATCTCTGTATATTGAATGAAAAATATAATGCTTGGCATCATTAGCATGGGGAACAGGCTGTTCTCAATATCATGAGCTTCGTGGGTAGTGCTGGTTAGAAGTGATCAAGGATGTTTGGTGAAAGGTGGTGTAAGACTCTACTTGGTTTGGATCCAGAGTAACTAATGGTAAATGCATCTTATCAGTCTAGCTAATACATTGTGTTTTGATTTTACCCGTTTCAGGCACACTGCAAAGCACAATTTTAAGAAACTTCTTGACTGGATTCCTGAGTTTCTATTTGCCTGTACTTTAGATGCTGAAGAAACCCAACTTTCTTAAAGGAATTACGTAAATCCTTAACAAGTCAGTATGTTATCCTTGGCTTAGGCAGAAAGCTTCTCCTGTGCCTCTGGAGGACTCACGTGCTTCTCCCTGATGATTCCAGACATACTGAGCGCTTCCTTTGGGGGAGCTGTGGTTCACTGGACCCCTGAATCCTTAGCAGACTGCATGTGACACAATCCAGGAAAATGTGTTTCCGAGTTTTAAGATTCCAAAGACTGATCTGAAATAGTGTAGTAATCACTACAGTCTATGATAAATGAGTGTTATATCTTAAAAGGAGATACAAATGTGATGAGCTTATTATCTGTACAGTTTCTTGTGGAGAATCTGAACGCGTGTAAAAGTCAGTGTGGAAAGAAAACCTCTACCAAAATAACACGCCATTGTTCTAATGGAGTTAAACTGCACCTTCATACCTTCTTGTTTAGGCTACAGAGGAAACTGCTGATACTGTATGACCTCCAGAGAATATTGCAACCAACTCTGGACACAAATTGTTAGAACAAAATTAAAGAGATTTGGGAAGCTTCACAGGGAGGAAATAAAGTTACTAATACACATTTGAAGTTCAATAGTTGAAATCTACTCATTTCACTCTGGATTAGCAAGAATGACTCTTCAGGTCTGTTTTCCTTTTTGTCAGATGTGCTTTGAGCTGAAGTTGAAAAGGTTCATGGTTTTCATGTTACCTGATAACTGGTGTAACCACTGGCTGCTGTGGGAATAGATGCAATCCTGTGTATGGGTTGTGGTATACAGTCATTTTTCAGTTTGTTTGAAGGATTCTGTGGATGAAATGCTGTAAAATGTACATTAATTATAAAATTGTGTGTATTACTGGTTTGGACAAATCTTTTGTGTCTAATTGGACTTTAATTAAGGTTTACTAAGAATGAGATGAAAGGACTGGTGATTAAATTTTGCACTTAGAAAGAATGCTACAGCCATCACTGTTGCTATTCTTCTGCCAACCCACTTTCTAATCTGCTTTTCATCCTGTTAATTCTGTGGCAAGTGCTAGCTGCATTCAGGAGCTTCCCATAACTGTGTAAGCACACCCAGTGTGTCAAGGCAAGTCTAGAAAGAAAGTAGTGTGCTTTCTCCTCATATACCATTGGACAAAAAAATGTATCCAGTATATATATATATATATTTTTTTTGAAGTATGCTTTCCCAGTTGTGTCTATAGATTAATGATGTTTTATATTCTTCGTGACCATCCTCTAAGGAAAGTGCTCCTGGTTTAAATGGGAAAAAATGTGAAGTTTGTTAAAAATTTTTCTGTTTGTCTTTCAGAATTCCTATTACTAAATCAAAGAGAAGTAGCTGGGAGCTCTCTGTGAATCTAGGGGATGGGATTTACCCTGTTGCAGTTTCAAAGGATGGCTCTTCATTTTCTGTAAGTTCTGCTCGTTTTCCAAGATTTTCAGTCCATTGAGGCAATTTATGTTGTCATTGACTCTTATTATAATTTTCTGTTCTTTCAGTAACCAAACATAGATGGTTATTTTCTCTTTAGCAGGCATAACTGTGGAAAAAAAAAAACCAAATAAACCCCAAAAGACTCTATGTTAATTAAATAGTGTGACTGTATAAAATTTTTCTCTGCTCATGTCTATGGAACATTTTTTATGCACTTCTCTTGAATTAGTCTTTTAATTAACATCCCTCTTTAGTGTCTTTTTGAGATGTAA
The DNA here is from genome assembly GCA_013399175.1 of Odontophorus gujanensis. Classification (NCBI taxonomy): domain Eukaryota; kingdom Metazoa; phylum Chordata; class Aves; order Galliformes; family Odontophoridae; genus Odontophorus; species Odontophorus gujanensis. The sequence continues at coordinate 123,208 of VXAB01007699.1, read as the reverse complement.
GGTCTTTATGCTTCCATTGTAAATATTTAAGAGTAAGAAAATAACTGCAACATTGAGAAACATTACAGTAGTTTAAGTTAGCGATTAAAGAAACAAATCAAAGAACTGACGAAGTTGAATATGTAATCATACTGAAATGGAATTATTTGACACCTAAGTAGTAAAACCGCATGCAGGCAAAGTAAAATCACTTCAGATGCATGTGTTTTAACTATTATTTTTACAAATATTCTAAGATAATTACTTAAACAGTATTGTCAGCGTGAAAGGCACACAAGACCATGCCAATAGAACAATAGTAATGCTGTGTTCAGTAGAATAAAACCAGGATGCAAGCTGGTGGAATTGTCTTGAGACAGTAGATTTATAGAGAGAACTACTTTTTATGTCTATTAATAGTAATTCCATAATAAAATGAGATTTTTAAAAATAGTTCACTTGCATTGCATCTGTTAACTCTTAGGCAAAAGTTTTCAAAGGGATCTGAGAAAGCTAGTTTCTCATAGAATCACTGAAAAACAAGACAAGACTGTGAGGAACCTCAGAAGTCTTCTAGTCTGCCTCTGACAGCTGTTTGCTCTTCTCTCTAGTCTTCTCTGAAGAATGTTCTGCAACATCTCCTTCATGATATTTTTAGTTGTGATGTTTGCAGCTAGGTCATATTCAGAATAATGAGATTTACTTGAAAAAGGATGTTTAAATGAATATTTCATCAAGTGACGATAGTATTGTCTTGGTGATTGACTCTCCCTTTGCTCTACTAAGATTTCTATTTAAAAGATGTAACAGTTGAAGTTGGTCATGTTTTTAGGTGGTTATTTTCACTTACATGAACTGAGAAAATAAAAATTTTGCATTTAAAGAATCTTTTCGTTGGCCTGAGTAGGACAAGAATATGCCTAAGCAGTTTTCTTTAGAACCATCCATCTCTGTTGTACTATTTTGTACATACTCCATGAATATAAGGTAAAAGTTTGAGTAGAGATACTTTCTGTTCCATATGGATCATAGGTGTGCAGAAAAAAAAAGGGTGTGGGCAAGATCTATAATTTTAGTCAGCACCTTTTAAAGTTCTCTCTTACTTGAAGTATGGAAGATGGAGGTCACTTCAGTTGCGTTGATTTCTCTTGGAAGCAATACCGGGAGGCCATCAGTGTGACTTTTCACTCAGTCCATAGCATGTAGCACTGTGCTGTGGCTGTGGCACTTGCCCCCGCTGTGGAATTGTGCTTTCTGAACTCAGGCCATGTCTGAACACATGCTTTTTTCTGAATTAATGAAATATATATTTACTAGGTGTTCTCTAAGCTTGGATGCAGTACATTGCTCAGGCAGCAAAACAGCCTTACCACGGCACAACTGTAATTGCCCTCAGCCTTCCCACATTTTAGCTGCAACGTTGCTATCTCACAGTGGTCAGCCGGGAGCTGTGAGGCAGTTAGAAAGTGGCTGCTACTTTTCTGAGAGGTAACACACACATTTTTGAGTGATTTAGTTAAGTTTCATTTAGTTGCCTAGACTCAAACTTATACTAACTTGATTAATTTTAATAGACATCTATATTTAAGCCACACTAAAATGAGAGGAGGCCTAAGCCTTCTTCTGTGCTTTTATCTCCACTGACATTGAAAGTAACTGAAATTATAAGCTTATATGTCAGTTAATCCTAAGTTAATGAACAGCAGTTGTAAGCTGCACTATCTCTCTAGGAGATGCACTGAGAATGATTTTATGCTACCACTGCTATTAATTACTGACATGCAGCAACTTTAACATGCAGTAAATCTTTCCTACCTGTACCACAGGCCAAATCAGTCAGTTTAAATGGAACTTCTACTGTGGCAGCAGCATGGGCATTACAGCTCGTGCAAGCCCATTTTAACATGGCATGTGTGGAATCTGATTCCTACTCCTTCAGTTTATTATTCAAACAGTAACACCTCCAATATAATCAAGTTGTTTGGCATTTCTGGGCTAAGCAAGAGTGAGTAGTTAAGCATGTCCTTATTTTTCTTGTTTGTTTTTGTAAATTCCTTTATATTTCAAAGTCACTTGGCCCCCCTTTGCTACTTTCCCTAGTAGGAAAATTGCTGTGGGCAAGTACTGCTCTGCAGGACTCCCACTGAAGCAGGGAGTGGAGGAGTAGGTCCTGCAAAGGTCCTGCTCATCTCTGTGCGGCCCTGCAGTGTGATAGGTTGAGGGACTGGAGAGTTAGGAGCAACAGAGAGGAAGAATACAGGTCTGTATCGCTACGAGGTTGGGACAGAGGCACTGGAGGCATGGATACAAAAGCTTCGGTGTTCTGATTCTGCCCTAACCAAGACTGTTTACTCTGAGAAGATACCATTTTTTAATTATTTGTATCTAGAGAATTTCTTAGCTGATGACGTAAATCATAGTGGGTGGATTTCATGATGACCGTAAGATCTATCTCACTTAAATTTTAAGGTGTCAGTATTAAAAATAACACCTGAACTGGGGTTTATGCAAAGCAGGAAACTATTTTTGCATACCAAGATTGTTTAGGTATGCTTATTTTTCCTAGATATTGGTCAAGTAGCAGAGGACATACTGTTCTTTATTTATATATATATAGATATATATATATATTTTGCTGCATGGGACTGTGCTGCAGACAAGAACAGCATAAATCTTCTGAAATACTATTCAAAATTTTACAATGGAAAAATAATTGACTTTAAAGTCAAACACTAGATATATAAAATTATGTTTCCGATTAGGAGGTATAATGTACCATCAGAAAAAAATGGGAAAACTCAAAGTCCTCTTTATGAACTTTGCTGTCAAAAATGCAAGCCTCACTTTTTGCACTTCCACATTTACTTTTTGCTATGAAGTTGGTGTGGCATGGGCTCCTGACTTAGTGGGCTGTGTCCCCTTTGTGGCTCATGACAAAGATAGCTGAATCCATAGTGCAGCTAGATAGCCCAGTGGGAGGGCTGCCTTCACATTCCTCTTCAGAAGTTTGCTCCTGCTGCCAACTGTGCATTGCAGCAGCAGTGTTCGCATTCTGATTTACTTTGTTTACCACTGGGACCTTTCCAACAGTGACTTCTTTCTTTTTTCCTTAACTCTTCTACTCTCACCAGCTGAAACCTCACCGCCCCACACTGTGCGGTGCTTTGCTCTCTGTGTAGGGAGCATGAGCAGCAGGCTTCCCCATGGTTTCTGCTGTTCACGGGAAGATCATTCGTCAGCATGCTGATCTATGGGTCACCTGTGATTTTCTCCCTTTATCAAGAGAGTCTTAGTGAGTTGTGCAGCACTAACTGCCTTTTGCTGCTCTTCATTTTCCATGATTTTGAGTTCCGTAGCCATCTGTTTTTAACCACTTGATTTGCAACAGTGGTCAAGACCACTTTAGAGGCCTTGATTCCCGGATCTGAAGGACTCAAATGGTCAAGTGTGAGCAATATTGTTTGCTTGAAATCGTGAAAAGAACAAAAAATAATTAGCTTTATGCTTTCCTATCAGTACTGAAAGCTTTTGTGAATGCCAATTTGCTATTTTTTTCTTTAAAAGTAGAAGTAGCTCTGTTATTACTCTGAAGTCAGCTACTTATATGCTATAACACTGATGTTTGTATAAGATGAGTGTACTAGAATTTTTGATATCAGGCAGATGTTTCTGGTAATTTCCTATCAACGCAGCAACAAACAGTTTAGCAATTAAATGATTCTAATGACCTGACTGAGAACTGAAGTTTAGCAACTTTGATGGGATCTACTTTCTTACTTACCAACAACTGTCTAACTAAATTAATGTAAATGTCTTTGTGTGTGTGTGTGTTCCTCTTCCCATTAACTGCTAGAAGAATCCTTTTAAACTAACTGTTTATCATGTATGTCTCTTTAGGTTTTTGGAAAACAGATTCTTCTTTGGTTGGTATCTTCCTTAAATTTACAGTTTTTCCTCTCATTACTACTGAAAAGACCAGTGATCAGGATTACTATTAAAACAGAATTGGAAGGAGTGATGAATAAGTTCCTTTACATGAGACTAGCCTAAAACAACAATAAACAGCATAGAAGCTTCCCTTAACCAACCTCTGGAACTTTTTGTTTGGTCCAAGTTCAGACAGGAACTGATTTCATCTTGCCCTTTTTGACTGTTAGTCTGGTTATCAACATTTGATTTTCTCATTTTTTCAATACAGAAACATAATCCAGTTTTGCTGACGAGGGTTGGAGTCTGTTCTTCCTTTGCAAAGCTTGAGTGCTCTGTGGAGCACTGAAGATCTGGAGAGGCAAAAGCTCATGGAAATCTGCATGTACTGAGCAAACTCAGCTGCTGTGTGGTTTCCTCACACCATGCTGAATATTGCAATTTTAATGTATATCCGTAGGGAATATCCTCAGCCCTTCAGAGCTAAATGTCAGCCACTAAGCCTTCACTGGGCCCATGTTATGGTAGCTTTGTTGCATTTTTGCAGCCCTGTTGAGACTGCTCACAGCCAGTGTGGAGATTCTCTGCTAATGACACAGAACAGGAGTTGCTCTTCCCAACCCCATTGAGAGCAGCTCCCTACTCATTGGTGTGTGTAGGACTTCAGTGTCATTGCCAGCCTTCACCTGCCCTTCTGAATTGTGAAAGAATTTCATGTAATTCAGTGAAGTAATACTGCTTGTCAATTTATGGTCTGGTTTGACCCAATTCCATGACTAATGAGATGGGGTACCCATGGACCAACACCCTGGGAGAGGGGAAGGGTGAAAAAGGGAAAGGGTAGGGAGATGGACCCAAAAACAAAACAACGGCAACAATCTGAGGAGGAAACTAATTCACTAACTAAGATATTGGAATTCAATATAATACAATGTAGTTGGAGTTGAAGCTAATAAACAAAGTGACAGAGAGTGTCTGAAACTGAAGGCCTTGAGCTAAATCTGAAGGCAAGATGGCTATAGAACCTCTGCTGCTGATGTGACCAGCAAAAGAGAGATGTCCCAGGACTTGCGTGCATTTTTATCTTTCTCTCAGAATGGAAAATGGGAAAGCAAAGTCCTCTGGGGTGTGTAGTTCTTCTCTCCTGGGAGCCAGGTACCTGGAAATTCGGCAGTTCATGGAACTGGAGCATTAACTCTTTTAACTCCCAGCGCCTTACATGATGTTGTGATGTGGAATACCAATAACAAAAATCATAAATACTGTTAAAATGTGTAATGAGAATAGCAGCATGGAATGAAAGTGATCTAAGCAAGATAGATCATAAATATGTTGGGCCAGGAATCCAATAATGAGGTTCAATCTATTGGATCCACCATTATACCATTTTTCCATTACAAAGTATAGGGTTGGGTGGTAAACAGTAGACAATTAATTAGGGGACTAGTGCAGTCTTTTCACTGCTGTAAACTGCCTTCCTTAATCCTTTCAGTATTCTTCAGTATTCCTCTGTTAAGAGAATTAGACAACTGAAGAATGGTTTGAAAAGAAGCGATGGATGAATCCAAAGGCTCAAATGGTGAATACCAGCACTAAGTTGTTACGCTTTAGGAGATACGATCATGATTATTGGTTTGAAGTTTATTGCTGTATGCATAAGATGAAGACATAATTTTCCTTTCAACAAGGAATTTGTGGCTATTTTTATACAGTAAACTGCATTCTTGAAGAAAATTTTTGGCATAGTCCATTTTCCGATTCTTTGCTATAAAAGAGAAATCCTCTGTCTTGAGAATTCTTTATCGCTGATTTGCATGATTTCCCTGGAAGTAATTGTTATCATTCTTTTTCATGTTAAAAAACAGCCCTTTCTGTTAGGGTTCTTCATCTCTGTAGTAGATGCATACCTTCCCAGACTGCTTGGATTCATCTTCCAGTCTGTTTAGTTGACAAAGAATTTCCAGATGTTTTCAGTTATAAAGTAGCTTCTTATCACTGCAGTTGTGGTGAATGAAAGTTGTTTATTTTTTCAAAAAAAGCACAAGGTGAAATAGTTCAGAAGTTACTTTGAACAAATGGAAACTTGATATGTTTCCAGAGGGGCCTGTGTAGATCAAGCACCAAATAAGAGGACCAGAGAAAGCTTAATTATGTTTTCATATACTACTAGAATGGACTGCCATTTTCACAAAATATTGGATCACTTCCTAAATTCAAATTAAGAACAAGTAAATATAATAATGGCATGGAATCTATGTGGAACTTATTGAAATGCTTCACATGCTTCCAAATGAAGAGTTAATTGATTAATACTTTAAATAATTTTTAGGTAAAAAGATGTTTTTTTTTTCCAATATCTTTTTAACAACAAGAATTTGTAAGTATCTGTGAAGATGTGAAGTTGTCTTCTGTACCTCTGAATTTTCAAAAGAAAACTTGTTGTATAGTATGTAAATGAAAATATTAAAGGAAAGATCTAAGGCATTATTGTCATTGTTAATTGAATACATCCTTTATCATTAGCATGGAGTAGTTAAGTAGTTATCTATATTCTTTACTTTTGTTAGTGAATTAATGTACATCTTACAATTAAGCTTAACATAGAAGTATAATGATGATAAATGAATTGCTGTAAACAAACATTTGGTTCAGTAAATATAATTGTGAGTGGAGTAGGATCGTAATTCAGTGTGTGTTCTTTGCCACCTTTCCAGTAGGCCATGCAGAAAAATAACATTTCCTGGCCCTATCATTATAAAGTTAATGTTCTTTTTAAGAGAATCAGTCATTACTGCAAATATTTTGCATTTCTGATATGCTTCAGGGACATAATACCTCATAACTAATTAGTCATATAAAAGAAATATGAGACCTGTATCAATAGAGGTGAAAAGCACATACCTGTAGGAATTAAAACACAAAAGAAAGGTAGATGGAAAAGGTAAAAGTTGACCTACATCTCCAACAGAAGGAAAGGAAAAATTTTCTGTTAATTTCTAAATATGACCTTGTATTATACAGTGACATGTATGCTATATTACTATATGCATTTAATGAAATACACTTATTCTGGCATCCTATTTTGGTTTGAATGAAGGGAAACTGCAGATGAATAAAAATTGTTAATTTAGTGTAACAAATAACATTGATAACGAAAATATTTAGCAAAACATATCTCTTGACATCAATTAGATGCTTTCTTCTACCTACCTGATGGATGCTAGCACTGTGTACTTAACTTTGCTTCATTTGTAAATCTCCTTTCAAAATGATGCGGTGATATCCATGTTTTAGAGTTGCTGTCCTCTCAATTTCACTGATACTTAATCTGTTCAAGAAGTGTAGGAAGGTAACTGTTTTCCCCAACCAGAAAAGCATATTGCCCAGTGTCAGATTAAGTACTGTCAAACGCAGCTCTGTGTTTCTTAACTACTTAGTTTCCTGTTTGTATTAGGTTTAAAAGTGTGCTCTGTAATTCAACTTGGAAGAACAATATCATTCATATAATTCATCTACTGATGTTTTGAATAATAGTTCTTTGTTCAACAACATTTTTTTTAAATTCAGATCTTCGTTACTTAAAGAAAATTGGAAGTGGTTTAGGGAAAAGGACTTCTAGAAAGGTTTGAGTCAACTTTCGGGGAGCTGAAGTGACCAATGTTTATTCACCTCTGCCCTCCAACGGTTTTGTGTGTAGAAGACAAGAATGAAGAGAATCTAAATTTCACCTTTCTCCCTTTGCACCCACCCCTAATTCAGCTGGTCTTTTCTTTTGCATACTGACTTCTTTTTTGTTGTTTTTAAGACTTGATTAGTTTGTGTAATGGCATGTTAATGAGGTATGCATAAGCTTAACCCTTCAGGAAGACAAGAAGCCATGATTTCCACCCTTGAAAAGCACTGCCTTTGTCACTGGGTACAGCAATGCCTGTTGACTGACTCCGTGGCTTTACTGATCCTATGCTCATTTCTGCACAGTGGCAGATTTCTGCAGGAAAGGTAGAGATGCCCTCATCCTTCCTGATGCGTGGGGACAGTTTCTCCTGGGGGAGACACTGCAGGCTTGAACCCTTCAACCTGAGGAGGGCCCTGATCCTCGTGTGCTGACTTTGTGGGCAACTGCTTTAATTGATACATTTCTGTGGCTGCTGACGTTGTGTTTTTTAAATGAAAGTAGCCTTGGCCTTGGTATCTTGTGAACTCAGTGTTTTTGGTATGCATCTCCCCTCTGCTGAATTGAATCTCCCAAGGCATATAGATGCTAGAACACATTGTTCATGAATACTGTTAGATAAGCCAGAGGTAAAAATACTTTGGTAAATATTCAGTATGCTTACCTAATATTTACATATACTTGTATTAGGAGTGTTTGTGTAATAAGCAAAAGGAGAAAAACAGTCTATCTGGGTAGCTTGTTATTTTAAATAACATACCATTTTAAAAATAAATATATGTAAGGGGCTGGTACAATATGTGCATATTTGCTTTGTAAAGAGAGATCAGTGTAGGTTTGTTTGTGTATCTCAAACTAGTTTATTCATGCAGCACTTTATAAGCATATACAGAAAATAGCCACAGTGTTGAAAACTAAAAATAACATGAAAAGTAAGGAAATGATTCTGTGGCTTTAATTACATGCTCTCCCCTTCATGGCAGAGAAGTAAAATAGCTTGGTTGTAGTCATTCTGTGGTGTACCCATGTTTCTTCTGTAAAACTCTCAGTAACATAGGATCTGGCACTTCGGAGTAGGCTACAAAGAGCACCTAAATCGAAAATGCAACAGACTATGAAATGTTAGGTAGCAAAATACGTGAAAAACAAGCATGGTCAGTTTGTATATTTATTTTCCTTGTTTCAGGATCATGCTTCTTTGTGCTGTTTGAAAGCATTGGTCTTAGAGGAGCTAGGTTTTTATGGTGGTGGCTTCTAAATTACTCAGTGAAGACTGGCAATGTCTTAGGTTTTACCCACTGAGACAGCTTCATATCACGAGTTCCTGTGATATGAAAAAGGACACTATGTTCTCTTATGGGTCATGACCCAACAATTCCAGAAATCCCAGTGAGCCATAAACTAAGAAATCGATTTAATATCTGTAACTAACAATACAGGGCAATACCATACGATGTTTTTTCTTCAAAAAGTCTTAATTTCTGTCATACCAGCCACCCTTCCTGTCTGCTGACGTCTTTTGGTGTAAGACTGAAAACTCCTTAGGGCACAGGTAATAGCCTCAGTGCATTTGTGTGCCATGCATACTTCACATCCTGCACCAAAATATTTGTGTAATTATTTTGTAGTTTCTTAAAGTAATGTTTACTTGAGAGTCCTTTGGATGCTTTTTTTTTTTTTTCCCCTCATTGATTTCACATCAATGTAACTGAAAAGAAAAAGCCCCGTGAATTCCTCCCTTCTCTCAAAGAAACCCCCTCTAGCTTACTTCCCCACCCCCTCCCCAAATTTTGTAGAATCAAAAAATGTTGTGAGCTCCTCCTGCTGGTTCAGCAGTAGCAATAGTTGCATTTAGAAGTATGCTAATGTAATGTTAAGAACCTGGCTTTTTACCACAAAAGCGGTAGTTAACTCTGTAACTCCTGATTGGTATTTCATCTTTAATTCTGTTCTCTTAGCAAAGCTCAGCATGTTTGATATTCAGTATGATGCTCTACTTTGGAATCTCTTGATGCTTTGGCATAGAGGGGGAACTTGGAGTCTGTACTGCTTTGTGTGGCTTTCTTAGCTCTAAACTTCTTTTCTGCATTTTTTTCCCCTTTAATTTAATTTTTAAGTAAGCTGGATTGTTAATATCACTTGAATGTAGCTTTTATAGCTTATGAAAAATAATGCTGCTGTAGTGGATAGACATGCGTCAGCTGTGACTAAATGTTTTGATGTACTCTTCTCAAAAGATAGACTAGAAGAGCTTTCCTTTGAAATATGTGAAGCAGTTTTAGACGCAGCTTCTCAGATGGATCTAATTAGACTTTCATACGGACTGGATGTCCGTTTGTTGCAGCTGAATTCTCATTTCATTCACCCATAACTAGAAACACCTCGCTTCAAACGTGTTTCTTCAAAGAAAGAAGGGTTTAGGGTTCCATGTTTTACTGCTTTTTGATGTTGGTTTCCCTTTAACTGAGAAGACCTTATGTTTATACAACTGTTATTATTAAGAAAACATAGCTTTGTTCAGGAGAGTTCATTCAGTATCAGTGTTGGCTATTGGTAGAAGCTGGAGATCTGTAGAATAGATCCTACTATACAAGACCAGTGGGACAGCTGTATGTCTGGCAATTAGGCTCATTGTATGGAGGATCTGAATGCAAGCATAATGTTCTAATAAAATCAGAGAACCAGGATTGTGGGAAAATGAAAATGAAGATTAGATGTACAAACAATCAGGCTCATCAATGATTAGCAGTACTATTTATTATTTACATCTAGTAGTCTTCAGAGACATTGCATGGTTCCCCATTTTAGGGTATTTCTACATGGCACAGTTTAACAATATACAAAGAAACCTGTGCTGGCTAATGTAGTTTGGGCAATGCTGTATTAATGCAGCTGTACTGCTCCTAGATGAATTAACTTGGTTAGAGCTGGTGTATGAATCTTCATGTGGCATTGCATTGTGCCATGTCCTGACACCTCAGCAGCAAGTAGTATCATGAAAGCTGTAGTGATTAAGTGTCCCTTCCAACCTAAGCCAGTCTATGGTTCCTGCTACTAGCATCACCTGGTACTTTTCTCTGCCTGCACTGCTGTGTTTTCTAAAGCCCCCTGCCTGTCCTGGTTGTCCTGCCGGTAGGCAGGTCTGGGTCTGCTGTGCAGCCCAGTTGCTGAATGAACAACATTAGGCTCTTGTCTGTCCAAGTGCTGAATGGCGCACTTCTTGGGCTCTGTACAGATTTTTATTTTCATAAAACTTGGAGAGATTTTAACATATTTGGATAATGCTAACCAGGCAACGGGTTCAGAATTTGTATGTGGGAGAATTTAGAGACTCAGAAATCAACAGTGGATTTTAATCCACCTTTCCTTCCAAGGTCAGGCTAAGGATACTGAATTATTGAAAAGCTTAAGAAAGAGAACAAGATTGTTCTCAATGAAGGAGAAAGAAAGTAATTCTGAATACTAAAAATGAACTGCAGCACTGTCTGTCTCATATAGAGAATAAAATGGAAACTGATTTTAGTAGTCATAATCCACGACCAGTGGATTATTTCATTTTCCAGAGAAAATGTACAGATCTCAAGGATATACAACGAAAAGAAATCAACTGAAAACTGAAATAGACCTGTGGCTCCATAATCCTAGAAATGCTTATTATTTCAGGTAATACTGTGTGTGCCAGTCTTTGTTTCAAAGAATGATATTGCTGTTCCAAAATCACTCAGATTTAAGGAATGCCAGATGTCAGGTGTGTGACTGAATGCAGAATCCCTTCCCTGTTCAGTATATGATACAGGTCAGCCCCGTTGTAGGGATGGGGACTGTTGTCTATAGACCTTTATTTCATCTGTTGTGAAAATGTAGAGAGGCAGTGAATCACAGAATGAGGGGAAGCACCTGGAGAGGGAGACTTGTTTTGTGGTTAAGGAGGCTGCCTGCTGATTTCTGTCTTTGCTTCTGTTCACATTTTTCAGGAGTACTTCCAAATCTTTGAAACCGTACTTTCTAAATGCAGTTAGTTTTGTATGCTCTTCATTCTTTAGCCTCATGTCATGTTCAGTCCTATGCTGGTATGTGCTAAATATGTGAAGTTCCTTCTAGAAATGTATTTGTGAAGCGTAGTGATCTATGAATGGGTAGGACTTGTTCTACGAAATGCACAGAACTTGTCCAATGTTGTGCCATTTTCCTGAGGATAGTAAAGCTGCATTCCAGTAATTTCATTTCCAGGCAGATTTTCAAGTCTGTTCCAAATAATAAAGGAGATACTGCAGCCTTTCATAGAAAAATCAATAGAATTTAGTAATGTGTCCAAAAGTATGTTCTTCCACATTAGGAATGGCTACATATTTCTCTCTGGAATTTCCGTTTTTTGAAATCTACATGACTGTTCAGTCCAAGTATTCAGTGTTCCTTTGATTTGTAAGGACCTGAAAATACAATATGATGATGTGAAGTGTTGGACAACTTCTGTACTAAGGCTCTTCCCTTCCCCCTCACACATAGCTGTGTCCCAGACCCATGCCTTTTGGCAGGCTCTTCCCCTGCTCTTCCCATGCTCCTTCTGTCTTCATTCCAACCTTGTCTTTCTGTTGTGACTGCCCTCTTGTTTCCACCAGCTAACCTCTATCAGCTGTTTCCTTTATTGCCGTAAGCACTGTGTATTTTCACAGAGTGACCTCTTTGTCACTATTGGAACAGCCCAGCTGTTTCATGCTAGCAGACTAGCTTGAATGCACAGTTTATCCCATTTTAATTTGATATCTTCCCATAGCTGATAAAGGAGGGGAGAAAGACTTTAATGATAAATGTGTATGGTTAAAGTGACATCTTTATTTTCATGGTGGTGGGCTTTCCATATTGTTAATCTATAGCAAAGATACTTTTGAGTAATATACTAACTTATATGTTAGTTTTGTAGTTAAAGAAAAACTACACACTGATGGCCAATCAGCATAACAGATACTAAGTAAGAATGAAGGCTTTTTTTTTTGTCTGTTTGTTTTGTTTAAAAATAACAGCAATTAGTTAAAGAAATGGGTAGAGATAGTGTGTCTACATCCCGTAAAATGAAAAGCCAGAATTTATACTGCCTTTGAACAAGACAGTGGCAAATTCTCAGATAAAACAGAGAAATAGGCCCTCTTGCTCACACAGCTGAAGGATCCTTCGTGGCGTTGGCAAAGAAGAACTTTCTGTAGTAGGTGAGCTATTGGTTAGAGCGAGTAAAGAACCTAAGGCATGGGTGTCCAACCTTTTAGCTTGCCTGGGCTCTGCGCCGAGTGCAGAAGAATTGTCTTGGGCCATGGGTTGTTCCAGAAGTAATGTCTCCTATTTATTTCCATGGAGACAGCAACAAATACAAAGAGCACACTTTGCATGATAGAGCAAATTCTCAACTAAAAAACCAATATTTTTCAAGATAGTCACCATCATTAGCTGTATGTTTTCACCAGTGATGAACTTTAGTCTACAAGCCATGCTTGTCAAAACCTGCATCAGTGGAGGTGACCCACAGCCGCTGTCTCTGCTGCTGAACTGCACCACTCACCACCTCACTGTGCTCACATCCACTGTTTGATCTCCACAGATGTTTAGCAAGTGTTGATGAATGCCATGGGCAGCATTTTTTCCACACGGAGGAAAAAATGGTGCCTGTGCTTCATATTTTCACACCTTTGCTTCACATGCGCTTCCAAGTCAGGTGCTCTTTTGTAAGACTGCCCCTCTGCTGCCATCTGTCACATGAGAAAAACATGTAATGGGTTACTGGTGGGAAGGTTCAACCTCTACTACTATACTACCAGCATCCACCTCTGATGTTATGGACCAACATAATAAAACAGGAGGCATTAAATTTGGAGCAGACCATTTAAAATATATAATTACTGTACATAAGTAGCAAAAGTTATTTTAGTTTTTAGTAATATTTTTATGAAAATGATTAAAAAAAAAAAGAGCAAGAAAACCATAAAGCTAGTGGGAAATGCGACCTTGTTCTTGTGCAACTAATGCATCAGTCTGGTTCAATGGCAGTGGTTGCAATTCTTAGTAAGTTTTCCACTGCTCTTCAGAAATTTTTTGTGAAATTTTACTCTTCATGTTACTTCATCCTTGATAACAGTTGTTCACTGTTCACTGTCTGTACTGCCGCAAGTGATGACACAAGTAAGGTGTGACTGTGAAGTGAGGGGTATTTTTCTCTTATAAATATCTGGGTGGGTGGTCAAGGGGTGGNTTGCCGTAAGCACTGTGTATTTTCACAGAGTGACCTCTTTGTCACTATTGGAACAGCCCAGCTGTTTCATGCTAGCAGACTAGCTTGAATGCACAGTTTATCCCATTTTAATTTGATATCTTCCCATAGCTGATAAAGGAGGGGAGAAAGACTTTAATGATAAATGTGTATGGTTAAAGTGACATCTTTATTTTCATGGTGGTGGGCTTTCCATATTGTTAATCTATAGCAAAGATACTTTTGAGTAATATACTAACTTATATGTTAGTTTTGTAGTTAAAGAAAAACTACACACTGATGGCCAATCAGCATAACAGATACTAAGTAAGAATGAAGGCTTTTTTTTTTGTCTGTTTGTTTTGTTTAAAAATAACAGCAATTAGTTAAAGAAATGGGTAGAGATAGTGTGTCTACATCCCGTAAAATGAAAAGCCAGAATTTATACTGCCTTTGAACAAGACAGTGGCAAATTCTCAGATAAAACAGAGAAATAGGCCCTCTTGCTCACACAGCTGAAGGATCCTTCGTGGCGTTGGCAAAGAAGAACTTTCTGTAGTAGGTGAGCTATTGGTTAGAGCGAGTAAAGAACCTAAGGCATGGGTGTCCAACCTTTTAGCTTGCCTGGGCTCTGCGCCGAGTGCAGAAGAATTGTCTTGGGCCATGGGTTGTTCCAGAAGTAATGTCTCCTATTTATTTCCATGGAGACAGCAACAAATACAAAGAGCACACTTTGCATGATAGAGCAAATTCTCAACTAAAAAACCAATATTTTTCAAGATAGTCACCATCATTAGCTGTATGTTTTCACCAGTGATGAACTTTAGTCTACAAGCCATGCTTGTCAAAACCTGCATCAGTGGAGGTGACCCACAGCCGCTGTCTCTGCTGCTGAACTGCACCACTCACCACCTCACTGTGCTCACATCCACTGTTTGATCTCCACAGATGTTTAGCAAGTGTTGATGAATGCCATGGGCAGCATTTTTTCCACACGGAGGAAAAAATGGTGCCTGTGCTTCATATTTTCACACCTTTGCTTCACATGCGCTTCCAAGTCAGGTGCTCTTTTGTAAGACTGCCCCTCTGCTGCCATCTGTCACATGAGAAAAACATGTAATGGGTTACTGGTGGGAAGGTTCAACCTCTACTACTATACTACCAGCATCCACCTCTGATGTTATGGACCAACATAATAAAACAGGAGGCATTAAATTTGGAGCAGACCATTTAAAATATATAATTACTGTACATAAGTANACCTTTGCTTCACATGCGCTTCCAAGTCAGGTGCTCTTTTGTAAGACTGCCCCTCTGCTGCCATCTGTCACATGAGAAAAACATGTAATGGGTTACTGGTGGGAAGGTTCAACCTCTACTACTATACTACCAGCATCCACCTCTGATGTTATGGACCAACATAATAAAACAGGAGGCATTAAATTTGGAGCAGACCATTTAAAATATATAATTACTGTACATAAGTAGCAAAAGTTATTTTAGTTTTTAGTAATATTTTTATGAAAATGATTAAAAAAAAAAAGAGCAAGAAAACCATAAAGCTAGTGGGAAATGCGACCTTGTTCTTGTGCAACTAATGCATCAGTCTGGTTCAATGGCAGTGGTTGCAATTCTTAGTAAGTTTTCCACTGCTCATCAGAAATTTTTTGTGAAATTTTACTCTTCATGTTACTTCATCCTTGATAACAGTTGTTCACTGTTCACTGTCTGTACTGCCGCAAGTGATGACACAAGTAAGGTGTGACTGTGAAGTGAGGGGTATTTTTCTCTTATAAATATCTGGGTGGGTGGTCAAGGGGTGGTCATTGTTAGACAGATCAATCCATCTGCCTGCCCAACCAGCTGAAGTTCATGATGAGATCAATTCACTTTGGCCTGTAGGTGTGATCAATTCACTTTGGCCTGAACCAAAGGTGATTTAAAATTGCTCAGGCTCAGCTGCAGAATACAAATACTTGTTGCTTGTCTTTTTGTAATTTGTCATAAATCCCAGTTCACAATGAAACCGTTACTAAAGTGCAAAGTGACTTCAAGAATAAATGCTTTTAGGAGTGTTACTGAGTGTGATCTGTTAAATGTGTTGAGCAACTCCCTCCTGAACCTCTGTTCACAACAAAAACTTTTCTATAGCTGAGGGTGTGCTCCAGAAAGTTCGGCATTAGTATTATTTTCCAGAATAGGAGGAAAATGTTTTTGAAAATGGCAATAGTAGGGACATTTGATGTTACACACAACTTTGGCACTTTTGAGTAACTTTTGAACATTTAATCTACTTTGTTGAATTTGGATGTATCTTCCTTTGTTTTTATGCTGGTCTTTGATCATAGTACTCCAGATCTGAACCTGTGTCATTGGTGCTTGTCACTGATGCTGGGATTGGAAAAAAGCTGAATGCAAATTCTGCAATTTGGTGTCATATATAAGAAATGTTTAGAGAATAATTAAAAAAAAAGAAAAATGAGTTGGGGTGATCTCTGACTGTATCATACTATGTGAATTTTTTTTCCCATTATAGAATGGCATTAAAAACCGATCTCTGCAAAGCACGTAGAAGATTAATTAACAATGGAAAAAAAGATATGTCTGATCCCTTCACCTATACAGTACCCTTTATCCCCTGCAGAGTTTGCCATCCTTTAATGTTATTTGTCATCTTCTCCAACAGGTTTCTTGATATTTTCCTCCATGCTGCCATTTGTACTTTCAATGATTCCTATAATACCAGTATCCTACAGAAACTTGTTATCCCATCCCACCAAAGGATTTGCATATTCATTTGACCTTCCCCTGCTTGTGCTTTTTGGATTTTCTGTGGAAATATATTTTGTGTAAACAATCTCTTGGATTTTGATAACATTGAGCTTCAGTGCTGTAGGAATTCTACCTTAAGTTGCATGCTGTCTTTCAGCTTGTACGGGAACATTATCCTTAGTGCAGACTGATTAGAAAACTAGGATGTTTTTTCTTTTTGTTCCAGTGTAAGCCATCTGTATTTAAAATAGCAGTGATAATCTCATTTTTTATTACAGGCATTCAAATACAGGAAATTCTCATTGGACTACTAATAGAAGTGGTTGGAATATGCCTTCCTTTCAAGGGATCATTTTTCTGGCAACACCAGGGATTTAGCAAAACTTTGTAGACTTGTTAACCATTTTACTTGTAATAGAGAATCTGTGATTTATTTGCATGAGAAAGTACTTAAGGTTCGTAGAATCATAGAATCACCAGGGTTGGAAAAGACCTACAAGATCATCCAGTCCAACTGTCCATATATCAACAATAGTTATCTCTAAACCATGTCCCTCAACACATCTAAATGTTCCTTTAGCACCTTTGGGATCGGTGACTCCACCACCTCCCTGGGCAGCCCATTTCAGCACCTGACCACTCTTTTGGAGAAGCAGTATTTCCTAACATCCAGTCTGAATCTTCCCTGGTACAACTTAAAGCCATTCCCTCTAGTCCTGTCAGTGGTTACACAAGAGAAGTCACCAACCCCCAGCTCACTACAACCTCCCTTCAAGTAGTTTTAGGGAGCAGTAAGGTCGCCCCTGAGCCTCCTTTTCTCCAGACTGAACAATCCCAGTTCCCTCATCCATTCCTTGTTAAGACTTGTGCTCTAGACCCCTCACCAGCTTCGTTGCCCTTCTCTGGACGCGCTCTGGAGCCTTGATGTCTTTCTTGCAGTGAGGGGTCCAAAACTGAACACAGTACTCGAGGTGCAACCTCACCAGTGCTGCGTACAGCGGGACAATTCCCTGCTCCTGCTGGCAACACTATTTCTGATACAAACCAGGATGCCGTTGGTCTTTTTGGCCACCTGGGCACACTGCTGACTCATGTTCAGCCGAGTATTGACTGATATCCCCAGGTCCATTTCCTCTACACAGTCTTCCAGCCACTTTGCCCTGAGCCTGTAACATTGCCTGGGGCTGTTGTGGCCAAAGTGCAGGACCCGCCACTTGGTCTCATTGAACCTCATCCCATTGGCTTCAGCCCAGCTATCCAGCCTGTCCAGATCTCTCTGTAGGGCCTCTCTACCCCCAGGCTTTTTCACAGATCAGAAGCATGCTTGTCGTGTAGAAAAAGCCTGCCCAAGAGCTCTCTCTACAGAAATGAGCAGTTCCTTTCCAAAGCGCTTCAACATGTAAAGCCATGTAAAAGATGGATAAGTCTATGTCAAGAAGTATATACAAGGCCTCAGCTGAAAAGTGCCTGGGCCACCATCTTTTTAAAGTCTTCCTCTGACTCTCTACACTACCACTTTGGAAATTTCAGGAAAACTGATTAAAATTCTTGAAATAGCTTTTAGGAAACATGCTTCTCTGTCTCCATGCCAGAGATTATATCCATATTCAGTCTCTGGAAGATGAGATCCATCTTCAGTCTGTGGAAGAGCTTGTTCAGTGGCCATGATCTGACTGTTCAATACCAGCATCCACACATCTCCCTGTATGCTTAAATGCAATGACCCTTTTCAATGCATGTCATGCTTTACACACCCAGTCTGTTATGGATTCAGTCCAGGGTACAGAAAGAAGTATATTCTGTCAGAGAAGGTGGAAGCTGAAAACTTCTTTTTTTTTCTTCTGGCTTTCTTACTAATGAGTTTACTGGAGATTCATCTTGAGCTGAAACTGTAGTGAATCTGTAGCAACAGCTGCTAGCTTGTTGTGTTGGAGCTTACTGGCGGGCAGCCCAACCCAGAAAGCTTGGTTCATACCATGCCAGATCAGAAAGGCAGCCTTATCTGGTTTCGATTGAGGGATACTGAACTATACTTACTGAGTCTCAGGAAACTTTTTTTTGAGGAAAAAGTATATTCTTAATGATACAGCAGCAATACCTGTGCAAATTGCACAGTCTCTTTATTTCAAGAAAGCACAAATAGTACCTTCATGTGGAGAGAAATACTCTTTTTCTGTGATTTATTCACACCAAAACCATGCAGGTCTTCCAGACACATGGACTGTGCACAGAGAGGCTGGCTTAAGGGGACCAGAACTGTGCTGGGGCTGCATTCAGGCAAATTGTAGGACTTTGGAAGCCTGACAATAACTAGAAGGCTCTGTCTGCAGGCTGCAGAGGGCTGGCAAAGTCACTCACTTTGTATTTGTATTTTAATCGTCAAACTTACTGTCTAATTGAAAGAAATTATTATTGCATTTCAAATAGATTTGGGAAACTGAGTGAAAATTTCCTTATACAGTAGAAATACTATTTCTATACCGCCCTTTTCACTGCTTGAATTCTGACAAAAGCTCAGAAAACCCACAAATATTTTCTTCCAAAACTGCTGCAGTTGTTTGGCTTCTTAAACTTGAAATGGAACTAAGTCACAATAGCTTATGTCCCAGCTGACAGTTGTTGATCCAAGTCTCAGCTCTGGAGTGTTTGAATGTGCAGCTCCTGTGATGAGCAAACTGAATAAAACATATATCCCTTGTAGGGTCATAATAAAGCGGAACGTACCTCAAAGAAAAAATAAATGGAGCTTTTAGGGATGTGTAGTTTGACATGCAGTTTGGAATTGTATGAAAGGATCAAATAGTTGCAAATAGTTTCCTTTCCTTACTTGTCAAACTCATGATAACAGATGAAATTAAGGTAGTGAAACCAGGGTTTCTATTGCTGTGGCTCCATTTTGATGTTCTCCTAATTCACAGTTATATGTAACAGATGGAATGTAAATAAGGTACTTCAAATCCATATTTTCTGTCTAGTTGAGTTGCTTTATTCAGTTTGTCTCTGATTCTGAAGACTTAAGGTTCTTTTCTGCGTAAGATAATGGCAAGGAAGATTTTGCAGTTTTGAACTTTATTAACAGAACTAATGCCTTCAGCAAGAGTAGTATGTCTGTAGCAAAAGTATATTCAGTTTTTATTATTTATAAGACAGCTCTGTCCTCTTTTATCTGGAAACAAAATGCGTGAAGAAGAAAATAATGGCACATATTAGATACAAAATACAATACTAAGGTACCTAAATTGTGTTTTGTTTTTGTTTGTTTGTTTGTTTGTTTAAAAAAGCACCTTGGAAAGAATCAGAGAATTTGAAAAAATCGGTATCAAAAATTTCCATTGTGAGGTGGCCAAAATTCTTTATATCAGAAAATATCAGTGCTCAGAGCCTCACTCTTAACAGCATCAAAGCTAATTCTATTTGTACAATCTCTACTTCGTGGACAGAAAGGTCCCTATAAATAGACTAGCGAAGCTGTACAGTGATCAAATGCTGAAATTATTAACAAACAAGCAGAAGACCTGTAAACTTAATGTCATAGTTGGCAGTTTCTTGGATAGAAAGTTTGTCAAGCGCAAGGAATTCTGAAAGTTTCTCATCATTAATCATATAATTGTGAATATTCATTTTTCCCAGTCCTACTTGCTATTGCTGTGATTAGACACCACCTTTGTTGTGGTTATAACAAGGAAGCTCCCCACAGTGAAGATCACTGCACAGCCAGATAATTACATTTTAGATGTATGTTAACAAGCTTTCATTATTTTTCTAGTCAATAGATGCTGTGATGCAAAATGGAGGGCTTCCTTAACTTTTAAAAAAAATCTCAGGTTTCAAACTACCTCTGTTTAAGAAGCAGGGATCTCTCATTGTAGAGAACAGGAGTTAACAGTAAGCCCAAATGATGGGTGTTCTAGTTTGTGGGATGTGTTGTCACAGTATGAGACCATTAGAATTCTGTTTTCATAAAATTATTATTCAGGAGCATGCCAATTTTTTTTTTACATTGATTAGAAAATTCATACTGAAAATACATCTGTTTTACTTCTTTTCATCTTCATTGTGTAGTTACAAAAAATTAGGTGATAGACTTTTAGCATTTCATTATGTTTAAAGCTCTGACAGCTGGTCTTGTTGATTGTTCTGGGTATTTTGACCTTCCTGAGATGCTTCACCTGTGAACTGACAGAGGTGTGTATTTGTGTCAGTCTTTAAAGCAGGTAGTAATTGAATATGATTGCTAATAAACTTGGTGTAGATAAGTAGACAGAAAAGGCTTTTTGTAGTTTTATGGGTTCTCTGAAGAGCAGAAAAAATAGGCTTTTTTGTAGACTTCAATTGTTTTCACTAAAGGATTGTTACCCTTGTTTATTAATTCTTAACCAAAAGTAATAGCTCAGGGATACTTAAGTATTCCATTCAAAGAAATCCCAGAACCCCATGCTGGATGAGGCAGGCAGTGCCCTCTGTGTCCCTGTGTCCCAGCCCCTGCTCCAGCAGCACCACCCAGAGCAGGGTGCCCAGGCCATGGCCAGGCGGCTTCTGGAGAGCTCCAGGGAGGAGACCCCACAGCCTCTGGGCAGCCTGTGCCAGTGCTCCGGCACCCACACTGTGCAGCACTGCTCCTGCTGGTCAGAGGGAACCTCCTGAGCTCCAGTTTGTGTCTTCTGCCTCTTGTCGTGACACTGGGCACCACTGAACAGAGCTTGACTCTGTCTTCTTGCACCCCCTCTTTGGGTATTTATGGACCTTGATAAAATCTCTCCTAAACCTGCTCTTCTCTAGGCTGAGCAGTTCTAACTCTTAGTCTATCCTCAAACAAGAGCTGATCTCATCCCTTCATCATTTTGATGGCTCTCCATTGGATGTTTTCTGATATGTCCACATCTACTGACTAGGAAGGCATGAGACCTCATTCCAATGAGGCTGGAGTAAAAGGAGCCTCAGCTCTGGTTTCTACTTCTGAGGCTACTCAGAGATTTTATCCAGTGAGTGGTTTTAATACAACTGAATAAGTATAAAATTTAGCTTGGATTTTATGATATTACAGTAAGGATAATGTGAAGTATGGAAAATGAAATCATTTTCTGAGGCGCTCCTGTACTTACTGCAGTATGGCTATTAAGTTATCCACAAAAAACACGATAAGTAAGGTATCAACAATTCAGTGCTAAGTTTTAAGAATTCCCCAAACCAAATTCTTTTCTTTTTTCCCTTAAAAGCAAAAATACAGCATGTATTTTAAATACAACTTACGGTTTGTACTGGCTAAAATCAGCTGCTCTGCTTCTTAGTGTCTTTAGTTCTACAAGGACCAGCCTTTTTGAAGGGGCACAAATAGCGTATATTTGTTTCTGTGGGCATCTGTTATAACAGCACAACAGCTCCAGAGAGGTTTTCTATTTCTTATTTAGCAGCAGTGGAAATTGCAGTATTCTATTAATTTGGCTTGCCACTATGGTAAAGAGGAATTCTTTGGACTGTGAGGAGGAAATGTTTGTTTTCATAGACTGCTCCTTACATATGCTGCTCCAATTGTAATTAAATATGAATATTCACCAAGGAAGTAGAGTATTTCTGAAGTTCAGTTACATTGATTTTTAAGATCCAGTATATAGGCATAGGCAACCCATCTTGTGTTTTGTATAATGCCGTTAATTATACAAGACTAATAGATAGAGTAGCAAATCAATAAAATATCACTGTGCATGTCAGATGAACATTATGGCTGTAAATTCTTTATCAGGAAGAATGTGTAAGGGGAAAAAGGAAACAAAAAGCTAGATCAAAAGCAATGTAGGGAATTAATGTGGAGAAGATGAAAGGGATGGAAGGGAACAATAGAGTTGATGTTAGTGGAGGATTAAGTAAAGCAGAATCAATCATTTTTTATGGGACAGATGAAAAGAAATTGAGAATGATTGTTATGGGAGGTGTAAGTAGTAGCAAGTTGAAAATGGCATGTATTTAACGTCTGTGTGAAAACTAAGGCTTGTTCATGATTTGTGCTGTCATTCATTTCCAGGAAGTAGCTTCCTAATAGCTCTTGCAGTATCATGCATTGTTCTGACAATGACACTCACAAAACCTTATTGGATTCTTTCACAAGAAATGATAAATGCCATGCTAGTATCATTTAACATTGTTCAGCTCCGGATAACAATTTTATTTTAGATATTTGAAGCCAGCCAAATCCTCCATTCAAGGGTCTGCAGACCCTTGTATGTGCAGCACTAGGTTAACTGGTTTGTTTAGGGAACTGTTAGCTCATTATTTGGTGAAGCTTTTAGCTTGGAATAGTAAGTTCTGCAAAGAAGCACGTCTTCTGAAAATGTGATCAGACTGACACACAGCTATAAAGATCTGTTTCAGCAAGGATTAGGAGTAGGGTATTATTTTGTTTCCTTCTCAGCTTTTAGGGTCATTCCAGTCCCTCACAGAAGAGCAGTAGTCTTGGAAAACATCTTTATCCCTGCACTTGGGAAGGTCTGAAGGGGACAGTGCTGTTGTCTTTTTTGGGCATTTATTACATAGCTAATACAAGAAGCCCAGGTGAAGGAGGCAGTGGTTCACACAAGTTGTTCATTGAGTCAGAATTCTTCCTGATTCATCGTAATTTTTCTCTTTAATTCTCTTTCGTTGCTTATACCAGTCAAGAGCCATGCTAATTACACCTTTTGGAAATCTTCAACTAATTATTGCTATTCCTGCCTGTCCTCTGTCACGCCAAAGGCTACCTGAAAGTCAAAGCATTGGATGAGGTAGTGTCTGGGAGGTCATTTTAGACAGGAAGCAACTGTGCTGGTGTGGTATTAGGTAGGCCTGTTGATAATCATTTGAACGCTGACCCTTTCAACTTTTTGCTATTTTGTGTAACAGTATATTCAACCCCGCTTCTGTCCTTGTTGCTCTTTCTGTACTGTCCTCATTTGTCACCTTCTTTTGAATAATGAGGCCTTGAATTATTTATAAACAATTATACAAGGTTTTTTTAATAGTCCTCTCTCTTCAACTTGAAATATGTTTGATTTTTAATGCATGAATTTAGCTTCATTAATGTGCTTTTCTGCGTAGGGTCCTTATTTATACTACAGGGACTGTGATTTCCTCACATTGAGATTTTGTCCCTTGATTTTCTAGGGTTATACTAGATTTTGTGATTCTTTTTTGAATCCCAAACTCAGTTTTGGTTTGTTCTTGGTTGTTTTTTGTTTTTAATTTACTGTTTTCTTTTTCTTCCCTTTTTTTTTTTTTTATCTGCTTGTGGATTTCTTTTGAAAATGTTTAGCTTTTAAAACACTTCCATTTTCTGTTTTACATGAATTTGGACTCGGATTATATTTCATGTTGATATACTTGCATTGGTATCCAGTTGACATAATTGCAGAGTCCCTTAAACTCTACAAAAATGGGGGATGTCTTACCCAGTTGTGTTTTGGTTTTGCTTTGATTTTGCTTTCTTGCATTTACCATCTCCTGAATTTCTCATGTGAACTGAATTGATTCTTTGGATTTCAGATGCAGAAGCCCTGTTTCTCCAAAGAACACCTTGTCTAGTTACATTTTCTCCTGTTTCCTGAATACAGTCTTGTGCAGAGAAATATCTTTAATGTGGCCTTTTGTCTAGTACCTTCCAGTCTCCATAATGCTTCCGACTACTTGGTGCTGCAATGGGCTGCCCAGGGAGGTGGTGGAGTCACTGACTCCAGAGGTGTTTGAAGAATGTTAGATGTTGTGTTAAGGGACATGGTTTAATGAGAACTATTGGTAATAGGTGGATGGTTGGACTGGATGATCTTGTAGGCCTTTTCCAACCTTGGTGATTCTGTGATTCTATACTTCGTGTTACAGTGTTAAAATTAAGTTTTGCTTCTTAGTGAGGGAGAATGAATTTCATACTAGGAAGAAATTCAGATGATAGGCTGATTGCTTCCCTGTAGCACATCCCAGGAGGTTGGCTCCAATTGTTTCTGTACCCTAGATGTACACTGTCTTTGTAGGCTCTGGTCAAGTAGTTTGGACTTGCTTACTGCTTTGAGAGCAAGAACCCCCCCTGGGAGAGGGGAACATGTTTTAAATAGGATAGTAGATTCCTTAGTGAGTGTATGAGGGTCCCTATCTGCCACATAACATGCTTTTTCAATGCATGTGAGATGGAGTCTGGCTAGGGTTATTGGGGTCAGGAATTGGACCTTTGTTTGAAGTGCTAGGGAAAGTAGGAAATATTACTGTCTATTGGGACGGCGAGGTCTTTGAAGTGTTTTGATCCATAGTTAAGTTTCCCACATTTTCTCATCTTTGGAATTCCATTTACATTTTGTGGCTGCACTGGAAAGTATGAAGTGATGTCTCTTAGACTGTGTTTTGTCTTTTTAAGTTTTAAAAAATTATTGTAGAAAAATTAAGATAGTGATTAGAAACAAGAAATATTAATAGAGTTCCTGAAAGGTTCCCAAATGTATTTATAAAAATATTCATCATTTGTTTCTCTGAAAAATAAGTATTTTGTGACAAAACCTTAAAAAAATAAATAAATACATTTCTCTTGGTATTTAAAAAGGCAAAGGCAATACACAGTAATATCAGAATGCCTTTTTCTTTGCTGCCTGAGACTTGGATAACATTATTGTTTTGTATTCTTTATGCATTTCCATCAAAATAGGTATCTCCAGAACTACTAATTTCTGGAGTAAATACATGGCTTAAAGAGTGACAACTATGTCTTTTATTTATGACGATCCAGAACATTTTCAGTCCTTCTTGACAGCTGTTAAAAAGTAGTTATTTTTGATGTGCCAAAAGTCTGAACATTTATAGATAATTAAAATACAAAGGTTGTTTAGCAGGTGCTGACTGCAATTTTGTAGTTACATTTTTGTAATCACTTCATGAGGTTTCTCTGCTGAGGAAATTATCTTTGTTTAATGCTAAAGGATGTCAGTAATTTGTCTCTAATGCCAAATTGTTTCAGGGTGTGCACTGCACTTTTTCCCCTACATTTACGTAGATTGGAAAACTGAACGTTCCAAACAACTTGTGAAGCAGTTTCCATATCAACTTTTATGTGCTAAAAGCGTAATTAGGATTGTTCAACCCAGAACATAAACAAGAAATAGAATGTAATGTATATGGCCTTTCTAAAGAAAATGATGAACTATTCTGTTAGCACAGCAAATTTGAATTTACCCTGGTAAAAGTCAGTAGCAAGCCACTGACATCTATTTGAATGTGAAACTATGAGAAAACAGAATTCTAAGAGATGTCTATTCACTACCATGCTTTTCTGCCTTTTTCAGTGAATTCATGGTTATCATTTTAACATAAGCAATGTGATCCCATTAACTGGTAAGATAAACAGCATTAGATGTAAACATCTGTTTTACATTGCTTCACGATTTGTTCAGCTAATGGAAATGCTGCAAAACTTTTTAGTGTTTCCTCTTTTGTGTAATTGACTTATGCTTCTTCTGATATCTCAACTTCTCCGTGCTGCTTCAGCTTTTCCTTTTTATACCTTGTGCATAGGCAAGCGTTCCTCCATTTTCTGTGTATTGCTGATACCTGTGGAGCCATGTCATTCTTATTTCCTTTTCTGGATCTATTTTAAAAGCTAGAGGAAGAGCTCTCCAATAGATATGCCTGCTATTGCATCTGATAATTCCTTACAGTTCTTTCTTTTCCCTGCAAGTTGACTGGTGGGTTTGATAAAAATGCGTATTCCTGTCTTGATAATGACCAAAAGCACCCAAGAGAGATGATCCAAGTACTTATCTGGAGAGCAGGTATTGATGGAAGGGATTCGGTAACAATCTGATGATGATGATGTTAATTTTGACCAGATTTGAAAGTGGTCAAATACTCTGATTTTAAAATTATTAAACTTGGAAATAAACAAAACAGAGGAAGTAGATTTAAAGATTTGTTATTGCATCTAGCCTCCTCTTCCCCAGTCTTTATTTTTATTTCAGAAATTGAAGTTGCTTTTTTGTCCAACCTCTGTAAGTAAGAAAATATTTAAATAAGAAACCATATAATTAATCTGTCTGTTATCATACTTTTTCCTTAATGCAGTGAACTAATACGACCCATACAGATGTTCTTTCTGGATGTTTAAGTTAGGGAAGTGCATTGGATTGCATGTGATATAAAAACAGGTTTGGCTATAGAAACAATTGGTTTTATTCCATGATATGCATACTGTCTTGAAGCACATAATGGCCAGTTTGGAGAAGATATGTAGCAGCAGCAGATATTTTGCATGTAAAGCTTTTAGTTTAAGTGCTGAATAACCTTGTGCTGGGGATATCCTAAACACTACTGCTGACCTTTGTCCTGTTGTGACAGCTGAGAGCAGCAGGTTGGAACTGCTGGATGAAATCCATACCGAATTGCCCATTGTACTTACTTCTCATCACTACACAGTGTCAAATCAAAGACACTTGTTTTGCTATTGCTTATTCTAACTCTTCAATAATTGGAAGAGAAGATAGCCTTGCTGCCATGGTAGTATGATGGGAAATGTAACTGAAGTCAGTGGCAAAATGTAACCAGTGTGGTCATCCACTCTTAGGTAACTAAATTAAGAAGCAATACAACTTCCGAATGCAATATACAATGCTTTTCTTTCTCATTGGCTATTTTGGAGCCTGCTGATTTTATTGAATTTCTCTATCAACTTGTGAATGAAGTAGAATACTCTTGCTCACTTGATGGACATAGTTCTTATGATTTCAAATACTCTTCAGGTTGCTGTGGTATACTTCATTTAGGCCAGAACTGAAAGTCTACCTAATGCATAATTATTAGTTTAGAAAGGAGACAGAAAACAAACTAGGAGGTATTGTTGTTTTGTTTTTTTTTTTTAATGCTGGGGATGTGTGTGCAGGTCTGCTTGTCTCCTTTAATTGATGTTGTTGTTGAATAAATCTTCCTAATTTATATTCTGTTCGTTATCTTGCTGAAACACTATCACTATATAGTGATACTGGGAATTTCTTAGTGGTCAGTATTGATTTGCAGCCCTCTCTCCCAGTTAAAAAACAATAACAACAAGAATTAGAGACTTGGCAGTTAGGTATGAGCAATCAGCAGCATACTGACAGTCAGGATAGGAATTTGTGAATTCTTGACTCCTAAGCTTTACATCCATGTGATATGGTTTCTTTATGAGTATTTAAAATCTACTAATTGCTTGTCTATTCTTATTGCATAACTTTCACTAACTATATATATGATAGAATCATAGAAACCTCTGAGGACCATTTAGTGCAGCTCCCCTGCAAGGAGCAGGGACACCACAGCTAGATCAGGTTGCCCAGGGCCTGATCCAGCCTTGCCTTGGATGATGAATGCTTTAAAAAAACAATTCCAGAATGTATGTCTGAAATGATGGTACAAATTTTAGACTGTCATATTCTGTAGTGACATCATAATATGATTTTTTATGATTTACATTGTGGAGTGGTGTCTCTGAACTGGAAAAAGAATGGAAACTTCAGTGGAAAGTCAGGCTCACTTAGTGATTTCAGTATGTAGGCATGATTTATGAGTCCAAAGCTCTCCTAAAACAGCATCATCTGCCTTGTAAATATTTATTTTACCATTGTGTTTTTCACTCCCAACATACTGCTTTAAATTATCTAGATTCTATTGTTGTTTTCAATGCTAGACCCTTTCAAGAAAGTGAAGGGGAATATTCCCAGCACATTATCCTGTTGATCAAGGAAAACTGGAATGCAATGCTAACTTGAAAGAGCCCAATATGCACAGGAAAGTAGCAGTATTGTTTGAATCATTTGCACCATTTTCTGGCCATCTCAGATCAATTCTTATACCTATGCTAGGACATTTGTCACAGATGACTGGAACAGCAAAGCAAGTCATAATCTTTCTTCTCTTCTACTTTGATCCTGTAGCAACAAATGACAATGGCATCCTGGGTTTCATTAAGAAGAGCATGGCCAGCAGGTCGAGGGAGGTGATGTTCCTCCTCTGCTCTGCCCTGGTGAGACCTCACCTGGAGTACTGTGTCCAGTTCTGGGCTTCCTGGTGCAAAAAAGACTGGGATCTCCTATGAAGAGTCCAATGGAGGGCTACAAAGATGATAAAGGGTGTGGAACACCTCTCTTATGAAGAAAGGCTGAGAGACCTGGGTCTGTTCAGCCTTGAGAAAAGAAGACTCAGACCCATGTCTATAAATATCTAAGGTGCAGAAGGCAAAGGGACAAGGCCGGACTCTTCTCAGCAGAGTGTGGTAATAGGAAAGGGCGTAATGATCACAAACTGATTCATAGGAAGTTCTGCACAAACGTGCATGGGAACTTCTTCACAGTGAGAATGGAACGGACTACCCAGAGAGGTTGTGGAGTCTCCTTCTCTGGAGACGTTCAAGACCTGCCTGGACGCCTACCTGTGCAACCTGGGCTAGGGAGCTGCTTTGGCAGGGGGTTGGACTCCATGATCTCTAGAGGTCCCTTCCAACCCGTACAGTTCTGTGATTCCCTGATTGTATGAAATGTATATATTCCCCACACCAGATGTGATTTTTATACCTGAAGCTGTTGCCATCAAACCTAAATGATTTCCTAACAGCTGATTTATTTTTTTGCTGTACTTTTTTGTTTTTTGTTTTTCTATTTTATTCTTAATTTTAGTAGGCTCAGGCAGGTTACAGATAAGAGCCATCATCTTAGTAATGACTCTACAAAGAAAACTAAAGTAGTGAAGCAAAGTATTTGCCACGGTGAAGTGTTTTTGCTGTCTACAGCAGTAGGTCTTACAGAGAGGATAACTTCCCTGGTGAAGGGTAGAAGAAAACACCTGCTGATTAGAGGTGATGAAGGCCATTGCTTCTCTCTAATTTTGTTTTGTTTGATTCTGTTGTTGTTAATCTGAGAAGCCGATACTTGTTGTGTGCTCCTGTCCTTGGTCTCTAGGTTGGCACACTCCTACTTCTAAAGTGAGATAAACCAAAGCAGCTAATGGTAATTTGCGTCTGTATGTGCTACTTTAAAGCAAAGAGAGATAATTTGAATGCATGCACGTGTTTGCTTTATTCTAGTGGTTATGGGCTATTTGCTATTCTTGTGATTATGGACTGAGCTGTCTATGAATGTGCTTAATACTTTGAAATTTTGAAAGAAATGATGGCACCCCACACGATGTCAAAATGTGCATTTGAAATGAAAGCCCAGCAATTCAGATTTCTGGTCTTGTTCATAGCAGGTAAAAGACTGCCTTGATGACACTTAGAGCAAATGAGTTTCTCTCCTGCAGTCATGCACTGAATAAATTGCTTGATCTAGTTTGGCACAAAAGGACATGATCTATAAATAGTTAACAGGGCTTCTTTCAGGACGAGTGATCTATAGACTGGAACTCTCTCTTGGGGTCTTTTTTAAAAGTAAGTGCTGATATGAACAAAAGAAAAGTTTGTTTTAAAAAAAGAGACCTTTTTAATGAGGTTGAAACTCATGTATTTTAACTTCCTTTTGAAAGCATCTGGACAACCACTTCAAAAGTAAAAATAACTAAACTTGGAGTCACTTTAAGAAATAGAGAAAAAAGATCAGTCCCTGTTAATGTGATGTGGGTATATTTTTGTCAACAATTAAATGATACCATGCAAACTAAAGCAGCCACTTAATTTGAATCAAAGATATTGCTGTCATAAAGGCATCAATGAATTCAGCTTTTATTTGAAAGGCAGCATTTCCAGGCTTAAAGCTACTATCTCTTCATGGCACTTTGCATGACAAGTGATTTAGTAACAGTAGTCGCAGGTAAACCTGACGTACCTGATGTCTTCTTGGCTTCATTCTTCACCAGCAAGGTCTTCTGGACCTCTGTGATTTCTTGAAAGAATTCAAGGAGGAAAACACCAGTGGTAGATGCAGATCAAGTTAGTTATTGAGACAGTTTAACCCATGGCAGTCCGTGTGACCAGACAAACTGCACTCAAGGGTGCTGAGAGAGCTGATGGTTGTGGTAGCAACCTTTGAAAGGACATTGAGGTTGTGGGAGGTATCTCATGATTGGAGAAAAGCAAGTGTTGTACCAATCTTAAGAAAAGGCCAAAAGCGAAACCAAGGGAACTGCAGCTTAGTCAGCCTAACGTTAGTCTCTGGAAAGATCATAAAGTGAATCCTCTTGAAGCACATTTCTGGGCATACCAAGAAGGAGGTAAAGAACTTAATTTGCCAGGAGTTAATCAGCCTGACAGCCTTGGTAAATTAATTGGATTTGTGGACTGCCAGAGAGCAGCAAATGTTGTTTACCTTTATTTTAACCAGTCATTTGACACTGTCTTGCACAAGATGCTTGAAAAGCCACTTGAGTGGTCAGACACTCTGGATCATAGTTAATGGGTTGTACTCTCCTCAGAGGTCATCAAAAAGTAGGGCACTGCTGGGATCTGTCTTGATACCAGTCCAATTCAACAATTTTTCACTGATCTGGAGGAGGTAATGGAAATGTGTGGTCATAAAGGTTAGAGATAACATAAAACTGAGGGAACTGCTCAATACAGTCAAGGGCAGTGCTGCCACCCAGTGGGATGTTGGCAGGCAAAAGCAATGGGCTAATGGGAACTGTGTGTGATTTATTAGCAAAGTTGCTGTCTAGTGGACACACTATCTAAATGTGATCTTATGAGTTTTGAGTAGAGGGAGATAATCACTTCTGTCTACCAACAGAGCAGGGCTCTGCTAGACATTTTTATCTCCAGAGCATGCTGCTGCCTTGTTTATGTCCAGTTCTCATGTCTGCTCAGATCTCCTGGTCCTCTTTCTCAGAGCTGTTCCCCAACCAGTCAAGTCACAGCCTCCATCATTTCAAAAGATTCTTCCTTACCATGTGGTGGACTTAATAACTTGTCTTAAATTTCACAAAGCACCCATTTGCTCATTCCTCTGTTCCCTGTAGAGTTTGTGAATGACAGTGGTGCCCTACAGTGTTGACTGTGCCAACAACTTGTCAGAGGTGCACTTTGTCATTTCTTCCAAGACTCTGAAAAAAGTGTCATGCTTTATGGGTAATCAGTCAGATACTCTGCCACTAGCAAATATAGCCCAAAGAATGGGAAGAAAGAAAATCATACAAGAAGGAGGAGAGGGCCCTCTGTGGGCTATGGCCAGCAGCTGGAGCTGGCTCTGCTCACAAACGCCATCTCTGCAGTTCTTCTGCCACGTATGTCCAGTACATCCAGCAGGCATCATCAGGCAGGACACTCTAGGCCAGAAACCAGACCAAAAGCATCAAGTTAAAGTTGAATTAAACATTATTCTGGGAGACATGTTTTAAGTTAGTCAAGACTCAAGGCTGGCTCGAAGATCTGCAGGCATAATGTAGATAGGCATCACGAAGGAAACAAGTGCTCGAGCTGCCCTCCAGTCTACTGGAAAACCACCTTCATTTCCAGGAGAAATGACATGTGCCAGATGTATCTGAGACTCTGCATTAGTAAATTAACAGGGCTATAACACTCAGGCTTATGCTGCCTCCTCTAATTGCCTGACATGCATATAGAATGCCAAATGATGTTATTTAAAGGAAAAGGAACACAAATTGTGCTTTGCAGCACTTTGCATTATTGGTTAGGTGAACATTGGGAACTCAGTCCACAAGAGTTGAAGGGGCTGCTACTGGTTCAGGTGCATGGCAGCGAAATTGTGTGTGCTGTAATAGTAGAACAAGCTTTGTGACTTTTGCAACATTGTGTACTGGACTTACCATTCTTCTTTCTGAGGCCTCATTTACAGTGGCTTATGGATTTAAAATAATTGTGAAGGAGGACTGTGGCTGCTTTTATCTTTTTTGCCCTTACATGGGGACAAACAATCCTATTAAATATATATATATGTATAACTTTACCACCGCCACACCACATTTATTCATTATTCGCAGGTGAAAGCAGCTGCCTAGGAGCACATAGCTCTATTTTCTGAGAAGCCTGCTGCAGTTTAGTGAGGCATACATTAGTTCAAAGAATACTTTTTTTTTTTTTTTTTTTTTTTTTTTTTTTTTCCTTCTGACCCTTTATTCTTTCTTGAACGGAGGAAACATAGAAGAGGCAATATCTTATCTATCTATTCTTTAGACTTGCTGTAGGCATTAACTTTAGCATCTTTTCTTTTAGGGTGGATTCCACCAGAAATTCTTTGATACTAATTTAATCTGGAATCAATGGCGTCTAGACTTGTATAGACCCTTGTGAGGGATTTTAAGCAAATCATTTACTGCTGTAACACACTTTTACTTTTGTTCTTCTGTACAGTGGTGAAAGAGCTAATTATTAAATTGTGTTCGGTGTGGGATATTGATGGAAAAAATCTTCAGTAAGATTCTAGGTAATCCTGCAGTGCAAAAAGCATGGTGTACATCTGAACCCTTTTGGAGGCCGGTAGTCTGGTATGCTTTTATAGCATCTCTCCTCCTCCATTGGAGAAAGGTGGCAAATGATATTTTCAGGCCTGGTTCCAGTGCAGACAGTCTGCCTTTGTTACAGTGATAGTAACAGATAGCTTTTTCAGTAATTGCCTTAGCAGAGTTCAATTGCTAATCAAAGGTTGTTGAGGCAGAGCACCAGGTTTGCTTTTCTCCAGACCTTTTCAGATTGCTGTTCCCAATAAAGGCAGTATTTGCTGATTCAGGTTTGCTGGGAGTGAGCTGGATCCACTGGTGTGTTCCAGCTGCTTTTCTGTGCTCTGGCAATGCAAACCAGCTGCAGGTCTGGTTTAACTCAAGTCAGGTTTATGGCTGTTTTGCATCACTGGAGCAGTGTAAAGTACTTGAAGCATGCCAGCTAATCTGGCCTGTTGCTGAACCATTGTAAATGACTTGTTTTTCTTCGTGTTCTGTGCATGTAACTTTATTTTTAGCTAAACCCTCCAGGAATTGAGTAGATTGTATCACTGTAAGACAGATTTTATGCTCTGAACTAAAGTCTATAAAATTAGAGGATTTTTAAGATAGATTTTTTTTCTTAACTGAAAAAAATTATCGAATTACATATTGCTTCTCAGCACTTGGTTGCTATAGATTTCTTTTAAGCCACGCTAAGATTACAGTTGCCTGTTCTCATTGTAAGATGAAATAATGATTAGTCTGAGATCTAAAAAAGAAGGTTTTTATAAGTTTTATGTTACAAAACATGGGATCGATTTTATTCTGGATACAATAATTTTGTTGTAGTCTGCTGAGAATATATACAATGTTCGTGTCATTATCAGTATTGTCTGGTTGAAAATATTCTGAGATTTTGGGAGAGGAGGGAAATCAGCCAACAGTATTTTTTCTTCTGTTTATAGTAAGTCTTCTAAATGAAATCATATTTACCATGATGACATTCAAAACATGCCACAAACATTAATTGGTAATTATGTTACTCTGTGTATAGCAGTATATCTTTTTTTGTATTCCAGCTCTGAGGCTCTTATAATGTTGAATGAGTTATGTGCATATCATTCAGTGGAAGAATAAGGGATGTGTCATTACACCTTCTCTGTGATACTCAAGTGTGCCTGTACTTCCTCCAGAACTCAGGAATTTTTACGCAGAAATATTCTTGAGTAAAGATCAAGGGTTGATGTTGGGGTTTTATTTTGGGGTAGTTGCTACCTGGATAATCATATTGGCATTCAAGTCAGAAATTGCGTTCCTCTGATCAGCTGTATATTAAGAGAAAACATGACAGAATTTACAAAGTTTTATACACTTTTGAGGCAAAACACCGAAGAATTAATTACTGCCTCATATTAATTAAGATAACAATGCAAAACCCTTCATTAGGAGCATAGGAGAAGTTCTTCCCTTGGTCCTTGGAGAGAATATTATATGCAAGCCCTGTTGTGTGGGTTGCAAGGTGTCACTGGAATTTATATGCATTACTTGTCTAATTGCAGTAAATGTAGCATGTCCAGATAGGTTTAAAAGTTGGATGGCTGTTTGTTACTTGCTGGAAATCACTTGAAACCTTGCTACTTGGAGGCAGCTGTTCACAGGTCCTTCACCTCTCCCCAGAGATAGCTAGAAGACTCTGTTGTTGGACCCTGTCTTTTATGGCAGAAGCAGTAAACATGACAGGTTGTTTGGGAGCCATCTGTTTTAAAATGGTCGCTGCTTTGTATGCAGTAATGAACTTGAGATCAGTTTTCTGTCTGTCTTCATAGTAACAGCCTTGTTTGGTGTCACAACAGGTGGAAGTTGATGGGATGAAACTAAACGTGACCAGCGAGTGGAACCTGGCTTCACCCTTGTTGTCTGTCACCATCGATGGCACTCAGAGGACTATACAGGTAAATTTACCAGTGCCTTTATCTGTGAAACTGAACTAACCAGAATTCTTTAGATGCAAAAATAATATTGATGCATGGGGTCTAAACTTTCGATATCATAAAAATCATGCTATGCTGTGTGAATAATAGAGTCTTTGAGTTTTGAATGCGTTCAGACCTTCAGTAAAATGAGCTTCTCTTAGAGTTCCTCACTTGGAGTTTCAAATATCTTTCATCTCATCAGAAGTTGCTTATTTTAGAAATTTACTCCTGTTGTTTACCATCTCCTTACTAGGTGACTGGAAGTACAGTTTACAAAAAGACGGGGTATGGAATTATTAAATTATTTTGTTTTTTTGTGTACAGCATTACCTGTTTTACATACATTAATCAGTAATACAGAGGTCAGATTTCTGATAATTTACAGTGAAGTACATGCGGTTGTTTTCATTTACAGCCCTTGTAAATTACTCAAATGGAAATGCTATTTTTTCTGTGGGTGAGTTTGAAAGACTAATAATANTAATAATAATAATAATAAATGTTACTGAGCACAGTCCTTGATAGATGTGAGAGGGGTTGGACTAGATGATTTCCAAAGGTCTCTTCCAACCCCTTATGGTTCTGTGATTCTGTGAGAGTGAAATTTTCACTACATGCCTCAGTAACTTCCAGATTTCAGTTTTGCAGATTTCCTGGGCGATTACTGCCTACTTAAAGGCTTGTGTATATCTAATATATATATTCTACAGTATATTTTTTGTATTTTAATACCAATCCATTCTACTGGTATTTTACAAAGTAAATTCCTGATCTTTGAATTTGAAGAACCGATAGCAGTATTTAAACATGAAATCTGCTTAGGAGAAAAACATATTTAGAATGGGTACCTATGTTCAGAAGACCCTGCTGAAAGCTGCGTGGGTCTCTGAGGATGGCTAATAATAGTTAAGAACAGTTGACTGAAAGTGTAATATTTGAATTGGCTCATAGAATTAGTTTCAGAATTAATGATGGTGAGATCTGAATCAGCTTTCTACTAGGAGCTGAGCCAACAACACCTAGGTATGATCAAGTTGTATGAAATTCAGCAAGGCTGGCCATAACAACAAGCCGTGAACTGGCTGCATGTATTTATCGAACAGAACATGAAATAAGCACAAATGTTGTTTCTTTCTCTATGTTTTCATGTAAGCTTTGGTTTTAGGACAGAATCTTAGTAGCTTAAAAAGTTATTAATCTTCTGTTGTACGTATGTAAAATTATGGGAACCTGAAGCCTGACCTCTGGTATCCACTCACTGGAATCTATATTGTTTTTTTTGGTTAGATATTTCTCTAGACTTGCCCCACTGCAAGAACCAAATTAGACAATTGTATTCCTGTAGGTCAATTTGTTTCCAAAAGCAATTGACCCCTGAGTCTTCAAGTGTCCTTTTTCAGCAAGACTTAGCCCTAGAGCCATTTAAACAACAAATATGGATAAATCGAATAAGTCCAGCTGTGCTTTATTAATTTTCAGCCAGTCTAATTTCTCTTCGTAGTTGGTTTCATTCTTCTAAATGTATTCAACCAAGTACAGTCTCTATGAACATTGTATTTCTTTGAAGGATTATTTTATGCATCTTCGGCTCGTTCTTCTAGTCTGGCCCCTGTCCAGCAAAATACTTAAGCATAGAAGCAGGAAATAAATTATTTTAAAATGTTTTGGTTTAAAATGTATTTATGTAAATTACAATCTAGACATTCAAATTATTGCATATCCATTGCACATTTAAACAAAATTAATTAAACATGCTCCTGTATTTCCACCCTTTTGCTAAAGGCTCAGTGTACATTAAAGCAAAGCAGGGCACTAACAGTGAAGTTTAAGAAAACTTACGACTTTAAAATGCAGGTTTTCTAAACTGCTTCTAGACTAGGAGACTTGGGAGTAAATCTGGGAGCCTTAGGAGAAGTGTGTGCCCTACTTGCAGCCTGTCCAGGACATATCAGGGCACAACTAGGATGTGTGGCAGCCCCCGCTCGTGCTTTTGTTTCCTTTGCAAGGAAGCCCATCTGCATGTCACAGATGGGCACTGCAGAGTGCCTGGCCAGCTCCCCAGATGATAGAGGGACCAAAACCCAGGGTCCGTTTTCCTACAGGATAAGGTCTCTCAAACCTTTGCACTGATTTGGATTGCTGTGAAACTGTAGGATGCTATAGAAGGTGATAAAATGATGAGAACTTTGGATCACTGGAGCAAGAGATTTATCAGGTACAGTCTGCAGGGATGATGGTCAGGGATGGACCCCATAACATTTCTTGAAGTGTTCAGATTCCGTCACTGTTCATTGTTGTTGTTAATTCTAGTAATTCCTCAGCTGATCCCACTGTCTCATCATTTTCTCTGCTTTTGACTATTTGAGGAGGCTGAATTAAATACATTGTGAAGGGTAAGATTTTGTGCGCCGTGCTAATTAAATTTTTTGTGTGCAGAAATACTTTACTAAAATATTTCCTATATGTTTTTCCAGAGATGTTAGTGGCTTTGCAATCTGCATTAAACTAAGATACTGTGAATTTAGAATCTACCTTTGCTGAAATTCAGGGAAGTGTCTGTAGGCATGTACAGGCATTCCCCCGCTATCGGTGCAAGCTGGGGGACTTGAGGATAGAGCACAGTCCCACTAAAAAAGAGTTGTACTGGTGGATGGTAAGCTGGACAAGAGCCAGCAGTGTACCCTCGCAGCCCAGAAAGCCAACTGAATCCTGGGCTGCATCAAAAGCAGCGTGGCCAGCAGGGCGAGGAAGATGCTCCTGCCCCTCTACTCTGTGCTGGTGAGGCTTCACCTGGAGTACTGCATTCACATGTGGACTCCTAGTACAGGAGATAAGTGGACTTCTTGGGGCATGTCTAGTGGAGGACCACAAAAATAATCCAGGGAATGAAGCACCTCCCCTACAAGAATGGGCTGAGAGAGCTGTGGCTGTTCAGCCTGGAGAAGAGAAGGCTGCAAGGTTACCTGATAGCAGCCATTAAGTATCTAAAGGGGGACTATGAGAAGGAAAGTGACAGACTCTTTAGCAGGTTCTGCTGTGATAGGATAAGGGGAAATGATTTCAAACTAAAAAAGGAGAGATTTAGATTGGATATATGGAAGAAGTTTTTTACAGTGGGGGTGGTGAGGCACTGAGACAGGTTGCCCAGACAGGTGGTGGATTCCTCATCCTTGGAGACTTTCAAGGTCTGGCTGGACAACCTGATCTAGCTATGGGTGTCACTGTTCATTGGATGGAGGGTGGATCTTTTAGGGGTCCCCTCCAATGGAAATGATTCTGTTATTCTGTGTGATTGTACTGTGTCTTCCTGAGGATTCAGATTGAAGGGATTGGTTGTTATTTGATTTAAAATGCTTACTTAGATATTTGAATATGATGTATCCTTTCAAGCAATGCTAGAGAACAAATGAACAGTAAGAGCTGAAAAGAGGGAGTTGAATGATGGAAAATAACTATAAGAACTTGGATGGAAACAGGAGGGGAAAGCAGTGATTCCAAATGGTATTCTGGAAAGCAGCAATGGCTGAAGGTCAGCGAGGACTGCTGTACCCTTCTACCTTGTAAAAATCAGCTGTATGTCAGTGAGCCCTATACCTGTAGGAGAAACCATGTATACTAGATTTCCCTCCCTGAGAAGGGGTGGAAGGGGGGAAGAAGGGAAGAGAATAAGCTGGTTTTCCTTTGAGCAGAACATCACATTTTATTCCCTCATGTGAACAACTTTGTGGAACCACCAGATAAAACAATGAATCCAAGAAGTCAGGAGGTATACTTTAACGTAGCTGCAAGTCCTCTGACAGCATGCTATAATCAGGTTGCAAGTAGGTGCCTTATGCACAGGGGGATCAGATTGCTTGGGAAAAAAAGTGCAGGTGGGAGGTCATCAAACTCTCTTTGCTTTGGCACTGCTTGTATTTGAGCAAGTTCTCAAAAACCAGCCCACCAACCATTCAAATTCTGAGCCTCCTCTATGGCTAAATTTTACAACCCCTTAGTGCTGTTTTACAGTCCCTATGAGATTATTCTGTTTAATTCTTTGCTTTTACTGATCCCATCATCAAACCCTTAACCCATACTTGTATGCCATCTACTTGCAGACAGGTCCCTATAGCAAAAGGATTCTGTGCCAAAATAAATTCCTTGTCGCCTTCTCTTGCTTCCTCTTGTCCCTCTACCATGTATCATACACACCCTGCCACCCCACTGGTGCATTATCAGCTCTAATGGGGCCTGGCATCCTTTAACAGGAGCTCAGTCATTCTGCCTGGAGCTTGGGAAGCTCTTGGTGATGTTTGGCAGCTTCAGCAACACAGCATTATGATATCAATGGCAGTGTCCTTCCTTCATGTTTGGGTTTTAGAAGGCTGGTCTATGCTGAGTTGATATTCAATTACATAAACAGAGCTGAGTTAGGTAGAGTCCTGACAGCTCAATATTACTTCAGTATTAGCCTTACGTTGAGCAGGGAACTTGACTACCTGATTTCTAGAGGTCGCTTCCAGCCTAACTGTTCTGTGACTGTGTTGGACATCTCAAATTCTGTCATAAAAAGGTCTTTGTCCGTCACAGTAAGGTGTAATTAAGAGTAGTGGAGTTACTAAGCAAGAATGTGATTCTGTAAAGCTGAAATCATCACTCAGGCTTCAAGTGCTTCTGTAAATGAAATAGATGACTCTCTATTAGTGGAGTTTTTTCTCCTTGCCATATTATGGGTAATTCAGTATTGGCACTGATAGTTTTTTCCTTTTCATTTCATTTTTTTTATTGCGTCAACAATTCCAGCAAGAGGAGAACATTCTAGATCTTGGGATATGACAGATTTTAAGTGTTTCTCTATCACAATGTTTCTTTTGATTATTTTTTTGGTTTGTAATAACAAAAAAACAAAAATGCCGTAGGTTAAGAAGTCTTTGTTCCTGGGAAATGTCTGACATTCTGGGAAATGTCTGATAGGAGAACAAAGCCTTTGCCCAAGTATTCATTTCCTTCAACCTAGTGGGGACTTTCTTAAATGTATGATTTTTTTTAAAATCCATCTATCTTTCTATATATTTTTTTTACTGTTCTGAGATCTCAGATGTAATCTGTGATAATGATATGTTATATAGGCTTCTCCTTTGAAGGATCATTACTTCTGCAAACATTTTCTTAAAGTCTGAAGATGATTTTGGAAAGCTTTAGCAAACGTGTACATGAAGGCTGCTCCTTAGTTCATTTTTTGGTGTTGTGCAATCACTGTGCAGGCTCCACTGTTGCCCTTTACCTATGAATTGAGAATTATTTTTGCTAGGTTGCCTCTAGAAGAGGGACACAATGATTTGCAAATAAGGACAGACATTTGAATCCTTACAAAACCATAGGCTCAGTCTTGAAACTCAAAAATGTCCAACGGATGTGATGCTGAGGAACTGAATTTTATTGCATCACTTGATGCTCCCTTGGTATCTGGGGCAAGTACAAATGAGCAATCAGATATCCCAAGTAAAAGACAAATACAAAACCTGTGACGTGCAATGTAGCATACCTTGCTGTGTTTTCAGAGTTTTAATAATAAAAAGATGGTAATACCTGTCAGGGTACTGTTATTGATGTAACTTTTTTTCCTTGCATTTGCACAAAGAGAACTATAGATTTTGGCAAATTACTTATTACAGCCTTATTGTTGCCTAATGATTGCTATGACAGTGTCATAGAATCACAGAATTGTGGGGGTTGGAAGGGGCGTCTGGAGATCACCAAGTCCAACACCCTGCTAAAGCAGATTCTTTGTATTCCTCCTAACTCCTGGTAATGAGAAGTTGATCCCTGTCCATACTGCCCACATCCTCCCTCAGTTGCTGCTTTCCAGTGCTGCAGAGCTGTTTGTTGTAGAGAAGCCTGTCTTTTTAGTCATGTGGTGCCCTCAGAACATTTCCCAATTCTGTTGTGTCCTTTCAGAGCTATGAGGACCAGAACTGTGCTCTGCATTGAAAGTATGGGCCAAGCATAGAATTATACCATAATTTAATAGTGTTTACTGATGTGTTATCCATTCTCATTATTAATTTTGAATGTTTCCTATGGCTTTTTGGACCAAAACCACGCATGAAGCTGACAATCCTATTCAGTTATCTACTACAATTCCAAAATACTGCTTCTGGTTAGTAACAACTGAGGGAGAGGGAGGGAGAGGAGAACAGAGAACAGCAGGGAAAAAAAGGCAAGGAGGTTTTGCCAGGAAACTTTGAAGCTGTGTAGCATGCCAGAGCAGTTATTGATGTCCTTGTATCACCTGTGGCAGATAGCATATATGGTGGAGGTGGATGCTTCCCAAAAGATGCAGGAGCATAGAGAAATTACAGTTAGAAGGAGTTAAGAATCTTCACTGGTACACATAATTTATTGCGTATCTTCTAGGTGTTTCTGAAGGATGTGAATGATGTGCTTTAAGTAATTATCAGATCATTGATCTTGCTGGGTTTGGGAGGAATTCTGTGCAAGAAAGCTAGTAATAGTACCACTTCATCTTTTATTTCCAAGATTTGTAGAGAAAGAGGAGACTTGTAAGAGCTAGCCACAATGACTCTTCTTGCTGTGATTATCAATAACGTAAATTAAAACAAACATTACTATTATGCCTTGGTTGGCACTGGTATTGCCAAAACTGTTAAAAGCACTACTTTTTGGAGATCACCAAGAACATACATATAACCTATATGACGGCGGTGTGGCCAGCTCAGGGTGGACTCAACACTTGTCCATGGTTTGAATGGAGAATGTGTAAAGAGAAGAGGAAAATTCAAGAAAGTAAAAGATCACAAGATTACAGATTATTGCAGCCTTCTATTTTTTATTTTTTTTTAATTGAGAAGCTGGGGTAAAAAGCACATACCACCACCCTTAAAATTCTTTCATGAGAATGATTTTTTTTCATCCAGGAAGGAAATGAGTCAACTACC
Source organism: Odontophorus gujanensis (assembly GCA_013399175.1). Lineage (NCBI taxonomy): Eukaryota > Metazoa > Chordata > Aves > Galliformes > Odontophoridae > Odontophorus > Odontophorus gujanensis. Next base: position 81,376 of record VXAB01007699.1, on the reverse strand, counting down.
ATTCCCAGTAAATCCCTCTGGGACTAATTGTCCACTTGTTAGAGACAGGTCTCCTGCAATAAAGCTGTGTCTACAATCAAATTTCTCCCTTTCTTTAAGCTAATGAGATTAGTAATATCCTGTGCTGTGCAAAGGGTTAATCAAAGAAAGTTAGTTGTCCCCATATCTTATGACATACTTTTTTCCAAGGAGCTTTAAATTTTAGTGACAGTATTCAGAATGAATGACTGTAAGGATTCTGTGTGTGTCCAGAGGCCAAGATATTGTATTCAGTTGTTGACAGACCTCATCATTTCATATGTGAACCTTGAAAGACAATAAATTGTTCTCTTGAACATGAGAATATGGGGGAAAGGGGAAGAAGGGCACGGAAGAAGTGAGAAAGGACTTCAGATCTTGCTAAGAATCTATCTTGGAGCCATGATCTGTATCATCAGATGAAGAATTGCATGGCATCGTATTAACCCGCACAACATCCCTAATGAGAGCAGAACATACCACAGCATGTCAGAGGAGGATAACACTCCTAAAAGTTTAACTTGTTTTATGATTTAAGGTAATAGCAGCAGATATTAGGGAGAAAAACTCCTCACAGTACTGTGAATGTGCATAGCTGGAGTAAATATCTTTCAGGTTAATGCTTTAGTGACACCAAGTAAATGGTCTTCCGTGTGTATAGTTTTGGGTAGCAGTATTATTTTTTAAGCTTATCATCTGCTGTCTTGTAATACCTACCTTTGTCAGAGGGCTAAGGGAGCACATGGACATTGTTGGAACGTTTTCTTTGTAAATTTGATAACCATATTGTGGTGACATTAACACGAAACATTTCTGTGTAGAACGTATAATAAAATTATGTAACACACGACTTTAACATTGAATATCACCTAAAGAAAAATCGTTTTTCCATTTTTTGTTTATGGGCGAAGTTCCTAAGACAGCTACTGCAATTAAATCTCAGGCATTAAGAGCACTTTACTTCTTAAGTTTGTGATGTGTCACCTTCGACACTTCTGAAGGTGCAGTTCCTCTATATGAATTGGTGCCTTGTAAGCCATTCATGCTGTGCTTGACATCTGTATTTGGGCTACTTGAGGGTAGGTTCCATTCAGTCATTGGAAAAGGATTCAGGTAGCTTGTGGCAGATGCTGGGGGAGGCCAGTATCTTTAGCATCCTGAAAGAATCCCTTATAAAGGGTAAGAATAGTGCTATTTAAACCAGTCTTGGAAATCTCTCACACGTCCAGATGCTGCGTACGCAGCACAACTTGATCATCTCGTTCCCTTCTGAGTGACTGCTGTCCTTGTATGAAACTGGAAAATGTGGACATGGAAGAACAGCTAACTGAGGCTCCATTTATTCTGAAGTGTGATCTTAAACTGATATTGGATAGGAGTAGAGCAGCATGTAAAATCTAGCTAAGTTTCCACGTGTAGTTTACTGCAGTAAAATGAGGAAATGATGGCACCACCAGTAGAGAGCACCGAGTTGTGGCAGAAGTAGAGATCCCCTAAGTGGAAAGGCTTGCAAGGCTGTACATTTCATGAACATACACTGCAGTGCAGTCTTCAGTGTACAAGAAAGCTTGATCCCATTACTAGTCTGCTTGTAGATTTGCTATCCAGTGTCCTGACCTTTTTATAAGAGATGAGAAAACATGCAAGGAGGCTACAGGAAAAGGGCCCCATTGCTGCTGCATGACTTCTCATATCAGGTTTTACTCTTCTGAAACTTCTGAAACAGAACTTCCCTTGAGATTACCTGTGGGCTGGGATTTTATACTATGGAAAGGGAGTGCTGAAATGTAGGTCTGTTTTCTGCAAAGGTTCTAGAGGAAGATGGTAAATTAGATGGATAAAGCAAAACTAATCATCACTTTTTGACAAAATGTAGACTTCATTATTTCGCTGTTACTTCTGCAGCTTTCTCCTCCTCTCTTTACCACCCATGGAACTCCAAATATTGGACTGATGTAGATGAATGGTGGAGCATTTCAGACACCCTCATGTACACAAAATAATGTTACTATCAGCTGGATATACTGTAACTCTAGAGGATAAAATACTGTTGGTTTTTTTCACCTGTTTTTATATACATTTTTAGTTGAACCTGTCTCAGGTTACAGGTACCATTCTAAATGTGAGTGGAATTCTACCCTGAAAATTCATATCATAAGACATTCAGAATTTCTGGTAGCAAGTGGCTGAGGTGAAACATCAGGGGTTGCAAGAAGTTTTGCATTTTGAAAAGCAGAACAGTGTTGGGAAAACACATAGTTTCACTCAGATTTTTATCTGTGGTCTTCTAGAATTATTCTAGATACTTACCAGCATGTTTTTTGGGTTTGGGATTCTTTGTTGTTGTTCTGTATTATCTGGCACATGTTGTCTGACATGGAATGTAGTGATGCCCCCACTTGAAAAAAATTGCAGAACAGATTGTGACAGTCTTTACATTTTCTGCAATTAATGGTCTCCAGCATTACTTTCAGCAAATAACAGTAGCATATAGTAGCTGAAGACAGTTGTGTTTGGAAAACTTCAGTACGTTACTTCCTGCCTGTGAATATCCATTTTGACTTGACACGTTGCTTTTTGATTAGTAACCAAAGCAAGAAATCGCGTTTGGTCTATTTCAGTTTCTTTGTTTTGATACCATTTCTTCCCTGCAGCTGCTTCCATCAAATAGCTTGGAGATAGCCCAAGATACCAGAAGATTTGTGAAAAATACTGAATTCTTGTTCGAGTTTAATAATGTCTATGTCAGGTTAGATTCTCTTTCAATAATATGTATTTTATATTTGTCTGAGCTTCTTTATCCTTCTTCATGTAAAGGTTATTATCGTTTTTATCTGAAAGTGCTCATCCACTGCGGGCTTAATGCAAAGCTGATTGTAACCCCACTGCATCTTGCAATGAATAGATCATTGATACTCAACTAAGTGGAAATAATTTTCTATGGCAAAGCAGAAGAATTTAAAGTAATGTCACACTAACCTCTGGTAATTTACTGGGATTTACAGATTAAAATGATTGTTTGCAAAATGACTGTGGTATAGCATACACTTAGAGTAGGAAAATCGAACACATTCTGTATGATTGTGTACACTTGCCTATTTTAAATGCATACGTGAGCATGTTGTTTGTGTATACATAGCATATGCAGTTTTACATACTCTAACCTGGGTGTAAAAATACATATAAGATTTATGTAACACACATCCATTTGCCAGCTTTGAGGCTACGGATGGATTTTTTAAAAGTTGTGATTTCATTTTTTCCAGATTAGATTTAGCTTGTTAATATTCAATAAGGAAAAATCATTATACTTTTAATTCATGTCATGCTAATTAAGGTGGTCCAAACCTCAGTCAATTGAGCAAACCCAGAAGAGTTATGTTTAAGATCATGCAATTGATATCAGCAGTGTAATTTTACAGTACTCCCAGGTGAACATACGGTGTTGTTTTGTCTTTGTTTAGGTGGCAGCCTTCCTGTGCTTTTTGGTGTAAACCTCTTAGTAAATAATTTGCAATTTATTAGGAAAGCAGTGGCAACGCATATTATTAGTTATTCCCTTACGTTACCTCTATTTGATTACTTTCCTGCTATCACATGCAACATGAAACCATCTATTATGAGGTATAGAATATGTAAATATCTAACTCAACAAGAGTAACTGGAGACCGGTCCTTTTTCTAAAGAGGTGGAAAATAAAAGAATAATTGTTAACCGTGTCCTTTCATTTTCTTGAAAACATCAATTACATTTACAAATCCCAGAAACACAAGCCCACCAGTGGAACAGAAATAACTCCTTTCAATATGCTTCAAAAAACCTAATCACATCTAACAGCTGAAATTTATTTACAACTGTAATTTGAAACATTAATTATGATAATGTGCTGACTTCTTTTGTAATATGTTTCTCAAAAGCCTGGCAATTCTCTTTTTGGTCTTGGTGTAACATATGTTTTGTGACTTGCAGAATTTCTCTGTGTTTCTTGAAAGATATCTGGAAGGAAAACTTCTTTTTCTCCTCTGTATTTGTTAACTGTTTTCATCCCCTTCTTCC
>VXAB01007699.1:0-77258 GCA_013399175.1 Odontophorus gujanensis | reverse complement strand
GTATTTTTTTTTTGTACTGGCTGTTAATTCAAGGAGATGGATTTTAGTGCCCGCACTGACTTGCAATGTATTGATGACTGAATGCTGTGTGTCTGTTTTGGACACAGTAAACAGCAGTGATGATTCACTGTATGGTGGTACCAGAGCACTTCAGCAGTGTCAGACCAGCAAAAAGGCTGTTTTATATTTTTATCTTGCTATTATTTATAGAAGTTGCCTACATGATACATATATTTTGTTTTATATATAATCCATGGTTTTCTAAATTAGTTCTAAAAGGACTTGCTAGCTTATTTGGTTGTAAAGACAATTTACATGAGGAAATACTTTTGATTCTTAGTTGTGAAAAGTAAGTTGTCGCATTATCTGACTTAACTTAGAAACCTTTAAAGAGAATGATAAAAAAAAGACTTTTTCCTTTCGTTTTTGTTTTGTTTTTAAGTTGTGTTTTTCTGTGGTGGAGAGATTGGCCAAAAAATTTTTATTAGGATGTGAAAAGGTCTCTAATGACCCTTGAAAGTGGACAAAAGGGTAGCACAATAAGTGACAGAACTCTAACGAGCTTGGAGGGCATTCCAGGAAAAAAAGAAATTAAATCCTTTAATTTTTTTCGGCTTGCCATTTTCTGACAGCTTATCAAGTGATTGGGACTTGTTTGTTTTGGCATGAAGTTCATTCATTGTAGGCAGCCGGCACTTTGTTCTTCTTTGTGGTTTCCAAAACCTGATTGTGTTTATCCTAGACTGTGGGAAAAGTGTATATTCCTGTTTCCTTTATAAAAGTAAACGTCAGGTTTTGTATGAAATTTTATTTCCCATATTTTCCATTCCATTAATCATTATTGTTGAAATATGTCAGGCTTTGGCAGATCATCCTTTGTTTTCATATGATTGTACAGATTGCAGTGTCGGTGTGTGACCTGTTAAGTCAAAAACTAAGCATGTTTTGGCCTTAGTAATAGCTACTCTTTATGAAGTAGTAGAGGAACTTGCACCATTATTAAAAATGGACTAGAGTTTAATTTATTGCTGTTGAACCTGCTTAGGTGGATACCTAGCTATTGCGTAGCATTTTCTTGCTTAGTTGAGACAAGACTAGAGGGAGTCATGATAATGGCTCTTTGCCTACCTGTAAAAGTAGATGTAAAAGAATAGAGTATCAGCATTTCCTGTCTGTGATGAAGAAAAGGAGAAATCATGTTCTGCTGTTGCAGCACAGGATGATGAAGATGCTGAGAACTACATAGGGAGGTTGTAAAATCTCTGCAATTGGAAGATTTTAAGGGTGGGTTAGATTTGCTTCATTTCTGAGTGACTTAAGAATGTTTGGTTCTACCTGGGGTACCAGACTCAAGGAGATTTGCAGCCCTATTGCTAAGATTTGTGGTCTGTGAAATGCTGAAGATCTCAGTGTGGCTTCTTGGTGGCATTTAATAACCACCTTATCAATCTGTTTTTGAACACACACATGTCATTGTGTAAGCATTTGGTCTGCCTTCCACGACTAAGGCTATGATTTTGGGTCCCTATGTACAGTAATTTAATTGCTATGAGAGAATCAGTAAAGTATTGAGTCAGTGAAGTTTTCTTTCCGTTGTCTCGTGGCTGACTGACTTTAAGATTTGAAGACTAATTACTTTAACCAGCTCCTGAGCCATAGTATGTAACTAGGCATTTTATAAGGTCATTTTTTCTTTGTTTCATTAGTTTGCCTTTTAAAAAGAGAGTAAAAAGTTTCTCATTGGGAGATAATAAATATAATGCTACACGTGGACACCAAGAACACAGAGTCAGAAACTTAGAGATGACAGAAGCCATAACATTCATCTCTCTGCAAGCCTGAGGTTGTTCTGCATTGTACTTGGTCGTATTTGTTTTCATAGCTCTTCAAAGTAAATTTTATTGAGTTGACCAAAACAAAAACAAGATCTGAACTGAAGTATGAATTAGACTTGTTACTGAAAATCTTGAAGGAAATGGTTGTGTTTTATCTGTTTTACAGATAGTTTTTTGTACTCAGTTTTTGTTACTTTACAGAGGTAGAACTCAAAATAGAATTGTTTCAAATTTTTGAGGATCTTCCAGTCAGTTTTTACAACGTTTGTTTTTGTGTTGTTTTTTTTCTTTCCCAGCGGCTTTCTCGGGATGCATCTGGAAATACAAGCATTCAATTTCTAGGCACAGTGGTAAGTACACATAACTATTGTCAAGAGTTACGTAGAAGAATGTCATGTGAACGGAAGATAACTGAATGGCACTGGCAACACATTTAAGTTTGCATTAATGAAGGTTGGCATTATGTGTAAACATGCTATGCTTAACACCTGAATTTAGGCAAATTTTAAAAGATATCTTCCAAGAAATGCTGCACAGTATCTGCACTGCACATTTCAATTTATTCAAGTCTGCCTCTGCTTCACTTACGATGGATTTAAATGTAACTGGATATAGAGTTGTAAGCTTATTGCACGATACTCATGTTTGATCCATATCCGGTTTCATATCCACTCTTTCCGACCTCATGCTTTACTCTACCATGCACCCTCACATCCCAAAGACATGTCAGTAACTGTCTTATACAAAGACTATGTAGTGATGCAAAGTGCTATGTCCTTTTCTCACTCTAAGCAAATGTGCTGCAATTTTATTTTTTTTTCTGATGAGAGTACACCATTTGGCAAAATTTCCTCAATAAAAAGATTTCTCACTTGCTGTTATATGGGAAGAAAAAGAAAGATATTAGGTAATGGGTTATTATAAACATATATGAGACTGAAACAGCATCCAGTTCTATATTTTGCATGTTTTTTCAAGTTCCTTATGCACCTAAAGGAAGTTCTACAAATTAAATAAAATCAAAGTGTCCTCTAAAGTAAGATATCCTGATTACTGCCAAAAGTTTTCGCAGTAGTGATTCTAACAGTGAAAAGCTGAGGGATGAAATTTTCCCCTTAAAAGTTAGTCCTGATACCTTCATGCACTAGAAGTTTTAAACAAATCCAGGTTAAGGTGGAATGTGTTAATGCTTTCATTCTACTTGTGACTGACTCTTCTACAAGTCCTATGAAACCATTTTTGGGGGGGAGATATAGTATTGCAAGCGTAAACACAAGACAGTATCTGTACTTCTGTGTTTTATAGAGATGAAGAGTGCTTCTAATGTTGGTTTTTTTTTGCCTTTTTTTAGTACCTATATGCATGCACATACACTTATTTATGTCTTATTCAATATCAAGCAGAGCATCACTTATAAATAAAACATAAAAGTTAAGTTTTGCTCTGCAGTACTGTATTTGTAATGATGCTTCAGCTCTGGAGCTGCATCCTGCATACACAAGATTGTTGCTGACTGATTGATCTGGTAGTCTTGGGTGAGAAGAAAATATCTACTCCAAGTAGATAAGATATAAACATAATGCAGCTTCATAAGATGACACTGAAAAGAGTGTACTTGAAAACCAGAAGTGCTGTAGCACTGGGAAAATTCTGAAAAGACATTTGTGAGTGACATTAAAAATAAAATGTGTGGTTAAGTGAGATGTAAAAACATTTTGTATTCATGTGTTAAAAAGTGACCTAGAGTTCTACTTATGGGCTATAACTTTTGTGCTGGGCCTTGTGCAACAGGAAAGAAAAGGACAAAAGAGGGTGCAGTTTTGGTTTCCTTCTGACTTTATGAAAGTAATGATGAAACAGTTGATGGACTATAGTATTTATTACATCTTACTGCCTAGCTTGTCACATTTATTGGATCCTTCTTATTTTGTGAAATCAAGCGTATAACTAAAATTCTTAAAGAGGACTCAAAAAAATCCCACTTTGTACTATTTTGTCCAACATTTCTGATTTAATATAAATTATGCGCATGTCCTGCTGATCATACCCAAAGAGAAAACTTCAATGGGCAGGAAAGTCATGCAGTAATGAAGTGTTTCCCAGGTTTTGCTCTGATAGCAATTTTCCCACAGAATCCAAGCTTGAGTCTGCACCTGAGTTCGTATCAGTTCTTCTTGGGTACTCCTTTTCCTTCTCCTTCCCCTTAAGTCCCTTTCCTTTATATAATTTGTCCTTTGCTCCTTTGAGATCCTTTCACTCTTCTGGTTTCAACATAAACCTCTTGGCTTTTGTGATGGTTGGGAAGTAATGGTTTTCTTTACAATGGGAACCTCCACAAATTGCCCACACATATGTATCTACCCAGTCTATGTGCACCTGCATGTATATGTGTACTTAGGCACAAATGTAAATATTCCATCAAATAAAAGAATATCATCTCAAACACAGGTTTTAGAACTATGTTTTGGGCTCTCCATTATGTATTTCTTTCTAAACATTACTAACAAAGAAGTGCAGTCAAGATAGAGAAAGGAATATTTAGCAACAAGTAACTCTGATTTCTTGTTATTATCATAAAGTATTACCATCCACATAGTAAACCATTTATAAAATTATTGCTCTAGTCATTTTTTTTCATAGTGGGAAACACTAGGGATAGCTGTGAGCATTGAGTTACTTTTGTGACAGGACTAATTTTGACGGTGCTGGTGTGGTGTTGCTTAGTGTATGCACCAGCCGATCAGGAGCACAGCTCCTTGGTATGTCAAGAGAATGTTATCTTAGATATATGGTTTCATTTGATTTTTTGACATTGAGCTATAGAAGCAGTTCTGCTACTGGTTTTTGATGAAACACAAGCATTGGGAAGCCAGCTGACACCCTGGAGAAGTGAAACATTTGTATATTAGAAGCATCATTGTGGATGCTAGGTGAAAGACAAAAAAAACACACCCTACACTGCTGCAGAAAAAAATAACAGCTTAATATGAATTCTGCCGCAAAGCACAGGTCAAACATTGACAGTAGGGCAAATGTTTGTGTTAGTGTGGCAGCATATTTCTGCTGTTCTACTGATCTTTTTCTGATTACTCATGCCTCTGTCAACTGGACTTCCACAATATAAAAATAGGGGCAGGCAACCTTTAACAAAAAGAAAGCTTCAAGTATACAGAAAACTGGATATTTTTATGAAAACATTAAATTTATTCTGGAGTGTATGTCATTTCCTCTGTGCAGAATTTCAAAAAAAGAAATACTTTGTTGTGCTCAGGTAGTGAGTGGCCTGGCTTCATCACATACATCACATCAGCGTCAGCTGTGGGCTGAAGACCATGCTTGACAGCAATGTTCTGGTGACCCAGTGGAACACTTCCATCCAAAGAATGAGTCCCAGATAGTGATAAATCCCCGTGGAGGAAGGTTGCAAGCCTCTCAATATCCTCTGCTATGAAATTTGTTTTTATTATTATTATTATTTTTACCTTCTGTTCTCTAACATCAGAGCACAGTGCGGAGTTACAGCATTCCTGTGAGGGAACAGTGAAAGAACATATGTGTGACAGATGTTAGTCGTGTTTCTTAACATGTTCATAGAATCACCAAGGTTGGAAAAGACCTCCAAGAACATCCAGTCCAACCATTCACCTACCACCATTATTTTCCTCACTAAAACATGTCCCCCAGTACAACTGTGTTATTTGACAGTCTTAACTGTTCTGGCCCAGTGATCATGCCATTTTTAGATACTTCTGAGTTCTGTAGCACCTTTTCTTGGTCTAGCCTTCTCACTGGAGGTTTTTCCATTGCTTCAGTCTCATCCCTGATGTTTTTTTTTTGTTTGTTTGTTTTTGTTTTTGCTGTGTCTGAAGTTTTGCTGGGGAAACTTTTGCTATCATATGTTTAATATCAACCTGTTAATACCATGCTTGCCATTTTCTGGACCTGCTATTTAATATTTAGTGATTTACCCCACCCCTAACTCCTGCTGGATCTGCGACTTCAGTTTGAGAGCTTTCTATTTTGGAAAATTAGTCCCAGTCAATCCCTGGTTGTGCTTTTTAGCACTGTCGGCATGCAGTACAGTAATAATCATTCAATATTAATGATTTTTTTTTTTGTTTTATTGTGCATTAACTGCTTCCAGATAAGTTGGCAGAAGGATGCTTCATAAACAGTCAAGGTTAGGTGTGTTACCCATAAAGAAATGTCGAGCTTTACGTTCAGGCATTCCTCAAATTGTTTGCCTTTCCTTCCTGGGTTATTGCACATTCATCATTTATGTATCTAGGGTTACCTAGGAGCTACAGTTTAGTTACTTCTCATTGCTGTTTCCCTTTCCCCCTCTCCTCACTGCTATGATTTGTCTGCTTTTGCTTCAGCAATAACCTTCCAACTTCCCTGTCCCATTATTGAGGCTTACAAATTGTTCTGGAACTTTCAGTCTTTATATAATCTCATCAGCTTTTAGACAGCTTCCTTCTTTCTTCTTTCTCTTTCCATTCTTACTGAGTCCCATTAAATGGCAGTAAAGATGGGAAGCTTTGACTGCGTAAGTCTGATTTAGTTCACAATGACAAATGTTTAACAACCTACTTCTTTCAACCTTGCAAATCATTGCAGTTCCTAACACGTTTCCTTTCTTTCTGTTTTCTTTGTGTGCATGACATTTTGGAGACTTTAGACACCGAGGATTTATGTGTACTTTCAAATATTGATTGAAAGCCTGCAGCGGTTGCAAAGTTTGTATCTACTGGAATGTGTGGAATATTAACCACAAGAAAACAAATATAAATCAATTCAATAGGTGTTTATTTTGCATGCTAATGTCTTAAAAAAAAAAAAAAAAAGATTTTCTTACTTTTCCTGTTCCTTACAATCAAGTTCCATGCTCATTTAAAGGGAATTCTACTGTAGTGTAGTTTTTTGTCCTTTCAGCTAGCTTCAGAGCTACTGTGAACCACTCTAATAGAGCTATTGTCAGGAATTACAACAGTGCAGAAGGTGTCACTAGTAAAAAATGGGTAGATGCTTCTGGAAGCATTAAATTCTGAAATTTCCTTTTGAACACGGGCAGCAAGAATCCTGACACTGGCTGCAAAATTCTGCAGTGCTCTGCAGAAAGTGGGTATTTCATGCAGCAAGCATGGATTCAGCTTAGGTGGTACTTAGGTTCATCTGTAGGTCTGGGAAGTGCAAATTATTCCAGCTCATGTAGTGTGGATGATACAGCTACACGTGCCCTTCTCATTTTAATTGTTATATATTGATATATTTAAAGCATAAAGTATAGTGGGTATGACACAGTTGTCAGTTGGAAGCAAACTCTCAAAAGGACCTGAAAGATTTAGAAATACCAGTGTTACCAAATGTGCCATAAGATAACTTAGGTTGTTTTGGGATTCCTCCTTTGGATTCCGCGGGAAGGAGAAATAAAAAAGCACTTGGATTTATTTCTGATTTTTGCTTCCATGACTTGAATTAGAAGTTTCTTCGTGTTTCGGTCACTCGGATGCTGTGTGTCTCAATGCGGATGCAGTCCTAGGTTTCAGAATGACTAGAAGTTGGCCTGTTACATTGAGGTTCTAAACGGTTTTCATTTTATTTGTTCATTTTTAATCTTGGCTTTTCTTCTGTTTTCAATTAGAGTTTTAATTTGGAGAGGAAATGTGTGATCACATCATAAGTAGGTGAGAATTCCCTAGGATGTCGTTCACGTGAGTGAATTGTACAGTGCGTGTGCTGTCTGTAGTATAGTATTCTTTGCATATAATAAATTATGCACCTTATGCCTCACCATATCCTGAGAAACAAGCAAATGGAAAAATACAGGTTTCTAATTTTTCCAGTCATCCGTTGACAATTTTCTTTCTTAATCATCCTGTCAATGCTTTAAGGACAGGAACTGAACTTAGCTAATTAACCTGTTTGTAACTTCTGGTAACACAAGTTGGCAGGTTATCCGAGTATAACTCAAGTGATTTACCAATGTTGCAGTAAATTTATTAGTTGCTTTGTCTGACGAAAGAAGTGTTTGTTTGTTTTTTAACTGTGTGAAGACTGTTACATCATAGTGAAGACATAATGCTTTTTTCTGAAGAAGTCTACTGACAAACATGTGTAGCCCATGTTTTTAAAAAGCTTTTTGATAACTGACACGTTGGCATATACCCAAGAACTGTTTAGGAGGTATTAATTTATTGACTTTGAAGCTTAACCAGGGACCTTAATGAAAGAAAGGCATGATGAAGTTAGTAAAACTAATTTAAATCTCTGAATGTAAATTTTAAATTAAGTTTTTACTGATAACAAATATAATTGTTTCTCATTAGTCTTCCAGGCTTTAGTGGTAATATCAGAAAAATAAGCATGTTTAACAAAGATTTAACATTAAAAATGCTGTTAATGTGACCCTTGGTACACCAGCACAATTAGATTTCAAAGTGAGCATTTAGGATGTAACAGCGATTAATGACAACCATCGAAAACAATTTTGAACTCCATCAGTTTAACTCAGGAGGGTAAACTTAATATGATAATTTATCTAGTTGAATTGTATCAGCTTAGCAGGAAAGTATGCAAATATGTGACCCTTACCTAGAATCTAAATGGATGCTGCGCTGATAGATTTATCAGTTCCATTAAAGAACTTTAGGGAACTTTGGAATTTCAGCAATTGTTCCCTCGGAGGCTGAAAACCAAACCTGATCTCATACTGGGACCATTCTGGTCTGCATATTTCCATAATTTGCCTTTGCTACTAATATGACAGCAAGACACAAATAACTGTTTCTAATAATATCAAATGGAGTTGTGGAGGACAGCATTTTAATGTAGTAAAAGACCTCCCTGTGGGGTTGTTATTGCTGCTATAGAACAGCAGTTCCACAGTTGCAACAATAGTCTCTTAATTGATTCGTTTAATTAGCAAGAGATGAAGCTTGTGCTGCATCTTGTCATCTGTTATCATGGGGGTGGCTACAGAGAGAATCTTTGCATTTGTCACTCTTTACATACGGCTTTAAATAGAGTAAAAGGAAACTTCCAAATGCATTGCAGCTTATAGAGGTGGGCTTTAATCAGAACGTTTTCTGTGTGTGCTTCCATGTAGGCTGTCAATGTATGCTCAAGAACTGCAGTAGTCTCCATGATCGACTTTATGACAGAACATTGTTTTACTGGGGAAAATCTTAATGCAGATATGTTTGGCATTTCTAACCTAAATATGCAAATCTAAGTATTATAGGAATGGTGGATTATTTGGGGCATTGGTGTTGTAACAGTTGACTAGATTTACTTGGAAGAAATAGGGTCAGATTAGTGAAACTGGCCATCTGGCTTGTGATTGCTTTTTAGTGGCATTTTTGTTTCCAGTCTGGATAAACAATGAGTTACAGGACCACATGGTCCATGGTAGGAAGCATGTGTAAAAGAGGGACATTCTTTGTGGCTGGTTTTCCCTGGAGTAGTTATACATACAGATACAGTGCTGTGCTTGCTTCTGGCAAATGAAGTCATTTTTTATTCGGATCTATTTTATTTAAACTTTAAGGGTATGTAAACAAATATATTTTAAAGCTATGTAAATATATTGGAGCTTTGGTTTCATTTTCCTCCTCTCCTTGGCTTAGTTTTGTCTTCTGTTCAAGGTTATTCTTCCTTATGGAAAGAAATATTTCTAGAGGAGGACAAACTTCTTGTTAAATGCTAATTAAGAAAATGAAGGTTACATTGGCATGCTTCCATTGTCATAGCACTGACCTAAGATAAAGGATCTCTTATTAATCTGAAATAAATTAGAGGGGGAAGCAAGTGATTCTGTGCATGTAAAGCACTCAAAGTGTCTACTCCTGCTCTGTTTTTAAATGCCTGTACTTGTGTTTTGTTACTGTTACTTGTTCATTTGTTTTTGTTTTTTCCATTGGTGCCATTGAATTTTGGAGTACGCTGGTGTTGTACCAAAGAAGCAATGTGCTATTAGAAAAGGTGTAGGGTTTCCTTTTTTCNACTTATCACTAAAGATCCCATGGTAATTTCCACAAGGTTCCGAGATTGCTTCACATTCTGAGAGCTTGGCCAAAGTCCACTTTGTTTAATTACCTTCTGTCTACATAAATCCCTAATGCAATTTTAGATGTGTTTGGTATTTTTCACTTCCTGTCCTAAATAGAGAAAATATTGCCACACGCTGCTCATAATTATTGTGGGTTGCATCCTAAGTTCAAATAAAGAGATTCCTGTAAATTGTCTTTGTCAATTTTGTTTTCCCATTGTTAAAGCACCGGAATACATGACAAAAGATGAGTAAACAGTAGGGTGTGTAATTAAATTCACAAACTGATGTAATAACTGGTTTTGGTTCTTTTTTTTTTGTTCTTCTTCTTCTTTTTTTTTTTTTTTTTTTTTTTTTTTTTTTTTTTTTTTTTTCTTTTTTGTTTTTGAGTTTTTTTTTTTTTTTTTCTGTTCTGTTACATTTTGGCTGTCTGAGATAATTTTTTTTTTTTTACTGATTGGACCATCACTGAGGGAAAAGGTCAACTTTGAGGCCATATCAGAGGTGAAATTTAACACACTGCAATACACTTTGAAGCAGTTAGGATGCCGGTATGGGACTTTAGATGCCACCATCATGCAATGAGTTGTCTTTTCCTTACGTTCCACACTGTTTTGTTCCCACAACTGAAACTATTGCCTTTTATCTCTTACCATAACTAAAATTGGTTTCATTTCCTCTTTCTGGATACCTGTAATGGAATCCAGAATGTATTCAACTATGCTGTCTTTGAAATTATCTGCTTCTGCTCTTCTTGATTGTCTCTTTTGGCAGAATTTATTGCTTTACACATGAAGTTCAATCCACCTGTCTTCATCACAAAAGCTTATATTACTTTATTTTATGCTACACCCAAATCTCCTTCATTTTGATATTTCATCTGTTCTTTCTAGTCATCCTTTCTCTGCTTTTTTCTGCCATATTTGTCTCCTTCACCTGTTCTTAGATTGTTTCTCCAGAGAGTTTCCTATCCTCAGGTTTTTTACGAATAGTTGTCTATTTCTGCTAGAGATATATGGGTTGAGAAGGGAGTTGCTACTGTTAATCTGATATTAACTTTCATGTTGTGTAAGCAGCATTTAGGAGAAACACGAGAGTAATACACTACAGAAAAAGTGACATGCATCACAAGTTGTATAGCTGGACTTAACATGTCTACAGCTGGAACATCAAAGTCTCTTGTTTATTGTGAGATAAAGACATCCTTTGCCTCTGTTATGTATCTGATAGTACAGGGGTACAGTTTAGTCAGTGCTTGTAAAATAAAATATTAGTCTTCAACAGGTATTTTGTAGCTCTGCATATTTTTCCCAGTGTTCATTTCAGTTTATAGCTAAGCAACGAGGGAACTGAATATACCAAGTAGGGACAGTTTAGATCACTTTTACTGGGACTGAAGTTTCACAGAAATTCTCCTCTGTGCCAAGTACACTGAAAATTACATAAAATCTCATGCCTTTCTGAAGGACAGCAACCCACACTACTGCAGACACACTTACTGATACCAACAGGCAGTATACATCTTCATTTCACTTGTGCCATTTGATATTTATTCCTCTTGCCCATAGTGAGGCAAAAGAAGGTGAAGGGCAGAGCAGTTGTAGTAGGAAGTATCATGCTTGTGTGACCATCTCCCAAACACCAGTCTAGTGTCTTGGAGAGGTGCCATGTTGGCAGGGTGCACGGGAAGTATTAGCATAGCAAATTGTGTTATGAGCAGCAGAACCACAACAAGGTTCTTCCTGCATCTGATGATAATTGTTTGATTGGGGGGAGGGAGGGAAAAAAGAGAGGTCAGGGTGATGCAGATGAAAAGGAAAGGCCCGCACTATTGTAAGAACAGTGAAAACAAAATACCCTTGTGCCAAAGAGCTTCAGCGTATATGACACAGCAGAGCTGAGTGAGACATGGGAATATTCCATCATGCCCCGAAGTCTTGTGGGTAGGAAAGGTGTGGTGATCTCCTGTGTTTCCACTGCTAGCTCCTTTTCCTCCTTGCTACAGAGTAATTTCTCCTGAAATGGCCTTAGAACCAACTCTCGCTTTCTTTGATGTCAGTCTTCATATGAGGGAAAACAAAGATGTTTGAGTTTTAAACTACTTACATTAGTGTTCCGTTACAAGTCTTCGGGCGTTCCTTGTTTTTTAAGGAGGGTTTTGTGTTATTTTGTTGTTGTTTTTTTTTCTCCCTCAATTTTCTGAGTTCCAAGACCACTATTAACATTAACACATACTCAGCAAGAAGAACAACCCAGTGCAGTCACTGTACCAAAGCCAGATCTGGACACAGCATCAGGGAGATCACAGCTATATCCTGGAAGTTATCTGTCCCACAACCTGTTTTTTGACACAGTGACACAGAAAAGGAGGTTTTGAAGGTGGAAATATCCTGCTTTATGACATGAATTGGTGGCTTTTGTGAAGCAAACTGTACTAGTGCTTCCTGTAAATCAAACATTATGTTGGGGAAATTGAACAGCATCTCAAGATGCAAAAGGGGCAGCGTTTATCCATGCTTAGTATTTTTCCTACTATATTGCAGGCAAGATTAGAATCCGGAACAATACTATTTCCTAACTTAAATAGATAAATAGAAATGCAATGTTACTCGTGAATTAACTGTACAAATGTGCTGATGCTCTTGGAGAGGCCAGAGATGCATCTTGGTGAGTCAAACAGTGTTTGAGACTGGAAGGGCACCACCCATTCAAAGCAAGGTTGACAAGAGCAGGGTGATCAGGGCTGTGTCCAGTTGGCTTTTGAATATCTCTGAGGTGTCCCCTAAGGCATTACAGGGCAGTGATACAGAGGTAATGTAGACAGAGAGAATAAGGACAAGCAGTTTCAGGTTTGCAGTCACGCTGGTATGCGAAAGGGAATAATCGTTCCTTACAACAGCTTGAGTGACTGTTCTCAGGAATATCCATCCAGGTGAGGAAAGGTCAGAAGTTCCATGTCTAATCTGAAGAAGGCTGCACATTTGTGATGGAAACATAAGCACACAGCAGAATGCACTGGTAGTATTGTAATGCTTTGAGACTCAAGAGAGCTCTGGCAGGTTGGTGCCTCTTAACCCATCAAAATCTTGCTGAAAGGATGGAAGCTGTAGAGCAGGTTAAGAAGAGATTATCTCCAGAGATGAGCTGGGCTCTCAAATGATCTTCCGTCACCCTGAAGGAATAAAAATTTTAATAGGAACATCTCTAGAGTGTGCAGGAAACAAAGTCAGAGGCCAAGTGTCAGCCAAATGGGATCTGTATCTTTTTCTTTTTTCTTTGTAAATGCATGATAATGTTAAATGTTAAAAGTAAGTGCATGTTTTCTGTGGTTGTGTGTAAGGTCACCACTTTTCCTTTGGATGGTAGATAAATTTTCAAAGGAAAAAAAGTGCATAGCTTAGAGAATCTCTTAGGTTCATGCCTCAATAACATGAGGGTTCACAGAGAAGGTAAGAAGTAGAAAAATAGCATCAAAGCCATCTGATTAATTTCTCTGCCTGATCTGATTGGTCAGTGGCTTGTTCTTTCCTCATTTAGTTACAGAGGTTTTTTTTTTATTACTAGGATTACTGGCTCATTTCCATGCAGGTTTCCCTACATTGTTATTTGCTCCGCTCCAGAAGCAGCTCTCCTTATGGCAAACAATGTCTTTTACACTTCTTATTTTCTTTAAACTCTGATCCTAGGGCACTTCTTGAGAGGCAGAAGGAACCAAAAGTTCCCTGGATTTCGGAAGGGAGTTCTCACAAGCACACCATGGAATTACCCATTCTCTGTGGGTCCCTCTGGTGAACTGGGGCCAGCTCTGAGGTAGCTCGTCCAACACTGTCCCACCTCTAAAAGCATTTTAAAACCCATCTGGTGTTTCAGTTTTTGTCACATTGTAGGTGGCACAAGTTGCTCCCCAAACAATGCTCGGCATTGTGAGATTGCTGGGGGGCCCCTCCAGCTGCAGATAAAATGAACTGCATTTCCTACTGCTGATTTTTTAATTCCTGTCTCTTTTTATGGTTCAGTCCACTGCCAGAAGTACACTGGAACTGGATTAAGCAACACGAAGGACGTACTGTCTTGTCTGAAATACCTCATTTGAAAAAGCATTGTTCATACTGACAGATGGTATTACATTGTCTTGTGCTGGTGCTGTGTGCATGTCCCAGGCTGAGCAGTTGGCCTCAGAGCACTGACCACAGGTTGCCAGAGAATTTAGGTGTACTATGGAATGGGAACAAATGCCCCAATAGTTAGCTGTGGTGAATTGAAGTGGGGGAATCTGGGCCAGTGTGAGCATCAGCTCTGTTCCTCTGGCTTGAAGGAAGCAGAGTGAGCTGTTTGCACAGGTTGTAGGCAGAACAGTGTGTTTTGTTTCAGTACAGGCAATCTGACTCTCCAGGACGTTGTGACCACTCTGCAGAGGGAGGTGAGCAGCACAGAAGTTCCCCTGCAGAAGAGCTTTCTACCAACACAGCTGTTTGCTGGGAACTCACAGCCACAGGCATGCTCTGTGTAAGGACGGGGTTTAAAGACCTGGCAGCTGTTGAGAAGGGGTTGCATTATACCTTGCTCTCGTGTTCAAATGAGAGCCACTTCTCAGTAGCTAAAAGACCTGTCTGTGCCTGCTAGCTCAGTACGAGACCTGCAGGCTCCAACTCTCTGCATCCCTCCACAGCTCATCCTGAAACTGCTCTGTTCTGCATTTGATTCGTTTTTTATTTAGAGTTGAGATTTTTCTTATGTAATATACAGCTAAAAGTGATCTTAAAGTACTTGGACTTAACTGTGTTTTTGTTGCCCACCCCCATGCTTTTATGTTTGAAGACTCCATTAGTGTTTGTAACAAAGAGAGAGTAACACAGATGGTAAACATTTTTACCCCAGAACACCAGCAGTGAACACCATATCTCTGATTTAGGAGTGTCGGTGCTGTGCTTGCTCAGCTGTACCTAATCACTCTCATTTCCTTCCCTTGGGTTTCTGGCCAGCAAGGGAGCTGTACTGGCAAGCTTAGAGATGTCTCCCTGGCATCTCTGAGCTATGGCTCAGTGCTCATTTGTAGTACTTCACAGAGCAAGAAGCTCCACACTGGAGCTGCTGTCAGCTTTCTCTTAGTGCTGTTGTTTTAAGAATTCACTAAATTTACTAAAAACTGAAACTTTTGGATGAGGACAGTATCTTCCTTAGCTGCTAGGCAGCCACAGCAGTTACCGTGTTTGTGAATGCCTCCTTGGTACAAAAGACAAAAATTCTAGGGAGCTGTGGTTAGCCTTGCCTGAGTGTTGTGGTAGATCCCATGGTGGGAGCTTGTGTGCATTTGGTACAAGGCAGTAATGCTTTTAATGTTTGTATTTTCTTTCAGGGAATGCTGATAGCAAGATGAATAAGTGTAGTTGGCTCTGTGCAGTAGTTCAAATAAAAGTGTAAAAAATTCAGTTTGTTGGAATATTTACCAAGCTGACTAGCTGTGAGGTTTTTGTTTTATCTTTCTTTTTTACTTTTCTTTGTACAAACAAAATAGTGAACTTAGGCTCTGTCTATCAAAATGCAAGTGGCTTTTCTTTTGTACTCAGATAAGAGAGATAATCCATAACAAAAATTTCACATTAGCATTCTGCTTGTAAAACAGAGCAGTGTCCTTTGGGCCAAAGAAGTTTTCTATAAACAAGCACGCACTGCAGCGTGTGCAGCGGTGGCCCATTTTGGTGACTTGTTTACTGCTCTGGCTTTCATATCCAAATTCTTAGCTATGGACAAAGCACTCAGATAGTTTTCTCTTTGTTGAAAGAAGATGAAAATTGTCTGAAATTGGAGCCAAGTTCACATTCTCTGGAATACAGTTTCAGCCTTTGGAAGGACCATCTAATGCAGAGTAACTGAAAACTCTAGCCAGGTTTGTTTGAACAATCTAAGCTTAAAGAGAAGACAGCAAAACAAATACTTTTTAATTCTTGTGCTTTTTATATTTACACTGGCGGTGGTGTCTTCCTCAGATAAAACGTTTTGATATTAAGCAGTTCCTCTAATTTTACTGTGCTCTGTTTCTTTTTATGGTAACACACACTGTGCAGGAAGGTCATTATATGGGAGAAAAAAGCTGTCAGCATAAAAGAGAAAGTTAACATTGCACATGTTGTCTTTGTTTATGGGGTTCCTGGAATGTGTTGAGAACCAAGCCAAATGATAGCTTAAACTGTTCTTTTTAATATTCTGGGCAGCTTCTTCACAGGTTCAGCAGTGGTGGGTGCTTCACCTTGCAAGTACAGGTTGCAGACTTACTTGTGAAAGCATCTGGAATATTCCCTTTGTATGTTACTAGCATTTACTTTAAAGATGATTTATGTTTTCTGTGCCATTTGGGGGAATGTGACTGTTGTGACATTCAGTTAATGACAAAACATGTATTGGTAGCACACTCAAAGCCAGCTTAGGCTAGTGCTGGTCTCAGTGTTGCCTGATGAGTGTACGTCACAGGGAGCCTTGCAAACTGCACTGGTGATTTTCTCATTTAGTATTGCATTAACATCTGTGTTACAAATGGCCATTCATCAGCTGGCATTTTTGCTTGAGTTCCAGAAGCAAGACGGAAGCAAATGCAGCTACTTTTCATTTATGGAGTTTCATCCCCAAACAACTTACGTGTCTGAGGTTAAAGCTGGGCAAGGGTATTCAAACCATGAATCATTATTAGCTTCTGTAAGCAGCAGTAAATTCTTTAATTCTGTCCCCTATTTAAAGAAGAGTAAAACTTTGTCTTCTGTAAGCCAAAACTACCTCCTTCAGTGTATAGACAAAATGAAATACCCCCCCTAGCTGATGTAGAGATGACCAGGTGTTCTCAGGGATTCGTACTGAACCTGTGCAGGAGTGGGGAGTGAGTCCTGATGGCTTGGGATATAAGGGATAAAATCAACAATTAAAGGATAATAGTGAGTTGGGAAGGAAAGGGAAGATGACTAGCCAGGAAGGATTAGCCCGAGTCAGGAACAAATTTCCTGAAAATAGCCAAGCAAGTGCTTACATGGAGGTGGGCTTTTCTCTTACGGAGTGATTTTGGAAGTGTGTGAGCTGATGAGAGGGTCTGAGAGGTCATTGCAGAAGGAACTCATTGGGGAATGGATGGATGCTGCCTTGTAGGAAGAAAGCACTGTGCTGTTGAAAGACAACATGATTTCCACTCCTCTCTGTGAGAGGCAGTGTACATCATACCATGAGTAAAGTTAGCATGCTAGCTCACAAACTGTCTTCCAGTGGGGAAAATGCAGTATTTGAAGAGCTAATCTGTTGTATTTTTAGTGTGGATCCCTTTTATAATCTCACTGTGCAATAATAGCAAGATTTGCTAAAGGGAAAAGAACTGTCTGGTGTAAACCAGAGAGGCAAGTTCCACAGAGAAAACCAGCATCTTGGTTGGTCAGCCACCACCTGATGATTAGACCAACCCTAAGCTCTTCCTTCTGTTCTCTTCTGCAGGTTTAATAGCAGCTGGGGATAAAGTTTTGTCTGAGTCCTTTTTGTCAGTTTCAATCCTTGTATTTTGACCTCAAGCAGCTGGAAGCAGTGCAAGAGACAGATTAGGCATGAGTGTGTGTGAGGAGAGGGCTTGTAGTTTCTGCTCAGAAGAGGTGGTGCAGCGTGAGCATCATCTCATGAAATGGCCTGGCATTAACAGATACAGCCACTACCTGTGTTCAGGTATTACAGCTGCTCGTGTTTATTTTAATTAAGATATTCTGGGG
Organism: Odontophorus gujanensis; assembly: GCA_013399175.1. Classification (NCBI taxonomy): domain Eukaryota; kingdom Metazoa; phylum Chordata; class Aves; order Galliformes; family Odontophoridae; genus Odontophorus; species Odontophorus gujanensis. The sequence goes on along the minus strand of VXAB01007699.1, from coordinate 59,640 downwards.
TCAGTTTTGTTAGCTGAAGTGTATGCACATCTGCCTTATGAATCAAAGTGAGGATTTGGTTTTCTCGTTTTCAGTGTGTTTCATTATGCTGGATTCCTTTACAAGTTAAGCTGTTATCTTTTTTGCTGAATTCACCTGAGAGATGTATGGGAAATGGACACCTCAAATGCTAATTGGTGATTTTTATATGCACCATAGCACCTATGTTATTTCTTTGGTGGTTAACAATCTTTAGGCAGTGATTTTGTTCAGAAGCAATTACATTAGTCTTCAGTAAAGCTGAAATTGTATTATTTTTGTCAAAGCATTTAACACTTCTCCCACCCAAGGGAAGAAAGCAATGTTTATTTGGACGTCAGTGGTTTTAACATACTGAAAACTTCTGGCCTCAATCTAAATAAAATGACTGAGACCTCTAAATACCAAGTATATAAAATTCCAGTGTGTTTTATTGGACAAGGAAACATTATGTTAAAAAAGCACAGTGTTTTGAATGGTTTCCAAAATAGATTGTTATATTCAAAGCTGTGAAATGTAATTGTTTCTACATCCTGACAGAGCTGCAAGATCTGGAGTGGCTTAAGAAGTGAAAACTGAAGGCCAGATTTTCAGAGGCGACTTAGTCCCACTAAAGTCAGTACAAGTTAGGCACTGAAAGCCTTAGAAATTTGGCTTTGAGCCTGTAGTTTTTGTTGCTGTTAATACTTGGGACATTTTCTTTATGCCAGCCCTTTAGTTCAACTCAAGGAACAGGAGAGGGATTTCCTGTGTCGGTCAGCAACGTGCTGTTTAGCACTGGAACTGGCCCCATGAGCAGGGCTGGGCAGTGCTGCTCTGGGACTTGCTCTACCTTAATATTGCTCCTTGAGGAGTCAAAGTTTAATTACCAATATGACATCTGATTTCGTTCTTAGCTCCAAATAAGTTCTGAATTAAGGAGGATGCCAAAGAACAATTTCCCCTTCCCTCTCCCCACTCTTTCTCCGGCCCCCAGGTTTTAGTGTTCCTCCCAAGACTTGTTTTGAGAAAAGAATATATAGTGCAGCAACGTGGGCATCGTTGAACAGAACTGATTGTGTAGCCATAGCTTTATTTTGTGGCTAATAATACTATGCCTTTTTTAAAGGGAGGAGCAGCCTTAGAAAGTCAGACTGGAAAATAGCTACAAATTATATATTTTTACCCCATCAAATTATAAAACTGTACTGTGCTAGCTGAAAGCACATAATGAGTAGGAAGTGAGCTCTAATCTATTTGGCTCTCTCTGAGCCTTCGTATTTCTATTTATCTCAGTAGGAGATTTTAATATTCTACTGATGCTATTTTATATTTTGCTGACTTTCAGGTTGAGATATTGGCTCTTAAAATCACGTTGACTGCCTAAATGCAAAATCAGGCTTTATGAGAATTAATAGAATCATGCTATTATGAATCTTGAAGATGGTACTAGCTGATATAAATGGTCTCTGAAAATGATTTAATGAGCTGTTTTTTCTATTTCAGAGCCCCTTCTTCCATACACTTGAAAGTGTTTTGCAGAGGTATATGTATGTTAAGGCCCAGATTCTGCTTACATTACTAGTAGAGTAATTCATATGGCCAACAAAGCTAAAAGTGTGAATAAAATTTCAGTAACTACTGTATTAAGTGTCCAGTCCCCAGTTTACCCTCTGATTTTCACAGAATACTCACCTCCTTCACCGTGCAGCTCCAGACTGTAGTTACTAAGTGTGCCTTGGCTTTGCAGATGGTTCAGCAAGCATTGCAGAGAAGCTGGAGGGATGAGCACAACTCAGTTTAAAGTTTAGACGCCTGAGGACACATACAACTGTTGCATTGAAGATGCACAGAATGCGTGCTGGTGAAGAATGCAGTATCGTGAGCTTAGTAAATTGCTGTTCCTCTTGATGGCTGTTCCAGCACATGGCTGGAAAAGTAGCAAAAGGGCAAACTGCTGAAAAACCTTTAGATAGGAAGAGTCATGGGGAAGAGAGAGCCTGCAACCATCTCCATCTCCCCTCGACTTGCAGTCTTAGTGAATTTTGAAGTGAAACAAATTGATAGAGTAATTCTTCTGCCTGAGGTCACTCAAGGTAAACCATCAATTTCTCCAAATAACTTTCTAGGCCTTTTGGAAGATTTGAAAATGGAACCACTGAACCTGTCCATTCAGAACACTGGCTTCAGGCTACTGGTTACACCTTGTTGCCCTTAGTAAGGAGAGTGCTAAAGTAAGCTGTTTAGTTCAGTCTCTCATTATCTTTGAAAACACTTAAAAAGGGACTTAAAGAGCACTGAAAATACTGACGTGCTTTTATCAGCTGACCTGTACAGACATTTCAAGTTTTGATCCATCATCATAAAAATTTAATTGAAGATAGCTATAGTTTTTGCTCTATACTCAGAACCAGTTTGAGTGAGCTCAGTGTGTCAGAGGGAACTAGGACACACTCATCTGTTTATCTACTGTGTTTCTCGTTAATTTGTATTGGATTAAGGATCCATAATTGACTAAATTATGAGTGATCAAAAAATCCTTTTCCAAGAGAGCATTTATAACGCTTAATTTTCAGAGTTGTCTCTGTACTGTTGTTTAACAGCCTATAAAATCTCCAGCAAGTTATGAACTTACCCTCTGCTTTTCCCCAGCAGAGATAATCCTTCTTCAAGTTCTCCAGAAGTTCAGTGATAGTCACTGGTAGAAATTTTACAGGTATAATTTACCCAGCTTCTTGACACTTCTTCCTTATGGTAGAGGCCATAACATGACTAGAGGCATTTTTAATGTGCTTCAACATGACTGCAGGTGTTTTTAATGCACTCCAATGGCAAGAAAAATCATTAAAGAACTAATTCTTTGTTCATCAAAAGTCATTACCTTGGAATTGAACGGGTGTAAAAAATTCCAACTTATCCTGTTGGCTGAGCCACTGTGTGAGTGTCTTGCTGTCTAGTATAAATCCAGTTTTGAGCATAATACAGATAATTTAAGGCTAGTTAGTGAGACCAGATAGGGGACTTCTAGAATACTTCAATACCAAGAGAGCATTTTCTTGGAGGCTAGCTGTACTGTTTGTGTGAGGAGAACATTGATTAAAAACAAAACAAAACAAAAACCAAACCTTGTTATACATGTTTTAAAAAGTGCTCATAGGTGTTACCATATCTGTGGAACGTGAAAAGCAAGAACGTGATTCACATTAGAAATGCATTCTGTTTTTGAGGGCTGGACTAGATGATGTCTAGAGGTCCCTTCCAACCCCTACAATTCTGTCGTTATGTGATTCTTCTGTGGCAGTCAGATGAACAAGTATTTTAGAGATGGAGAAGAAAATCATTCAAGATGCTTAGTGCTTGATTATCATTTATGCACGTGCCAGGTTGCACCTGAAAGTAGAAGGCAGAACAAATGGAGAAATTGAGCCTACTTGGTGCTCAGTCTTATTTCACACACATAAAGGCTGGATCTCCTCCTTAGATTAAAAAAAAAAAAAAAAAGGAACTTTGAGTCATATTTCTGTGAATGGAGTTTCAGAAGGGATCTGTCACTTCTTCCATCTTTCAGGAAATAGGATATTGATAGTTTAGATTTCTCCACTGTCTCCAACTTGGGGTAAATTATTTCTCTCAGTGAAGAAGTATCAAGATTTTTTTTTTGATGCAGATTTGTCTGTTGCTTACTGGTGACATCTTTACTATGCAGGCATGCACATTGACCCAGTGGGAGTTTCAGTTCACTTCTGATTATTTCCCAGGCTTTCAACCGAGGATTTCTCAGGCTCGGATGGTTCATAGTGAACATTTCAGAGCAGTTTCCTTCTATACTGCACACCAGTGCCAGATTTTCAAAGATGCAAGGGCAATTTAATGTGAGTATAAATGTGAGGTGCTAACTTTGGTAAGCACTTTCCAGAATCACGAAGGTACGCCAGGTGTGTGGGTAAATGCCAAATACCTTAGGTTCATGAGTAGGCACTTGAAAGTGAAAAAAAAAACCAACCCATAATTATGTGCACTTTGGATATTGCACATATACTGTGTTACCAGTACGAGCCGGGAGTTGAACAGATAGAGCACAGCCCTGCCTAAAAAGATCTGGGGGTACTGTGGATGGGAAGCTGGACATGAGCCAGCAATATGCCCTCACAACCCAGAAAGCCAACCATATCCTGGGCTGCATCAGAAGAAGTGTGGCCAGCAGGGCAAGGGAGGTGATCCTGCCCCTCTGCTCTGCACTGGTGAGGCCTCATCTGGAGTACTGCATCCACATGTGGAGTCCTCAGTACAGGAGAGACATGGACCTGCTGGAGTGTGTCCAGAGGAGGGGCACGTAAGCTATCCAAGGGATGGCACACCTCTGCTGTGAGGATAAGCTTGAGAGAACTGGGGCTGTTCAGCCTGAGGAAGAGAAGGCTCTAGGGTGGTCTGAGAAGGGCCTTTCATTATATAAAGTTTTTTTTACAGTGAGTGGGGTGAGGCACTAAACAGGTTGCCTATAGAGAGGTAGTGGAAGCTTCCTCTCTGGAGACGCTCAAGGTCTGACTGGATAAGGCTCTGAGCAACCTGATCTGGCTGTGGGCATCCCTGATCACTGGGAGCTGGGGGGAGCCTGACTAGATGACCTTCCATCTCAAACAGTTCTATGATTCTGTCGTTCAGTCTCCACAACTCAAAATACATATATTTGAAAAGGCACTATTTTTAAAACTCCCTGATGATCCTGGTGATGCTGTAGAGAAAAAAATGAGTTCTTTCAACAACAGAGAGGGGGGGAGAGAGGGAAAGAGATTAATTCTTTCATCAGGTAGAACAAAGAAAACCTGTGCGTACTAGTCAGTAACTGGGTTAGTGGAGAGAATTTACCTTTTTTTAATTAAAAAATGAATAATTAAATCTTGCTGTAAGCCTGCTTGTTTCAAATGATCTGGTGGCATCATTACTTATTAATTGATGCTGTTTTTCTATACACGAGGAACTTATTTATTGTATTTATGTAACACTGACTGATGAATCATGTGGCTGCTTACAGTGCAGTGATATTGCAGTAGTTTTAGTTATAAATACTTTTAATATTCCCTTTGGTGATGGATGGATTGTTCCTCTTGCTGAAGGCGATGGCTTACCCAAGTCTTTTCAGAGAACAATCTGAGTGTCAGTTTCACAAGTGAAAAAAATCCTGAAAGGAAAAGGAAGCAATTCATTCACAACGGGACATGGTGCAGAGGAGGATAACCTGCCTTCAAAGATTTTTGTTTCGAGTATTATAATGTTTAATAAATAGTTTACTTCAAAGGCCTTTGCTGAAAAAAAAAAGAAAAAATAAGCAGCTTTCCTGCTATTCTTGTTCACTGGTCCAGTGTTGCTATAAGTAGCTCATATCCTGTCCTCTGTGGTCTCAGGTGGTTAGCTTTTGTTTTTGAAACTGAAGCTTCTACCAAAAGAACTGTGCCACTGGTTAAATTATTGGGTAGCTGACAATATGTCTCACAAATCAGTGGAGCTCATTGTGGAACTCTGGAGGTTGCCTTTTGCAGGGGGAGGAGGGATGTGTGTATTATTTTGGGTGATGAGCAAAAGCAACATGTCAGATCATCTAAAAATAGAAGTTGCTAAGAAAGGAGTCTTAAAGTAAATTCTTCCCCCAGCATGCACTTTTTTCAGGCATTGTTAAAGTTTCGTAGAGTACTAGATATATTGGGAGGTTGTTTAATCTGTCTGCAGTGTCATGACTGTTTGAAGTTCTTCTGACCTGTTCTGTATTCCTTTATATATTTCTTGATTGTTTTGCTTCTGCTAAATAAATGTTGTGTTCAATATTTGTGTTCCATTGAGTAAAAAAATGAGTCAAAGCTTAAAGGAAAAGGCTTGGGTGTTTCCCAAATAACTACATGTTAGGTTTTCTAGTCCTGGGCATATAAACTAAGCTACCATTTTGTTTTCTTCCATTGCTTTTAATTCCTAGTTATTTAAAAACGTTTGAGAGAGTAATGTGGTGTTGTTACCATTCTTCTAATCCCCATGTTTGTCTCCTGCGCTGTGGGCCCTCATCCCTGTGTGCATGGTCTGGATTTGAAAACAAAAGCATTCAACATCTGTGGTAGTGGTCTTGAAATGGAATCACAAAGGTCCAGTCATCAATTTGTAGTCCATTGTTGCCAAAACTATAAATACTAAGACTTTAAGAGAGAGTTGAGCCCTAAAAGAAGGGAGACTGCTGGAACTACCTGCACTTCACTTGTGCTCTTAGGTGACTGAATGTAGACTGCTTTTAACAGGGATTTGGTCCACTCCTTACTTTTTCCTTAAATCGTTGGCTTTTAAGATCTGGAACATAACCTCTGGAGCAGCTTTCTCTGACTGGAGATTTCTTTGGTTGAATCTGAGGACTGCACACCCTCTTTATGTGTCCACATTGAAGTCAGAAATTTCTATGAGTTTTCACAAGTGGAATATCTCATGGATAACATGCAATTGCTCAGTGGAAAAAAGAAATCGATATTGTGTACTTAGGAATGTATCTCTTCCTGTATCTTACACTTGCTTTTCAGTTAAATGGCAGGTAGGAATGAAACGAGCTTGATAATGCCTCCCCAAAATGAGATCCAAAATGCAGCTGCCAGTAAAATGGCAAGCGAAACCTCATTATGCACGTGGACAAAGGGGAATGAGGAAGATGTTGGGAGGTGTTCCAAAGACACATCTCCTGGCCCTGATTTCAGTATCTTCCTTAGGAAATATCCTGTATTTCCAGACAACTGTGAGCCAACAAAACAAGAATTTTTCTTTTCACATGTAATTTTGAGGAAGATGTATTTGTCACTGAAGATTAATGGGACGAGGAGAAGACTAAGTAAAAGGACAAGCTTATCTGTGGAAGCAAAACCTTATAATCCTCTTCAGAGAAGGCATCAGATGGGCAAAATAACATCCTTTTCTGAAGAAGAAGAAAGTGTGTAAGACTGACCTGTCTCAAGTCAGTTTTTCTATTCTGTCATTTATCTGCAATTACATTCTTGGTTACTCTGGGAGGAAGAATGCTGTTTTTCAAAATGGCCCATATGCAGAAAAGTAGAGGTAATTCTGAGAGAATTTCAGATCTTCACCAGTGGTTTCTGGATCTTCATCATTGACCATGCATTTCATCATGGCTGTGATATACTTAGTTCCCAGAACACATCAAGGAAGACATTACCTCAAGTCAGCTCTTGTTCATCTTACAGGTAATGAATAATTATTAGAAATTGATCAGTGCTGTAATGGTAATTAGGAAATGGAGTGAAATAACTTGAAATTAAAATGTGTAAGCTTGCCTGTTTGGAATTCCACGTTGAGCAGTGAGTTCATGGTGTGTTGCTCAAAACGGGAAGAGTTAAACTCCGGTCACTTGTGTGTTTATGCTACAGCACCATTCAAATCTCTGCACTTCAAGCAGTTGTTTGAAGAGAGAGATAAAGATGTTGAGCAGGATTGCTGCAAAGCTAGTGAAAAGTTATGTCTCATTCTAACTGTGTCCCCTTTCAGTCCTGTAATCCTTCATTATGTGTGTGCATGCCCACATTCTTCCAAGCACCCACTCCATTCCTGCAAACTCTTCTTCACTCAAAGACCATGCAGAAGTTCTTGGTGTATACTTTGTGAGTGAGTCCTAACAGTGTCTTTTCTACATCTCCTGGTCCAGAAGTATCTACATTTAGATGGACTTACTATAGACTATTCAGAAGCTATTTAGTATATTTTACCTTAAGGAAACTCAGCTGCCACAAAGGACAGCCATGAAACTTCCTTTTAACTGTCCACCAGCAAATTTACAGAAGTGACTTGCCTCATTTTCATGTTTTCACAGAAGGGCTTTTTGTGAAGAGGCTGTTCTCATTATCCCACTCTGATAAATTTCCATAGCTGTCCTTCCTTTTAAAGGAGTGTGCGGTTCTTTCTCTTTTGCTAGTGTTTCCTGAGCCAGGGGCTGTATTTTCAGAATTAAAACTGATACCTGTCAAAAATTGCACAACACAGTCTGGGATCACTGCATCAGTAGAGGGAATTAGGTACTTCCGGTGTGATTCTCTTGTATGAGCTTTTCAGCTTTGAGTGTCCAGGGCTGTAAGTGCCCTTGTTCAGACTTCACTGTCTAACTATCATGCATGAACTGATCTCAAGGCATCCATAGAAGGTTGGACTAGATGACCTTAGAGGTCTTTTCGAACCTTAATGATTCTGTGATTCTACAATAGGGAGCTGATGGCTATAACACAGGTGCTATGAGTGTAGTTTTTGAAGCAGAATACAGAAGCCAGACAGGACACTTTCAAACCAAAACACTAGTACCTGAACCTCAGCCCTAAAGCTCAATGGGTTGTTACAGGAAATTTCTGTTGGAACCTCAGATTTATTGAGAGCGTTACAGAGCTTCTCTTTAACAACCGACATGCTGCCTAATAACTAAGCCAAAGAACAGAACTTCTCAGGGATGCCGTTAAAAATGGATGAGAACAAGAGAAACTGCTGTTTTATTCTTTGTTTCATGTTGCTGATCACAATTAAAAAAAAAACAACATTTTTCTCTGTAAGTCTCCTAAAAACATTCTTATACAGAGAAGACTTTAAAGATGTAAAAGAAAATGCTTTTAAACCCCCAAAACAGGGCTATGCCATCTTATATATATATATCTAGTTATGTAAACATATATGCCCAAATTTAATTATGTATATATTTGTATGCATAGAGTAGATTTTATAGGCATGTATTTTATACACGTACTCCATCTAAAGTCTGAACTTCGATGATGAAAATAAAACAGTTTAATGTAAGAATAATTGAATCATTTGATGATTTCACTCTTTGTGCTCATATAATAAGATTCTCCATGTGACGAGGAAGTTTTGTGTGTGTAACCTTGTTGGTGTGGGTGTTAAAGGAAATAGTGGGATTACAAAACCAGCTAGTAACTGGTTCTTCACCTGACATTTTAGGAAACTTAAGGAAAATGGGGCGGGGAGGAATAGAAACAAAAGGAAGGAACAACAAAGAAAGTAAAAAGTATGTGTTGGTGGTTGCTGTTGACTGCTACACATTAAATTGCCTCACTGCCCCACTGGCAAACCTTCAGTTTTGTGGACTCCAGCAGTTATAGTAGCTCTTCTGCACTGAGCATATGTTGTATTGATTACTGTCTGTCATTATGAGCACTTGAAATGTAAATTATGGAAGCTTCTGTTCTGCTTCTGGTTTAATACTTCAGGGGAATAGGGTTTAATACTTCAGTATACACTTTTATGTGTATATTGTTAACTATCTTTGGTTTGGTTTTCTCTGTTTTCAGTTTTAGAATTTCTATGAAACTAGAATAGCATTCACACTATTTGGGGGAGAATAGTGGTAGATTACAGTTGATGTGAGAGTGTTTTATGAAATGGGTGATTGGGAGGAAAGATGGATGAAGCATGCTGCTTGTATTTCTATTGCAAGCAGGCATCAAAACACTGATAGAAGTTATATGGGACCAGAATAGAATTGTTTTCAATTCATATGAATTCACACTTCTTCTCAGGAAAGCCAACTTCAGCATCATAATACATGAATAAAACACATGCGAGTTTGTAGTTGATTTCTGAACAATACGAACTGTAAAGACTTTATATTTAAAATTGCTATGCATTCTCTGACAGTTAATAGAAAAAAAATGTACCAGTGTTATTCTAAAGCATCCTGGTCTTGCTCTCTTGGTTCTTACTTGATATTTTAATATTACATTGGTAGTCAAATATAAGACCAAGTACGCTATGGAACGTACTTCAGTCTACTTCTCATGTATTTTCTATGAAGTGAATGCAGAGGCACTCACCACATGTAAAGTGTGAGAACTTACTGAAAAGAAGGGCCAACAACTCTGTACCTAGGACTACCGTTGGTGCAGTGTGACTTCAGAAATAATTACTGCGATAAAAATAAGGACTTCCTTAAGAAGACTGAAAAGCTGAATAAATCCTTTTGAAGTGAACAGAGAAGATGTATGAGATATCTGATGAGACACTGAAATGAGTTGCCCAGTGAGCTTGTGAATGCCCCCTCCCTGGAAATGTTCAAGGTGAGACTGGATGAGACTTTGAGCAACCTGGTCTAGAGGGAGGTGTCCCTGTTTAGAGCAGGAGAGTTGGAACTAGAAGGTTTTAAAGGTCCCTTTCAACCCAAACCATTCTATGATTCTGGTTTTTTTTGAGTTTATGTATTAAAACTTAAAATGATTCTTTGCTTGTATTAACCAATGTTGCATTAGTTCATTATTTCTTAATGAAAAAAAAAAGATATCGTGGGATATCTTCTCAAGAATTATAGCTTTTCTTGTTCTGTTTTGCAAAGAGCAAATTGAAATTCATGCAGTGTACCTTCACAATGCAGAGTTTTCTTTCACATGATGCTCATCAAGATGATTTTAATATTAGTTTGCATTTGTGTCTTATCAATTCAGAGATTACTTGACAGTTCAAACAATAATATTTTTTAAAAAAATGCTGCATATCTCTGATATTTTTGTCTGGGGTTTTCTGTTTTTTTCCATCTGATGTCTCATGCATTATAACCTTGTCAGAGGATAATGATATTCAGTGCAATGGTTCTGCCTGGTAGTTTTTGAGATGGCTACCTTACTGGTGCTGACTGTAAAATTCAGACTCTCCTTATATGAAACCTAAAAGAAGATCTGAAAAGACACAAACAAAACTAGGTCTTCACTTTAGTTACAATTCTGTCATAGAGCAGAAAACTCCTGATTTCTGGGTATTGATTGTGTTCATTTACCACAGCAAAGTGCATTCATTGATAACTACCTGCTGGTATTGAATCAATCTTACACAAAGCCTGGGGCATTATTGTCAGGTAGGGTAAATAACATCGATTCTATTTTAAAATGAATACAGCATAGCTGAAATTAATTTGGTTCTATGAAGTCATTTAATTATGTTCTATTGACAGTATAAACAGTGAAAGTCACGTAACAATATGATATCATGAGACAAGTTACATCTGCAAGCTCTAGCAAGGTTATCCCTCCATAATGGCAGTAAATTCATTTTGGTTTTGTTTTGCATTAAAGGAGGAAGAGAAATTCAATGGCTGTAATTGGTCTTCACGTACCATCCCAATTGGTCCCAAATCCTTCGCTAGTCTGTAAGTGGGACTGGAACTGTTGACTGTACTCACTGCAGCAAACCAGCTCCAATTTTTGAGGCTTCAAATATTATTCTGACCAGTATGCTCTGCTGTCAAAACTCCTTGCCTTCCAAAATAAGCAAATAATCAGGAATGGGAAAAGGGAGTAGTTTTGATTATACCTTTATGGTTGATTGTCCTTCAAGCTATTTGCTCTATGAAGGAGTAGAAAGGAAGGGCAAGTGTGAAACAACTTCTGCAGAAGTGAGTACACCATGGAACTAACCTCAGAGTTATCACTGTGTGTATTCCCCTGTTACGTTAGTGAACTGTATTATGGTAAAGTTGTTAAACAGAAGCAACCAAAGCAATGAAACTGTAAAACACAGACCCTTTCTGGATTACAAGCAGACACACAACTGAAGTTTAATCATTGATCATACATACCAAACATGATCTTCATAGGCTATGCAATTAATCATTGGTCTTAGTATATGAGAAAATAAATGATAGATTATCACATACCATATGTAAAGGGCAGGTGACATGAGAATTATGTCAGCCTCGTGTGACTCTCTTCTCATTTTAAATACTTAATACCAAATAATTTTCAGCCTAATTGTGGCCGTTTAAATAGCTGTCTACAATCCAACATTTTTGGATATGGTAGTGAGGTAAATAAAAAGCCTGGAGGAAGAAAAAGAACTGCCTATATTTGAAAAGGAGACATGGGTTGATATAATTTTACCTTGAAGGAAATTTGCCTATGGAAAGAAATCCCAAGAGAAATTAACATAGGTGGATAATTATCCCTACTCAGTTTGATATAAATTGATATGAACAGTGGTATGATTATACACATTCCTTTTTGACCACAGTAGTTCAGTGTCATGCATTCAGATGTCTTTAGGCCTCAAATTTACAGGTCCAGATACACTCAAGCACCCATTTTGGTGAGTACTGCAAGATTCAATTGTAATTTAGGTGTCTCAGTCAAAGAAAATGGTCTAGGAAGTTTAAGAACGAGTACCTCCTAAGTGTCTTCAGGACACCTGAAATAAAACAGATTTCAGAGCTATCTATCTTAATGTACATTCATCTTCTCAGCAACCCTGATATCAGATCTTCTCTTGTACTCATTGTGCTGCTGAAACAAAGCACTCAGACTCATCTCAAGTCTCCTGAGTGAACAGTCTTCAGAAGACATCTGGTGTGTGTGAACAGCACTGATTTCAGCCCAAAGCCTCACTGTTGTGGTCATCATCATCATTCATCAAAACCACAGCCACAGACAGGAGCACTTACACAACTCCCTTCATATGAGAGCGCCTGCTTAGGAAGCTGGAGGTAGAGGTTACATACCAACTTCCACATGGTGGGATTGTAGTCTGCTGCGTCCCTACAGTACATAGATATTGCCAAGTCTTGGGGTCCTTTCACTGTATTTACCCTACTTGTTCCTGCGTCTTACAGGAAAAAAAAAAAAAAAGGTTTGTTGCAATTTGTTTTACTTTTTGAAATTTTATTTGTAATCAGTGTTATAAGACTGATCTATTCAACTTTATTCTTATCCTGCAGTGAAACATTTTCAGTTCCATTTCTTTGCACATTTGAAATCTGTGGACCAACTGGGGAGCCTTAAAGCATCAGGATAACCTGCAGGCCTTGTTCTACCATTATACTGAGTAGTGAGAGTATTGTGTTGGATAAAATCAGTGCTAGTTATTTTCAGTCTTACAGCCCCTTCCTACTTTTCATCCTCATTTTACCCTGCACAGCAACGCTCAGGAATTTGTGTTTCTCAGCAGTATTCTGTGTTATTACTAGTTTCTTTTTGTATTTCCAAACCAGGTTTAAGAAAATACCGATATACAGACTTAGACTGTTCTTTGTGCCAAGGGTGATTAACCAGTATGTTGAAAATAGATATGTAACTATCGATGTGGCATCCTACCATGTTATTTCAGTTGATTGTTTTTTACCTTATGGCCATTGCATATCTGCTAGTGTATAGTGTACATCTTCTTGTGGGATAGAGAAATTGACTGTACTGTTAATAGTAATCTTGAGTGTGAGTTCAGGTTTTCTTGTGAATAGTGGTTTTCTTGTTTTGTTTGTTTTTGAAGCTAAGAATGGCAATTAAAGAAGCACAGCTAAGTGCTCAGGTGGTCAAAAGAAATGTGCTACAAGTTGCAGTTCACTTTTTAAACCAACAGAGGCATTTGCCTGGTAAGCCTGAAAAAATAGCTCTTAGACCTAAACTAGTAATAGTTACAAGTGTAATAAACCTACTGTAGGTTGTCTGACCAATCTGTTGGATTACGTACAGAAACATACTGGTGTGAGAAATAAATGTAGTTTATATAATAAGATAAAACAGATGCATAAAATGCACTTCTACATCTTAAAATTGCAATTCTAGATGCTCGGGGAGGTGGTGGAATCACTGTCCCTGGAAGTTTTCAAGAACTGTGTGCATGTGGCTCTGAAGGACGCAGTTAGTGGGCCTGGGGGGATGGGTTGATGGATGAACTAGATGAGCTTCGTGATCTTTATCAACCTCAAGGATTCTGTGATTCTTAAGATATTTGGCATGGCATAAAACATTATTGTGAAGGATAGGACTGATAAATATTTATTCAGAGCTTTTTGTCTGCAAGTTTAAATTGAATTTAAAGAAATTCTTCTATCTTTTCTTCACTATTTTCATTATGATTGTCTGAAACAGTTTCACACCATTCTTTCTCTAATTGTTGTATGAAAAATCAAGAGCAGAGAAGGAAATACTGAGATCAATATACACCACACTCTGAATTCCTTATTTGCAGAACCTTAGCCTGAAAATAAATAAATAAATAAATGCTGAGTCATTTTAACCAACAACAGCAAAATATTGCCCCAAGGACAGAGGTTAACTCAATTGAGAAATAATGACCAAAGCTCACGCTTTAATAAATGTTATGGGCCTAAGGGTAATTTAGCCCCTGAGAAAACTCTGTAATGTAATGTGAAATGCTTGGCAGAAAGAGCAGTAGTTTAGAGGCAGGCCCAGTGGGTCGTAAGAACCAAAAAGTCTCTTGTGCAAAGTCATTTACATTTTTAACTTTTTCTTNCATCTTAAAATTGCAATTCTAGATGCTCGGGGAGGTGGTGGAATCACTGTCCCTGGAAGTTTTCAAGAACTGTGTGCATGTGGCTCTGAAGGACGCAGTTAGTGGGCCTGGGGGGATGGGTTGATGGATGAACTAGATGAGCTTCGTGATCTTTATCAACCTCAAGGATTCTGTGATTCTTAAGATATTTGGCATGGCATAAAACATTATTGTGAAGGATAGGACTGATAAATATTTATTCAGAGCTTTTTGTCTGCAAGTTTAAATTGAATTTAAAGAAATTCTTCTATCTTTTCTTCACTATTTTCATTATGATTGTCTGAAACAGTTTCACACCATTCTTTCTCTAATTGTTGTATGAAAAATCAAGAGCAGAGAAGGAAATACTGAGATCAATATACACCACACTCTGAATTCCTTATTTGCAGAACCTTAGCCTGAAAATAAATAAATAAATAAATGCTGAGTCATTTTAACCAACAACAGCAAAATATTGCCCCAAGGACAGAGGTTAACTCAATTGAGAAATAATGACCAAAGCTCACGCTTTAATAAATGTTATGGGCCTAAGGGTAATTTAGCCCCTGAGAAAACTCTGTAATGTAATGTGAAATGCTTGGCAGAAAGAGCAGTAGTTTAGAGGCAGGCCCAGTGGGTCGTAAGAACCAAAAAGTCTCTTGTGCAAAGTCATTTACATTTTTAACTTTTTCTTATCTCCTCCAAATTTATGTTGTTCTAAGTAGAACTGAAAAAACACTCAGAAATTTGCAGTATGAAGTACATTAAAGTTCATTTCAACTTATATCCAAGAATACAGGAAGTTGTGTGGAAGTATTCTCTAAAAGTGAATCACTGTAAAGTTAAAGGTGGAGATTTCCAAATGCATGAAAAGAGATTTGAGTGGATAAAATGCTGCATATCCATCTCTTTTAGTCTTAAAACTGCTTCACCTGAAGCTCATTAATGCTTTCAGTGAGAGTTGTTAAGCAGGGTGTTCATGTCTGATTTCTATTTGGGTGATTGGTCTTTTCCAACCTGAGCAATTCTGTGATTGCATTCTTCTGTTATGTCAAATGTAATTGGATATGGTAACATTCCTTACTCCATTCCCAGTCCTGAATCTACTGAACAATGTTGTTGTGTACTGATAAATAACTCCCAGGATTCACTTCTTACACAGTCCTCTTGCATGAACATTATAGCTTTGGACTAAAATGACAAAGTCAAAACTTGCTGAATGAATATCTGGCAGTTATTAACTTATATTTGTGCTAATGAAACATTTATAAACCTGTTATTAATTTATTTATTTTTAAATAGCTGCTCCACACTTAAGGAATGTAATTAAGTACACAAATACTTGAAGCTGAAAATACGCTCATAGCTTTTGAGAGTTTTCTTNGCAAAATATTGCCCCAAGGACAGAGGTTAACTCAATTGAGAAATAATGACCAAAGCTCACGCTTTAATAAATGTTATGGGCCTAAGGGTAATTTAGCCCCTGAGAAAACTCTGTAATGTAATGTGAAATGCTTGGCAGAAAGAGCAGTAGTTTAGAGGCAGGCCCAGTGGGTCATAAGAACCAAAAAGTCTCTTGTGCAAAGTCATTTACATTTTTAACTTTTTCTTATCTCCTCCAAATTTATGTTTTTCTAAGTAGAACTGAAAAAACACTCAGAAATTTGCAGTATGAAGTACATTAAAGTTCATTTCAACTTATATCCAAGAATACAGGAAGTTGTGTGGAAGTATTCTCTAAAAGTGAATCACTGTAAAGTTAAAGGTGGAGATTTCCAAATGCATGAAAAGAGATTTGAGTGGATAAAATGCTGCATATCCATCTCTTTTAGTCTTAAAACTGCTTCACCTGAAGCTCATTAATGCTTTCAGTGAGAGTTGTTAAGCAGGGTGTTCATGTCTGATTTCTATTTGGGTGATTGGTCTTTTCCAACCTGAGCAATTCTGTGATTGCATTCTTCTGTTATGTCAAATGTAATTGGATATGGTAACATTCCTTACTCCATTCCCAGTCCTGAATCTACTGAACAATGTTGTTGTGTACTGATAAATAACTCCCAGGATTCACTTCTTACACAGTCCTCTTGCATGAACATTATAGCTTTGGACTAAAATGACAAAGTCAAAACTTGCTGAATGAATATCTGGCAGTTATTAACTTATATTTGTGCTAATGAAACATTTATAAACCTGTTATTAATTTATTTATTTTTAAATAGCTGCTCCACACTTAAGGAATGTAATTAAGTACACAAATACTTGAAGCTGAAAATACGCTCATAGCTTTTGAGAGTTTTCTTTGTTCAATGGATGTTTTCAATTTTTGATCTCACATTTTTCCTCCCCTCCCCTCCCCATTTTATTATGGATTATAAACATGGAGAGGTTGGGATTTTTATGGTCAGCCTTTTTAGTCATTTCTTTTGCCTCAGGAATATAAAATAAGCATCCTAAAAACGAGTAGAGTAAAAGTAGAACTTATTTTACCTGCATTTATTTAGAAGTTTGTCAACAGCCCCATTCTACAGAAAATGGCAAGGATGAGGGTTTTATTTTTCAAACACACTTGAAGTATGTGTGTATGAGCACATATATGTCCACATTCACAGGCTGAGTATCAACTCAGTTCTGACTGAGCTGAGAGTTCTTGGTGAAGTATCTTTAGTGAGGCCATGAAATCAGTGGAGCTACTGACAAAAACAAGTCTAGGACAAAAGCACATCCAGGCTTTAAAGCCTGTTTTGGACTTGAGCAGTAATGCTACTAAAAACCCTAAATCAATCGCGGGGCTGTTTCACTGCCATAATGTTTATGCAGTTTGTCTGGCAGGAAGAGGTGCAGAAGAGATTAGCACACAGCTTATGTAAAGCTGCAGCATCTTTGATGAGTTGAGTTCTCATAGGTGTAGTCATTTCTTCCTCACAGCTCCCCTTCACAACTGGCGAAAGACTCCTGTTTCACATTCAGAGTTTGGAAAAGCCTGAAAATGCATCAGGGCCTGTCCAGGTTACTAGGAGTTTCATTTGTTCATTTACCTAAAGCCATACTTCCATCCAGAGGGTTTTGTAGACTGAATCTAATTGCTATAAAAAAGCCTTGGCTTCCTGCACATATTTTTCTCCAGTTGTAGATGTCGTTGCACTACCTGCTGTACAAAACAAAACAGAAAGATGCTGTGGCTTACCAAGTAGTGTTTGGAAGCACTCCAAGGCAAATGAACAGACCAAGCTCTAACTGGGGCTTGCCCAACCACTGAAAAACTTTGTAAACTGTGAAAGAGTGCACTTTTCTCTGTAATTTCTTCCGCTAAAATGAACAGACTAAAGCCATCTTTGCAGCCTGTGCAATACGAGACCCATCTAAATCTTTATCATAGATGCTCTGTCAGTGAAAGATTTTGTGCTCTGCTTTTTCTTCCACTTAAGCAAATGACAAAAGTGGAGCTAAGCTTGAAGAGATGAGGAATCAAACATTTATTATTCCACAGGCATGGCGTCTGGGAATTAAGCAGCATTTGCTTGACATTTCTGTAGACCAACTGTTCCTTTTTCTGGAGAGGGATGTGTTGTACCCTGAGTCGGATAGTACATTTCAAAAAGCACTTCCTTACTGAACTTACTGAATAACTTCTGAATTTATACAGAAACATAGAACCATTAAGGCTGAAAAAGACTGCTAAGATCATCTAATCCAACCATCAACCCACCCCTACCATGCCCACTTAACCATGTCCCTCAGTGCTGCATCTGCACACTTGAACACCTCCCTGGGCAGCCTGTGTGAGTGCACAACCACTCCTTCTGAGAAGAGATTTTTTTCTAATATCCAACCTGAAATTTGGCAAATAGTAAATATCCTACAGGTGTTGCATTACTATTTAGTTGGTATTATGATATTGAGCATCCTTATTGTTTTTTCCCTTTGTCTAAGTTGTTACCTTGGTCACCAAGGCCTCTGGTTAAGCCAACCCTTGAGGAGCTCTCAGGGTTACCTTTGTGAGCCTTGTGCATTTCATTGTCATTAGTTACAGAATAAACAGGCCGAATATTCTTGCCTATTTAAAATACTTACAAAAATCAAATTAAGAGTTGGTAATTAATGTATATTAAAAACTACTACGCTGTATAATGTCATGTTTAACTGCAGTCTGTACACAGTTGATCAGAGATGTTTTTTTTCCTACTCCAGAGCATACTGCATATTTAGCGGGTTTGAATGTGTAACCCCCAAGTAGGTAATGATATAACCAAACCGTTTGCACGGAGTTGTTGTGAGTGTTGTGTCAGGAGCCTGTCTGCAGCCAAACAGCCAGGGTAGCGGTGTGTGTCGTGCGTATGTTCCACACATGGTGCTCAAGGCAGTTCTCACTGGGTTTTTCATTAAATAGCAGATATAAAGTGAACGTTTTAAGTATGAGTTGACCGTATTTGAAGCATAAGAGTGATGAAAGTGATGCATTATGTCACTGTAACATATTGACATTATCAATTATGTGTTATTAAACAGCTTAGCTAGCTGAATGATTTACCTTGCGTTTAACTGCCTTTTTCAATTAAAGGTAGCAAATGCTGTAGAACTGCGACACAGCCATAGGAACCATATATTTTCTCCTGTTAACACCAGCACTGCTGACATGCAAGTGATGGGAGTGTTGGCATTTTGCTGCAGGCTCTAATGGGCTAGTTTAAATGGTCTAAAAAAAAAAAAAGTGATTAATGATTAGGAACAGGACTGTTACACAGCTTCACAGCTCTTTTCCTCAGCGCCTTTCCATTTATGTCAACTAGCCGCACACTTGGGAGGTGTTATTTCAAAGTAGTCAACACAGCTTTTTTTTTTCCCTTCTCCTGCCATTAGTTTCTATTTCAGATGTCCCTTTTGTTAGCCTGATATAGTTAATGTTTCCGTAAAGTTATAAGCTTTAGTGATACAGGAGGATGTGTCTGGTGACCAAAATCTGAACCTCTGAACTCTAAGTGTCATTTCAAAACAGTGAATGCTGTCTTTAACGTCACTCTGTTTGCCCTTGATTGGTTTACTGTGTTGGAAATAATTTAAAGGTTCCTCTCAAATTAATTGAAGCACTTTGTCAACCAGTAAATGATTCTCTTCTGCTGTTCACTGGATTTTGCGGGAAGCAGCAATTTGTACATTAGCACTGCTTTGTTTGTAGCTGGTAACTGTCCAACCCCAAGCCCTCCCTTATTTACATGGATACCCGTATACAACTGTTGTGTGCATTTCTTTGGGAACCAAGGTCAATAAACACTACAACAACACTGTGAACTCCACTGCTACTCCCCAGCGACAACTAGCTGCCCAAATGCATTCAAAAATAAGGTCAGAAAATTCAGTACATCGGCCTCTTTAATTAAACTTAGAACAGTGAGATATCTGGGATGTATAATGCGTTGTCTTTGCTCTTCTAAGCTAAGGCAATATCAAACGCTGAATAATAGCAGAGATTGAACGGTCAAGGGGAAGATGCCTTTTATTTTTGGGAAGTTTATTTCACTTAGCTAAGATCTTAGAGCTCTTTGCTGAAAGCCACCATTCACCCTAAATGACCACACTGTGAAGGGTCATGGATTTTCTTAGAATGTAAAGTAGCATTTTAGTTACCATCGTTTTGTCTTGGCTTTTTATTAGCAATCAAAACAGGAAGCTAGTAGCCATCGATAAGTCTTCAGTTCAACGACGTTTTCTGAACAAGAAGCTTAAGAAAAAAGGCTTATATAGTCATGTAGGGGCAAATGGGAAGCGTGAGATGGCTGATAGTGTGGTGATGTTGCAGAATGTCGTAGAATATAGTGTCGTGGGATCAAATGACACATCTGCCAAGCAGCTTTGCTGTGTCTGTAGAGGAAGAAGCATGGCTCACCAGTGCAGTGTGTCACTAAGTTGGCTTGTCCTCCTTGAGTGGGATGCTCAGGATGGCACTGAAGCTCTTCTTCCTTGTGTAATGCCGTTCTTATCCACCTTCGCCAAAAAAACAAGGCAGGCAAGCTGTATGTCTGTTGTGCCGTTTTGCCCACCAGGTTCCCGGTGTCATTGACTCAACTGATAGATTTCAACCGGAGCTGACAGGGAGAAAAGGGTCCTGCAGGTGTTGAGGTGCAATCCATCACGTCTGGCTGGAGCAGGAAGCTGCAACCCGTGTGTACGGTAGCGAGCGTGCACGGAAGAGTTGGTCAGCATCGCAGCTTATTTAAAATGAGGGCATCTGCACGGGGAAACATAGCTATGAATGGCTATAACACGTTTTGTTGTGATAACAGCTACAAGCCCATCTGTGCCATTTGTTTATGGCTGGACCGCATGATCTTAGTGGTCTTTTCCAACCTTATTGATTCTATGGTTCGGTCCTGTACTTCCGCTCGTCCTGTTGCAGACAGAGTCACTTGTTGCTGCTGGAGTTCTCCCCTGCTGCTCGTGCAGGGGATTTTCCAGGGATCGGCTTGTCGCGGATATCATGCAGTTTTCTGTTTGCCTCGGGCCCTTCCCTAAGGGTCTCTCTTTAGGTCCCGATGTCACTGCGCGCGTTTTCCCTGCACACCAGCGCGGCCCTTTCCCCGTGGTTCGTGGGCGGCTTTCACGGGAGCCCATCTCCATATGGTTTTCCCCGATAATCCTTTATCCGCCATCTTCAGCTCTCATTCCGTCGCTTTCTCGCCTGTGGCTACGTTTCTATCTCTGCATCAATTAGCACAGTGATTTATACAACAAGCAAGCAGTTTAGAGGTAATGGTACACAATTAACATCTCATTCCACCATAAAGGGTATGCTAAATAGCCCCGTCACCGCTTTCTCTGCCTGGAATTGAAATAAGTGTTTGTCCTAATTCATATGCTATGTGATGTGAAGTGGGCCCGCTTTGTGCGGCGCTGCACCATTAATCTAATTACAGATAGCTGCAAATGAAGCGCTGTCTGAGCGCGGGGCCCGCGGAACACTGCGCCTTTGTGGCGCAGCCGCCGCTCCGTGAAGCGAGATGGGGCCGAGAGCGGCACCGCCGCCTGTTGCATGGCCGCTAATTGCCGCGGCGTGGTAAACAGCCGGCCGGGGGATAGAGCTGTAGTGCGGCTGTCAGGAGGCTCGTCGGGAGAATCCGCCGTGTGCTGGTGTAGTAAATGATGCATCCTGATTGACAGCCGCCTTGAGACTGCGCTGATGGAGTTGTCAAAGCCGTGTGCGGGAGAGCTGCTCCCAGCCGGCCTTCCTCCTTTCCTTCCTCCTTTCCTTCCTTCTTCCCTTCTTCTTTCCCTCCTTTCCTTCCTTCTTCCTTCCCTTCTTCATTGGGTTTTCCTTCTCCATGCAGATGCTGGCATCAACTCTCGCCACCACCCTGTGGATATCAGCTGTTGAATGTGCAGCCAGCAGAAAGCCTCTGCGATCTGCAGAATGCCCCACGGATGGATCCTTTCCAAGTTGGGAATCCTAGCCTCTGAAATAAGGTGGTGCCCAGCACCCTGTGCAGTGTGGCATAAATACACCAATCCTGTTCAGATCACAGAATCACACAGTACCCCACACTGGAAGGAACCCATAAGGATCAAGTCCAACTCCTAATGCCCTGTTGAAAATGCAAGCAAGGCTGTAGCTGGTCCCTGTGTCAAAATGTTGAACAATTAATTAAAAAAAGGCAGTGTGCTCACTGTATTCAGCTCTGGAACATTGCTTCTTACTATCTCCACGAATAAATAAAGCATAACATATTCCTCACAGGTCTGCAGTGGTCAAACTCAAGGTGACAACAGTTGAGTGACCTGAGATGGAGTAGCGATTAGGAATGATAAATGGAAATTATGTGGCCACAGTTAATAAATGTCACTGGTTCCAAAAATGACACTGTAAGATTACTGAAAATAATTAAGATGCACAGCAGTTTCTTTGCTGAAATGTGAGCTGCATAGGATTTTCACCCCTCTGACCACAAGAATGACAGACATTTGGAAAACATGGTTGAGCGTTCAGGGAAAGCACACTGAGAATCCACATCTGGTCAGCAGTCCAAACAATGTCATACTAACACACGGCCATTGATACATTAGATTGCTCTATAAAATCTCCAGTGGAGTTTGAACATTTACAGCTTCTGGGGACATGAGTTTCAGGTGTACGGGGAAGATCATATTTAATAAACTAACGTGGGTTGTAACAGAGCGCAGTGTGGAGCATTTCACCGAAGGTATGCAGTATGCTGTTGTACTCAGCGAGGGGACTGCGTCTGTACAAGCAACAGAGCTCATTTTTAAGGAAAAATGAGCTTCAGGTGTGCCCTGGCCACCTCTTCAATAGCAGCTGGTCTGCTTCTCACCTACTGACATGGAAGATCAGTATGACACGTATCTAAAAAACCCTACAAAACCCACAGTATAGTTTTCATTGCCTTGCTTTCTCTTTTCTCCCTCATTCCTCTGCGCTTCTATTCTTAATACCATTTTCCCCCCCTTTTCCTTTTTTGTCACCGGAATTTGTCCATAAGAGAGAGCTTGGCAGTGTGAAAACACCCAATTCATTCATATTAGGAAACCATTACTGTAGGAAAACAATTTGGGAACGTCCCCTCTCCCTGCTGTAATTTTTGTCAATTGGTTGTGGACACCTGTGGTAAAGAAACACCTGTTTCCATGCCATCCAGAACTGACTGGCTCCTCCCAGATCCTTCTCCATGAGGTGTGCTCTGGTCCACAACTCAGCTCCGGAGACCTGTGTTGCCAGCAGCCTTCCTTGCTGCCCATCCATTGGCCAGCAGCCTTCCTTCCTTCTGCTTCACTAGCACAGAGTCGTTCTGTCAATATGAAATCAAAGGCGTAACAGCAGTGTTAATCATGAAATGGAAAAAAATGGAGATATTCTTAATGGTGGTGGCATTGCTGTGGCCTCCCCAGGGCACCGTGGTCTCCCACAGCCACCGTGGCCCCCGGGGAGGTGAGCGCTGCCCTGAGAGGTGGGGTATGGCCCCACAAAGGGCTGCTGGCAGCGGGAGTACATCAAAGGCAGTCCTGGAGAAGGAACCTTTCTTTGCTGCTTTGCCTTTTTATATTGGGAAAGGTCATTTGTGAGCAACGTGTGCCAAAAAAGGCCCTTCCCCGAGAAGTTTACTGTTGTTATTTTTTACTTTCTGATTACAGTAACTTGCTTATCCCCCAAACAGACCGCAGAACAATAAACAAATACGAAAAGAAAGAGAACAGCTCATCAATAACAAAGAGCTGCATTTTAAAGCTTTGAGTGTACGGGCTCTCACATCTCCCTCCAAGCAAAGCAGGAGCCCTGCAGAGAAAGGAATCCAAGAGATACGAAAATTATAAAGACAGTGAAAACAATGTTTGGTCGGGAGGTTTCAAGTTGCTGCGTAGGGCCGGGCTTTGCAGTGCAATGCACCGAGGGACGCAGCTTTCCCCCCCCCTGCTGCTTTAGGCTTCGAGTGCAGGGGGGATCAGTGCAATGCCATGGTCCAGCTGAAGGCAGAAGGTTCAGTTCTCACTTGGAGTTCAGCTTTTGAAATTGGGCAGCTCAGAAGTGTCTCTGTTAGTGGCTGAGAAACGCAACGGCGTCTACACCTAACGCTTTGAAATCGTATCGGAATTGTCCCTTGCGTGAGGCGACGGCATAGCCCACGAATCTCACTTATTTCTGTTTTCTTCCTTTTTCTTTTCTGTTGTATTTTCAAACTCTGAGTACAAAGAAGACACCAACCATGGATACCGAAACTGTGCAATTTAGTGCAATTATATCCCCCCCCATAGATTTAATGAAGGACTTTTAAGTACAATTTATCTTTGATAAATAGTCCCTCTGCACAGAATGTTTATTAGATTGACAGCAGAATACGCTCGGCGAGCTTTTTTTCCGTGCCACTTATGACTCAGACGAATTTTAATAGGAGTAAAAAGCTTTTATTTGCACGGCAATTTCACTTAAGGATCGGATCCTTCAGAAGCTGGCAGACACTTGTGTGTCGTGATTGCAAAACAGACACTGAGGAGCGAAGAAACAACGCATACGATGTTGTTATTTGACTTGTCACGCTGCTGCAATTCTGTTTGCAACTTCTGTCATCGGATCTCCTCTCGCACAGCATCCGTGCGGACGTGCACACACACACGTGTGCACACGCGCTGTGCTTTTAGGGAAGGGAACGGCAGGATGCCCACCGAGCACTGTTACGTGTGAGGAGAGGGCCGAGCGTGGTTTGCTTCTGGGAACACGAGTGCCACAGAGCTCAGCAGCACAGTGATGCCTGCGGGTGGCTGTGCGTTGGAGCAGCTTTCTGCATACAAAATGGTGCTGCCGTACGGTGTCCTAGCCATGGTAACCAGGGCGTGGGTTGGGGAAGGGGTCCTGGAACCTTCCCAGCCACCTCCAGCGGCAGGAAACATCCTTGTGGTCTCGTTACGTTTCCCAGGGCTGTTCGTTTGAGCTCCTTCTTGCTTCCCGTCAGAAGTGTTTCTCAACAGACAAGCCGCCCCATTCTCTGCACATCATCTGCATGCCCCAATGCTGTTTGGGGGACGGTGGTCCCCCATGAGCCCGTTTCGGTCGGGCTTTGGAAGCTGCTTTGTAGGGATGTCACTGCCAAATTGATCACCTTCTGCGGGCATTTCCACACGTGCTGTTCTGCTTCCGTAGGCAGAGGTCCCTTTGCCTTCACCATAAGGGAATCGGATTTTCTCTGTCGGTGCAAAAACTGAGAAGTAAAGACGTTTTATTGCTAATAAAACAACAGCTAATTGTTTCGGAAGAAAACATACTGTTCGAAGCAAGGTGTTGAACTTTACATCAGCAAAACGCGCATTTGAATTGTAAATGCGCCTCACCCGACGCTGCTGATTAAAACCTTTGTTTAAATTACGGAGAAGCGCGGTGCCGGCTCCGCTCGGCGTAGCGCAGAGACCTGCTGCCATCTGCCGATCTCCGCCTTCATCTGCACGTCCTCCGCGATGTGTCCGAGGACCCGCACGCGGGGGACTGCCGAAGGGATTCAAGTTTTGAAGGGCTGAAAGCCTGCAGCTCAGCGAGCGCACTCAGCCGGGCTGTTTTCCGAAGGGTTTTGTTTGGAGGGCGCCCTTGGGCACTTGGGGCTCACAGTGCTATTTTCCATGTTTGTTCTAAGCATTATAAGCACTTTTACTTCTTAAGGTGAATAATGACTGCCAAATGGTTTTTATTACAGATAAAATAGATTCCATACATCCAAAGTATTCCGTCCCTCTCCTTGTGCACAGAAACTGGAAGGGAAATTGCTTATTATGTTCCAATTGAAAAAGTTAAACTTGTTATTCATGGCAAAGCTTGGGTATAGGATCAGAAGAAATGTTTAAAAAGTATAAAACAGTGTTTAAGACTCTTCTCAGCAGTGTGTGGTGATAAGATGAGGGGAGAAGTGATGGACTCTCCTTCTCTGGAGACATTCAAGACCTACCTGGACGCCTACCTGTGCAACCTGGGCTAGGGAGCTGCTTTGGCAGGGGGTTGGACTCCATGAGGTCCCTTCCACTCCCTACAATTCTGTGATTTAATATTCATCACATTTGTTTTAAAATGTTCACTAAAAACCTGTCTGTCCATCCCAGAGGGGTCAGTTTCTAATTGGACACAGCATTGGAAATGAATGCCGCAGCACTCCTTGTCCGGTGTAAGGTGCAGTGGGCACGAGGATGTCTGTGTTAAATCGGCAGCTCCATTCTGCAATCCCACTTTGGGAAATGAACCCGACATTTCTTTACTGTATTTGGTTATTTCCTTTTCTGTGCTCTTTGCTGCTGTTTAGGGTCACATATTTTTCTTTCTACATCCTGAAAATGAAACCAAATACGGATTGCAAGCAGCGATTTTTGGGCACTCCAGCAAAGAATAGATAACAGATGTATTCTACAAAAACATGCCACCAAACAGTGCGGGTCATTCTGTGGGATCCATGGAGGTACAGTGTGCTAAATAAACCCTTGCTCTTTCTGTCCTTCAGTACAAATTGCAAATACTGACGAAGGCAGCAGCAGAGCTGAGCAAGTACATGCCGGAGAAAGCAGCAGAGGACACCTCCAGCATCCTGCGCTCACCCATGCCTGGAGCAGTGGTGGCTGTTTCTGTCAAGCCCGGGGATATGGTAAGAGATGGGATCTATGTATCTGCATTTTTGCTGTATATTCTGCACAAATTTCTCTGTGGTGCAGCTGAAACCACGGGGGTTTTAACCTCACCTGTGGAGTAAAGCGTGCTGAAGGCTTTCCGCTGCTTTCCATTCAAATGATAAAATAATAAAGAGGAACTGCCTGGGTTTATATCTTTGGCTGACTCCAGGTCCACAGCCGCAGTACGACCTATAGATTGGTTTTGTGTCAAAAGTGCCTTGACAAGGGGACAAAATGTATGTGTGTGTTGGTGAGGGTTTGTTGGGTTTTCTGCCATGAAACAATGAAAACATTACTTAACACAAGGGTTACAGAGTAGGTGTTTACTTGGTTTTTGGTAGCATTTCACAACCAAATGTGGCTTTTCTGAGCTAGGAATTCCTACTCTTCTATGGAAATTCCCTTGTCCTGCACAAGGGATAATGCTGACATACTGAAAGGCAGCAGAACAGACCACTGCTGTCCTGGGGATTCCCGGTGATCCTTACCCAGTCCTGAACTGGAAGCAAGTGGCGATACAGTGTTTTAGAGATGCCTGTAACTGCTTCCTCGAACTCCACTTTATATTGCATTCTACCACATTGTATCAAACATTATTTTTAATGTCAGGGCCCTTGAATGGATGTCCTGTAGCTGTGAAAAGCAATAAATATTAGCGAGAAATTCCTTCAGAGGACACTCAGCTATCTGCCTCTGCCGTGTATACATGCGCACATAGCCCGTTGGCACCTTTAAAACCAGCAGTATTCAATGAGAATTAATCACTGTGGCATCACACGGAGCCTTTTTATAGACTGTTACTTATGCCTTTTTTGGGGAGGAGTTAATTCTGCCACGTGTTGGAGTTTTCAAAGAATATTCCTTGTTGTTTTGAAGGAATGGAACGAATGGGGAAGGAGGGCAGAGCCAAAGGGATGTTAACTAACTAAATTAATGAACCTGCCTCCGCAGATCCACACGTGATGCGTTGCATCAGAGTAAGAGTTGCTAAATAACATGTGGGGATGTTTTCCTGCTCGAAACAGGAACGGCTATTTCAAAATGTTTTAAAAGAAAAAAGGGAGCAAGGGAGATGAGAGTAGCACAGCTCTGGGCACACCTTGGCTCCACACAGCTGTCCAGTGGGCAGCAGCAGGCGGCCTCACTCTCCTTGCACGGGCTCTGCCATAGGGAAGGAGCAGCTGGTGAGGGATGGCTGGGGATGGATGGCTCTCACTCAGTGCCTGTGGCTCTGCTACAGGGCAGGGTACCCAGACAGGTAAAGCATACGGTGTTTGTAAGCCCCTCTCTGTGTGTTCTTAACCAGAGGAGATGCACTGCTGCTCTCTGTGTTCATTTTCCTTGCTTGATGCAGCATTTTCCTTCGAGACTCTTGCTCTCATCTGGCTGGTGCTTGTGAAAAATACTTAGGCCGGTGGAGGATTGTATGAGCAGCCTCCCTCCAGCTGCTCTGAGAGGCAGTTTTCAATTCACTGTTACCAGAAGATAGTGCATATGCAAGGAATTTGTTTTCTTTTGTCTGTAAGATGATCTGTAGATCTTAGGAGCACAGTGGGGAAGGGCTTGTTGTCATTCAGAGGGAAGCACAATCTGCGATGCTGCCAATTTTTCAGCTTTTCCCTTACTTTCTACTTTTTTATCCTGCGTGCGATCGGAGGACTGTAATTAGTTGTCACTCTGTTATTCCTGCGAGCACAATGCAGCCACTCAGAAGCATAAATCACACCAACAACAAAACAATCCGAAATCCGTCTGAGCAAAAAGAAGGTTAACGTTATTTGGGGCAAGATTTAAACTGAGCTTGCCTCCTTCACGTTAGCACAGCTATGCTGTGTAGGAAATATCCATTCGAGGGGGTGTTTGTGTGCGTGTTGATTCAGCAGATGGCTCTGAGCACTGCTCTGACCCACACGCAGACACAGAAAGAGCCTTGGGCTGTCCCAGCAGCATCGTGCTCCTTCCTTACTCTATTCTGACCTGTGATTATGGGTTTTGCTTTTTTAGTTCTGCGTCTGTGGGAAAGGCAAAGACTCTTCGCTTTTGGCTGTGTGTTTTCGTTGGTTGTTTTCCTGTAGTAATGAAATGGGGCGGAACAGGTGGCATTGCTAAACCCAGCACTGGTCCATAGGCCAACACAGTGCTGGGAGCACGATTCACATTCCCCCTCCTCCAAATGTAAGAGGAAAGTACTTCTGGACAAACGCTCCATCATGACTTAATCTCTGCACCTCTACAGCCGAAAAAAGAGAGAGGTTAATTATTTTGGCCTGAGTTTCTAGATCTCCTCTCTTCTTGCCAGGAAGGTCTCTGTGTTTTAGAACTTATCACCGCTCAAACACTTTCTAATTCCTGAACTTGGGGAGCTTGTGGAGCTGCATAACTGCCTGTTGCCATCAACCAGGTGTGTGCTGCTCTAAGGGGTATTTGCCCTTCGGTCCTCCAAGTCTAAATAGAATACCTCTTTCTTATCTCATCCCTATAATCCAAGTGGTAGGAATTTGCAACAGTGTCCACAGGCGGTCAGGAACCGATGTAATTTTCAATAATGCTGGTTATTAGGTGAGGTTTTTTTTTTTTTTTTTTTTTTGGTGTATTTTTGTTGGGAAAAAGACACCCTATTGATAAACTGGTTATGAAAGCATTTGCATAGGAAATTTCAAGAAGGAAAGCATTTAAATATTTCCTCACTCCCGTAACTCAAGCCTTTGATTAATTTTGCTGTGGTTGCATTGAAAGTTGCTAATAACATTAGTACAATTTTTATATTTGACAAAAGGGTTTTTCTTCCTGTCTTTATGCAATTACACAGCCTGAGATTTGTACCTGAGTGCAGCATAATTAAGAATGAGATCCTGTCCCTATGCAGAAGTACAAATAGTCAACGTTGTTTGAGTTTCTCCANTGCTGTGGTTGCATTGAATAATATTAGTATAATATTATTATATTATACTAATATTATTCAATGCAACCACAGCATTGTATAATATATTAGTACAATTTATATAACATATAATAACATTAGTACAATTTTTATATTTGACAAAAGGGTTTTTCTTCCTGTCTTTATGCAATTACACAGCCTGAGATTTGTACCTGAGTGCAGCATAATTAAGAATGAGATCCTGTCCCTATGCAGAAGTACAAATAGTCAACGTTGTTTGAGTTTCTCCATTGAATCATAGAATCCTTAGAGTTGGAAGGGACCCTTGAAGGCCATCTAGTGCAGCTCCCCTGCAATGAGCAGGGACAACACAGATAGATCACATTCCCTGGGGGAAAGAGCATCAGCTCTTTGGAAAATAAACCACAGGCTTTTATTTTTTGTTCTTTATCGTTCTGCATTGGCTCTTGGAATGCCAGGAAACTCTTCAGCCATTGCTGAGATGCCCGTGTTAGGAGCGCAGTGTTGTTGGGGCTGAGCAGCATGAGCGTCCCCCCAGAGATGTGTGCTGCCCTGGGTTGCTTCCTCCAGCACTTGGGGATTGCAGCAGCAGCAGAGACGTGTGTTTGGGATAAGTGGGAGTGCAATGGCCGGTGCTGGTTGCTGTCAGGGGGTCGGCACTGACCTCAGGTTAATCAGGGGTCACAACATTTGGGAAGCGCTATCTGCAGATTCACTCTTGAAAGGAGCGTGGCAAAAAAAAGTTTGATAATGGTTTGTCAAGTGTATTAACTGCTGCTAATTACATTTGCGACTCTGTAGCTCCTGTTTCAAAGTTAATTTGGAACGAAGGGTAGGCCCTCACTAATTGTTTTACATGGTGATGGGCAACGTCAGGGAACTTCAATTGCTTCACATCCAGTTCCTCTCAGTTTGTTTTCTTGTTAGATGCTCAATGCCAACAAGTCAGAGCAAAAAAACCAAAACAAAACCAAAAACAGAACAGAAGGGGGATGATAGCAGCGTGGGCTAAGCTTAGCCAACAAATAAACAACCCCTTAAATTCTTTTAGAGGTTTTACACAGCAAATACGTACCTAGTTGCTATGCAGTGGTTTGGCATGAGTGTAAACGAGCACTTGAGATTATTTTGCAGAAGCCCACACGCCAGGGTGGCTGGATTTCCTGTGGCACGGTCTGGCATTGTCCCTTCTTACTCTGAGGACTGAAATGGGGACGTGGGTCTCAGCGTAATGGAAATCACAGGGGCTGTTTACTGGTGTCTCCCCAAAGCTGGGAAGGGAGATACCCATAAAATCCAATTCTCCCTTTGTTTTTAAGCAAACCGAAGATCCTTTCTGCTTCAAGCCATCACTGTTTTTTGCCTTTGGATCTGAGAGCCTTAAAATGTTATGCATTGGTGGAGCACCCGCGTTCTAAATGTAATGGTCTTCCAAATGTAATTGAGGGATTTTCACTTTTGCGGGGAAATCAGCAGGGCTGGTATCGATCCATCTTTTTAGGGAGCCACAGTGCACCAGAAGGTGATACTGTAGAGGGCCCCGTAAACCCTCAGAGCCTTCTGTCTAATTTGGCAGAAAAACACAGAATGTCGGACAACAAAAGAACGATCCGATTCCATACGAAATCTTCATCCCTCCCAC
Organism: Odontophorus gujanensis; assembly: GCA_013399175.1. Classification (NCBI taxonomy): domain Eukaryota; kingdom Metazoa; phylum Chordata; class Aves; order Galliformes; family Odontophoridae; genus Odontophorus; species Odontophorus gujanensis. The sequence goes on along the minus strand of VXAB01007699.1, from coordinate 28,681 downwards.
CTCCTTTTCACAAGGTGGGGGGAAAAAAAAAAGAAAAAGAAAAAAAAAGACAATTTTTTCAGCTGCACGCAATGATTTGGTGCTCACTCTTGCATTGAAACAGTTGCTGTCAGAACAGGCAGGAAACAGTTTTCTTTTAATTGCTGAAATCATTCGGAAGTGCTTCATGCACGGCTTCTATACAGCAGATGCTGTGCGTTAATTGGCCTGTGTAGGGCTGACCCAGGGTTCCTTGCAGCGGGCCCAATTTTAGGCAGAGGGTTTAAATAGCTTATTTTTGATTTTGTGTAACCTGGCGGACGTTAGGAGTGCGCTCACTCGCATGTGGGGTATTTCATGGTCTGCAGTTTCTAATGTCATGTGGGTTTCGAAACCCGTGTTTGCCTGGTAATGTACGAGCAGCAGGTAAGCTCTAAATACCATCCATCAGGAGCTGATTTTTTATCCAGATACTCCAATGACTGATGAACCTGTCTTTTGTATGAACGTTCAGCACAGGAGAAAGCCATATGCCCCTGGCACTGGTTCCTAGGCGTTCTTTACAAGGAGATGAAGAAAAAACCAAACCCTTCCATTTACACATCTCTCATTTATTTAGCAGTTAGCACTTTCTAAAATAGCTCTGTTTTTTGCCAGTGAAAGGAGATTTGGGTCTCTTAAAGCAATATGATTCCCACCACTCGCTTTCTTTACCAGGAATATTCCCGCACACCCTTAATAGGGAACCTTGTTTTGCTACTCCCCGTCTGTTCAAAACAGACCTCAGCCCATTAGAAGGTCCTCCCTTGTGTGGGAAGACCACAGCTGTTACTGTAAATCTCATCCAGTAACTGTATCACCCCCATTTTGTGGCTCTGAAGGATGAAATTGAGAAATGGAATACTGTGCAGTCATCCTTTACGTCTCCAATTTTAGGCCTTTGCACATCATTTTCATGCTTTTATTCCAAATCAAACGACATTAGTGAGCAACACCACCCCGTGCTAAACGCCTGGTGTCTGGGGCAGCCTCAGCGAGCTTTGTTTTGGGAGGCGTTAGGATTTGGGAGGCCCTCAGGCTTTTGTTGGTGGGGGATTTTGCGTTCTATTTTATGTAATCCCTCTCCCCCTCCCCCCCCTCCAACCCTCCCCTCAATTGCATCTTTCCAAATTGTTGAAATTTGTCTGAAAACAGCAACCCGGGTGGTGGCAGAGTGGTGGCAGAGTGCCTAAGATGGAGGACGCTCGGTTGTGCCTCCAGAGAATGAGCCGGAGCTTGGGGCCATCAGCAAGCACAACTTTAAAAAGGTCTCTGTCTCTTTAAATCCCCACGAATAAAGTGAATCTAACTTCTTATGGAGGATATTGGGGGCTTTAATCAGAAATAAGAAGTGGTTTAAATCATTAGCACAACAAAGCAAACTATAAGCTTGAAGATAAAAGTCTCAAGGGAAGGAGTCCTCTGAAAATAAATGGGACTTGATAGATTTCCATATCATTTATAACTTCCCTTAATTACACTTGGAAGACTTGCCAGTAAAACTGGAAAATTGGCAGCCTATATCCATTATAGTAATTTTGCCGACCATGGCAAGCAGCTGGCTTTACTGGATTTTATTTCCCATCACTCACAATTAATCATCAGCTGGAGATGTCTGAAACTCCTCAAAACGTGGCAATGCTGTGTGACATTCGGGCCTCCTTAACATGCTAAAATCTGCTGAGTAAATGGGCCGAGCTCCCCTCCCAGCGCACTCATTTGGGCGCGAGGCGGGCTGCCGCCTAATGAGGGCCACTTGGAGCATCGGATGCGAACGTGAACCCTGACCCCGTGTCAAAGGAGAGGACGCGGCAAGCTGGATGAAAGATGCGGGGTTCAGCTCGGCAAACTTTGCACCAATTAGACGGGGCGCGGGGAAGTGCATCAGCGCTGATTGGGTTTATCAGAAAGACTTGTGGGGCCTGTGAGCGCTTTACACGCCTCGCTCTGAAGTCACCCTGTCACAATCGTTAAGTCTGTACCAGATGACGCGCAGAAGACTGAGAACAGTGTTCTGGAAAAGAGCACTGGCACAGGCTGCACAGAGAGGTGGTGGAGTCTCCTTCTCTGGAGGCATTCAAGACCCGCCTGGACTCCTACCTGTGCAACCTGGGCTAGGGAGCTGCTTTGGCAGGGGGTTGGACTCCATGATGTCTGAAATGTAGAGATGGTGGTTTGCTTTGATTTACCATTCTCTGAAAGAAAGAAGTCATACAGAGACAACACAGCCTTACAAACGGGGCCAGATAAATCCTTAGATAAGTGAGTTGCAAAGCAAGGAGTTGTACACATCAGTGCAGCTTTCATTTACAGTCTAAATGACAGGCAGAAGGATATGTGCAATTACGTAATGAAAGAAATTGGACAGTGCCCAAGAGGCTGAAAAAGAGAAGAGACAGATACAAGTGCCTCATTTTAGGATTTGTTGCCTTGCAACACAATGAGTGGTGCTGCAAAGGTTTAACATAAGAACAGTAATCGAACTTCTTGGGCTTAGGCGACACTTTCACCGAAGTAATTTGGAACAAATTGTGCATTGTCAGAAGTACTGATGCAGCATTTTAACACGTCCTCTGTACTCAGAGTGCCTCCTTCCTTCCAATCAGTACAACTGTGGGATGTTTACTGGTTACCTGGCTATATAGTTTGTTGGCTGGGTGGATTATTTCCTTCCCAGACACCAATTCCTTTGTCATCAGCCCAGCAGGTATAAAGGAAAACACAACATTTCTATTTTAGAGAAAGGTGGGAAATGGAGAAATTCAAATTCACAGCCATCTCCATGCTGTGGCTACTCGTGCTTACTGCTATTTTACTGCCATACTGGAGATCTATGGAGACAACTTTGTCCTTTCCCAGTAAGTGTATTTTCAGGACTGTGTTCAGATAGTTGTTGCCAGTCTTGTGTGCGCACCATCCACCCAATGGAGGCATTTTGTGGTTGGACATCCTGAGGCACTCTGGGCTCAAGAGAAGAGTTGCTTGTGCCCTTGAAATTATGCTCCCAAATTCAGATCCACGCTCCTTAACACCTCAGTCTTCGATAGTGCTGGAGGTTGGGGGCACCTGAGTTCAACCAGAGGATGGCAGAGGTATTTATTTCTGAAAGATCCTGTACCAAACCAAACTAACATTCTTGTCCTCTCTTTTCTTTCTTCTTTTTTTTTTAACTGAAATAGCTATTCCTAGCTTCCTGTTAACCTCAGAGCTGTCTGGAAGTTCAGAGCAGACTGGAGAGAGGCTGAGCAGTGAGGCAAGGGGAGGAAGAGGGAGAGCAGGAAGGAAGGGAGCTGCAGGGGAAAGGCCCCGCACAGAGGAGCAGGTGTGCAGGAGACAGACAAAGGCAGGGAGCTGGAACAGAGGGAAGTAACCAGGGACAAAGCACAAGTCTTGGGCGCTGTCCTCTGATGTGACGCTGCTGCTGACTTAAATGCTCACCTGAAGCTCTGCAGTCAAAGTGCTGGTTACCCTTCTGCATCTGGTTACTGCACAGAGCTCCAGGAGCAAACGCATTCTGTCTTTACTCCAAAAAGCCTATCACTCACACTGCTGTTGGAAACATGGTACGCCACCGTCTCCACGACGCGGCTGGGCGATCCCCGGCTTACATGAGGGATAAATCCTGGGTGCTTTGTTTTTGCCCTCATCTGGAGGCAGCCCATGGATGGCCGTAAAGCCCGAGGCCTGGGTCTTGGTGGTGAGCACGCTCCCTGGGTGCCGCCACGCGCAGGGCCGGAGCCTCCCACCCGCGCTCCCCAGGACGGCTGCCAAGAAATGTCTGTCTGCCCAACCAGGATTAGCATCCGCGGGATCCGTGCCAGGGAAGCAGAGCAGGGGCTCCACAGCCAGAGCTGCGCAAATTAAATTTTGGTCTGGATTTAATTGATGTCGAGCCGCGACGGATGTGAAATGCGAGCTGTGAAAGTTAGAGCTGGGTGCGTGAGGTGGGAGAGGGGCCATCCAGGTTCGCTCGGGGTGATGGCTTTCAGCAGGTGATTCCTTGTCCCCTGTTTGGCACCCGGCTTAACAAAAGCAGCAGTGCTTTGTGACTCGGCTGTCCGTAAACGGCTGACTTGACTTGCGCCGTGAAAGTCTTCTGGTGCTTTAACGAAATAATCCCTTTATTTTCTAAAAGAATCATATGCACTTTGAGCATTTTAAATCCTCTCTCCTCATTTTTGTACTGCTTTAATTTTACCAGGTTTCAGAAGGTCAAGAGATTTGTGTAATTGAAGCGATGAAAATGCAGAACAGTATGATCGCTGCTAAAACGGGCAAGGTAAGCTACCTTGGGTCACTCAAAACCATATGCAACTTGTCAAAGAGGATGGAATTTAAGAAGGAAGAAAGGAGGATTCTGGTGGTTAAGGAATTAAGTCTGATTGTTGTAAGTCTTTCGAAGTGAGGTGTCTTTAATTTTTAACATTTACATCTGCTGTGAATGCTGTTAAGCAGTTCCGAGCTGTAGATGGCACAGCAGGAAGTAGTTTTACTGGCTTTAGAAATTCATATAACTCTTTTTCTCCACGGTGGTTTGTTTTCCACGACGTTACAATGCCAAGTTGAACTGAAAGGCATTAGAGATCATTTTTCCAAATTCGCAGAGAGCAGCTAAAGAAGGGCCATCTCTTTGCTAGTTCATTTATGGCAAGCAATGTGATCCCACTGAACCACTCAGGAGAAGGCACAGGGAGCATTTTTGTAGGAAGATGAGAAGAGTGCATTTTTTTTATTATTGCCTGTTGAATATGGACCCTAGATCTTCAGATGTGCCCAGCGTTGTGGGGCTGTGCACTGTGGTACCTTGCTGCTTGAGGGGGATCAGCAGAACAGCCACTGAGCAGACTGTCCTCCCACCGTGCACCGTGCTCCAGCACAAAGTGCTTCCAGCTTCTGAGCAGGGAACTGGGTAGGCTGGTATGACAGGGAGAAACTCCATCTGTATGGAGGACTGTCAGCCCCTCAGCCCCTGGGGCGGGGCCTCAGAGCATTTCTGTGCCGGCTTGTAACATGCAGCCTGAGGCCATCACCTGGGCACGGCCCAATTCAGCCTTTGCACAGGGAGAAAGAGCAGAGCCATGAGGAGGTTGGGATGTTTTGTTCTCCTAATGTCACCTTTCCCAGCAGGTCCCAGCCCATCTCTGGCTGGGGACAGAACCCTCTGCTCTCCCTGAAGCAAGGCCATTTTGCTAAAGAGAATAATAAGGTAATAGAAATAGATACTGCAAGGTTCATTAGCCCAGAGGGAGGCAGCAAGGAGCCTGACTCCAGGGCAGGCTGGGTGAGGCATTGGCAAGATTTACTGAGATCTGACGATGGGTTTCTATGCCAAGGACTGTTTGTGTGTTTACAAGAAAGGATGATTTGGCACAGCACTGAAATTGTCACCAAAACTTGGACCAGGGCTTGCCTCTTCCAGTACATCTCATGCAAAATTGGGTCTTGAGGAAATAAATGCTGGCGAGGGCTGGGAGGGAGGGAGGGCAGAGAATGTGCTTTCTCCTGTTGCTTTGACATTGGCACTTTATTTTCTTTCATGCATTAATTGCTATGTAACTTGTTTTCTCACTTGATTAATACTGTATAGCGTTTATTTTTCAACTTTGCTTCTTTTGTTTAACCCCTTCTTGCTGCTCTCTGTCTCCACTGCTTTTAACCAGTGAGTATTTGTGAGTAAAGTGCTACTGCCACCTTCCTCCACTTTATTTTTTCGCATCAACCTTTCCTTTTCCACCAAGGTGTGCTGTGTTCCCAATGAGCTGTTCCTTGAAATCCTGCTTGCGCTTCTGCAACTAACAAATACTCCCTACCACTGTGCACATAAAAACCCCATTCGGTGAATTAATCCTTTCTAAACAGAAATTTTTTGCTCCACTCTGCAGTGCAAAGCCACGGCTCAGAGTGCTAAAAGAGCTTGACCGCTCTGCGGGAATGGGATGTTTGGCATTGGCTGTTAGCCCACTTTTTTTTATGCTTTGAAATTTGTGTTTTGAAACGAAGTTTGTTTGCCTTCAGCTGGAGGACGTCCATTTTCCTTCCCTGTCTGAGTTCCTTTTCTGCATCATTCCCCTTCCCCCTTCCTGTTTATAGTAGTGGGAAACGTGGGTTTGTCCACTCCAAGCTCACCCCGTGCAGGTGGTTTTGCAGCCGTGGCCAGGCAGAGGAGTGCATGGCCCAGACGTGCACCTACAGCTCAGAGGGCTGTAGGCTGTCACACTCAGACACGTTGTGCAGCCCCATCAGCCCAATTCTGGGCGTGCTGCAGGTTCCCTGGAGGAGCCTCAGTTAACTGAGTGACTGAACCAGGTGAACTGCTGAAAGAGACTTCGTCCAACAACTCGGGTACCTCAGTGGGAGCTCTGGATTAACACTGCAAGAAACTCTAATACAGAGCTTCAAATACCTTCTGAAGCTCCGTGTGCTGACGTGTTTCAGCATTTTACAGAGAAGGTGAGGGACTATACAGGACATACTATGCTATGTTCATTCAGTAAAGAATTCATCTACGCGATGCAGCTGCATTTATTTGACGACTGTAGCCCTTTGCCAAGTTCAGTTACATTAAAGGATTCCAACTCGGATTTGAATCAATTTCTCTCAGTGGCGTAGGGATTAAGGGAAACCCAGCTTCATGGATACAGCCCCGAAACTCAGTAATGCTTCTCGTCTGTAATCCACAAAATACCGCAGTATTGCACCATCATGTCCAAGTGTGAATGCTGAACGCTCAAACCGGCTGATGAAAGATCTAAAATTGCAGGGTGAACTTCATGGCGGTACTGAGCCACACACTGAAATGGTTTCCTTTCTTGTGCTGTAGGTGAAAGCCGTGCACTGCAAAGCCGGTGATACTGTTGGAGAAGGAGATCTGCTGGTGGAACTGGAATGAAAGGTCGCCTTCCCGCTGCTGAATTAGCTCGACCTTGATTATTTCCGTCCGTGAAGTAAAATTAGAGCAATTCAAGACAGACGATGGACCATCCTACGCAGAAGATTTTATAGAGCCGTATTTATTGTATCAGTGGTTAAGACAGCAAACACAGATGTTAAACCTTGGCAACAGATCCCAGATTTTTACTTCCAGAAATACTTGTACATAACCTTTGTAATTCTTTGATTTTTCAGGATCAAGTAGAATCAATAAAATACCATTTCTGCTTTACAACAGGAAAAGCTTCTTTTAAAAAAGAAAACATAACAAAAGCCTGAAGCTGATTAATCTTCTCCATGGTAATATCACTGGTGGGAGGCCTCAGCCAAATTGTACAGAGTGGTTGATAGGAGTGACAAATTAACCACTGAATGGACTCAGCACTTTCCTACACTCTGTGTAAGTGCCGAACAATTACTGCTTAAATTCTGGTCAGGTTTATTGTAACATTTTGAACCCTTTGTCCACACTAGGCTTTAAATTACGGGTTAGATGTTTTATTTTGCTAAAGCAGACTTACTCCATGTATTTATTTTCAGTTGCAGTTCTAAGGGAATGTTCTCTTTTATTCAGACTCCGTACTCAGACGCTCTCCCCTTTATCTTCTTTCTGGTGGTCACTGGATACAGGGCCTTCCAGGCACAGGCCTCAAGTCCCCTCAGCTGCCCCTCACGGCAAGCATGCTGCCCCCTGAGCTCCTCCAAGCCAGGAGACCCACGTGTCTGAACTCCTGTTGTGCAGAGGCTCCTTCTAAAGACCGAGGGAGGGATTAGGAGCATTCATAAAATCAGAGCTTTGCAGGAGCTGAGGCAGAGACCCTGTGGCCTTTCCTAGGAATGTCCTTGGAGCCATATTGCCTCCTCCAGGAGGGGCACAGCGCAGCTCCGGTTCCACAGGTTGCCCTAAACTAAAAAGTACGATGCAAAAGATGCTACAAAATGAATGTTCTGCTTGAAAAGAGTGTCAGAGTTTAATGTGGCTGCTTTTCTACTTGAACGGCAGCAGTGCCCATTACTACCGAAGTTCAGGCCCGTTCCTTACCCTGGCTCCCTGTGCTGATCTCTGGCCATCCCAGAGCTCCTGCCAGTGGAGCAGAAGTACAATGCAGTTCTGAACAGTCCCCTTGGTACACCTCATTGTAGTCTGGCTCGCCGCACGACACGCATTCCCTGCTCACAGCCTTGTCCCTTCAGCAGCTTTCTATACTGTACAATGTCAGTGTACCAAACACTGCAGTTGAAGGAAACAAAAGGCACAGCAGTGCAACAACACAGCCACAATATCCCCGGATTGTACAGGAGCCAGCACAGTTGGTTGGGTCATGAGGACAGTAGTCTTTGAATGTTGCAGTAATCACATATAGGTCCTTTGTTGGTGGTATTTTTTGTTGTCTTTTTTTAATAGCATGATTAAGGATCTTTCCCCCCAGTAGGAAATTCAGTCTGCATACAGCTGCAAGTTCTGCACTGAAGTGCTCAGCTCAACGTCACCTTAATAGTGCTCACCACAGCTGCCTCTGGTGCGGTGCAGTGGGCAGCTGAAGTCAGGTTTGCTTTTCTGGCTCGCAGCATCCAGATCCCAGCCACTCAGGGAACTGAAACGGTGCCTACAGTGCTTGCTTACTTAGGATGTTAAATGAAACATACAATTTTAAACGCAATTCTCTTTAATATTTAATAATTCTTTAATATTTCTTTACATCTCATAAAACTAAATACGTTTTAAAAATAATCATCTCCAGTTCAGAAAAAAAAGTTGCATTATCAAGTAAGAATAGTCATCTTTAAAAATCTCTTCCCTTTATTTCTACAGCAGTGCTCTATTTTTCCCCAAGCGCAGTGCTCACTTCTCCCCCACAGACATTCACTTGCCGCTTGGTTTACATTCAGTAGCCTACTATTACAGGACAATATTAGAGGTGCATTTTACTTTGTTTGGAGATAGGATTTTGTAAAACCAGTTTTAGCTATTAGTACAATAACATCATTACTCCATCCAGTTTATGGGACACACATGATAAATGTATCAGTTCAGGTAAGAAAGAATTAGTGTGTTTGTCTGTCTTCCACTCACCTTGGTCGTGCACTGTGGTGAAGGAGTACAGGGGCAGGAAAGAACCTAAACCCCCTCACTGCTGTGCACAGACACAGTTATTTCAGGCCTCATGCGAAACCAGTTAGGGTGGGTTAGTGTGGGCACAAGGCTGTGCCAGTCTCTAGGCCTAAGGCACTGCAGCACTAGAGCCAGCGTGCCCAGGTCTGGGAGGTTATGGGAGATGTGGGGATTTAAGAGAAAGGCATTACGGGGTTCTTGGAAGGGCCTCCACACAACACCTGCTTAGAACCGTCTTCGTAGGGCTGTGCCAGCTCAATCTCTGTTCTCTCGTAGCACGTAGGAGAGGCCGTGGGTCCCGGAGGAATCATAATGGTCGTGGTAGGGCAGCTGGACCCACTCAGGCTGGTAGGTGCTGGTGTTGTACACGAAGCACTCCATCACCCCGCTGCTAGCTGGCCGCACCTCGGCTGTGCCGCTCTTCCCTTCCCACTCCACCACCTCGATTCTCATGGTTGTGCGCTGGTACATGTCCGGGCAGCCTTCAAATTCGTCGAGGAACCGCAGCATCTGGTCATCCACAGCGTAAATCTCCCCTGCGATGTGGTGTCCCGTGCCCGGGATGTTTAGCATGTAGGGGATGTTGTACTTCCCCGCGATCACCAGAGGGTATTTCTCCACCGTGCGGCCCCTTCCTTGGTACTTCGCGATCCCCTTGGCGGTGTTGATCATGTGCTTGTAGTTGGGCTGGCCCTTTTTAAGTGTGCCATACACAAAGACACGAGCCATCGTACCTGCAAAAGCAGCAGGACAAAGGCAGTCGTTACGTATGTGGCCTTCTCTAAGAAGCTCTGATTTCTGGGTGCTGCTGTGTGGAGCCAGGAGTTGAAGTCAACGACCCTTATGGGTCCCTTCCAATTCGGGATATTCTATGATTCTAAAGAAGATATTCTATGATTCTCAGCAGGAGCCAACAGAGTGCTGAGCTTCAAGCCTTCCTTGATATTTTTCTGCCTCTCATGATTAAATTGGAGCTGTGCTGCACAAAGCATGATGCCATGCTCAGTAACACACCAAAAGCAATGCGGGGAGCCATCCCAGAGATGGAACAAGTTCTAACGAGTGCACCCTTCATGGAAGAAAACAACAACCAACAACCAACCCAAAAAAACACCCCAACACCAACAAAAAGCCAGCTAAGCAAGCACCTTCCTATATTGCTCTATTTATGGTTTAAGTAGCCACAGCCAAGTCCAGGTAATGTTAAGACTGCAGAGGTGAAGCCAAAGGACAGTTTTGCCCCTCCTTGGCAGAGGGTCTGGTTTTAAAAGCTGTAGCAATGGACCTCGTCCCCAGGTCTGTGCAGCCCAGCACAGCGTGTCCCTCCTCTTCACCATGGCAATATTCAGGATTTGAGAAACATTATATTCAGAGACAGAGGTGCCTGGTTTCAGTTCAAGTATCTTGTTTCATGGTAAAATAAAGCGCAGTGGCATTAATCATCCCAAAGCAAATTAATGCATTCAAACTTGCCATCATGTCGTGCTGCATTTGCATACATTTGCTGGTGAGCATTTTTTGTGTTAGTAATACCAGCTTGGTTATACTCTCTAAAAAAACAACCCCAAAAACCAAAGCGAACATAAAAACAAACAGGAAAGCACAGTAAAAAGCACGATGTTTGTAGCTGCAGCAAGCTAACACTGTGCAAACTGGGACATCACTCAGCCTGACCGCAGAGCTGCCTGTCCTGAAGGGGAATGAAAAGGCTGGAACACCAGCACTGGAAAAAACAAGTGCTGTGCTGCAGAATGAGGTGGCCTGGCACGAGCTTGGGCTAAGTTCAACCTGTTGTAGGGCTGCTTTGGGGATATGCTGAAGGCTTCCCGCAGCCCCAGCACCGGGTCCTGCTGGCTGGCTCTGGCTGCTGAACATCGGCAGAGCTGAGGAGGCCACGTCCAGCCAAGCCAGGGCTGCTCGGAAGCTGCCGTCGCGAGCACAAGGATGCATTTGTCTCGCCTGTTTGGGGAAAGGGAAAAACAACATTTCTCTTTGGTGCTTTCAGTGACTCCTAGCTGACAGGCCTCCTTTGCTGCCTTGATGAGGGCAGGCCGGGCGACAGTGTCGTCACGAGCACCTTCACCCTTCTTGTCCGGGTGAGCGCTGCCAACACTATTCCCATTTGTTTACCCTGGGGACGGACTGGGAGGCAGGACCCTGTATTTCAATGCTAACAAAACTGGAAGATCCATCCTGAGGTCTTTTTTAGATATGGCCACGTGCTGAGCCATCTCTGCCCGCAGTCACTGTTTTGCACGTGTGCTAGCCACATCTTGAAAGCAGCCCTGAACAATTTTGTTCAACATCAGTTTTTGTCTAGGAGCATGAAACTCTCCAAGTTGGTTTAAATGGGATAAAAGTTTGGCCTTACTGAAAGGCAGAAAAGATACCACCCGTACCTTCATAGTCCTTCCTTTGTTTTTCACAGTCTGCCTCGTACATCCCCAGTTCTTCCTTCATGGCAAATGATGGTTTTCTCCATTTTGCCTTCAGTCTGTCCCTGCTTTGCCTACCACAGCAGCGAGGCAGCTGCCTGCCATGCAGCAACCACCAGAGGAGCACATGAAGCTCTGTTTGTTATTAAACAACATTCAGAGTCTGAAAAAATCTTTAAAAACAGAGTGGAAGCAGAAAATTAATGTCTTTTTCAGCTATTTAATCTTTACTTATTTTTCCAGGTCAGCTGGGTTATCCAAAGGGTATGTTAGTGACCAAGAGGAGCATCACTTACAATCACCAGCCTTTTACCCTGGAGCAAAGCAGCTTCTCCCTTTGCAAAGAAAGAGTTTCTCTCCATGACAGAATAGTTTTCCGGCAAAAATGGTGCGTGCCTTTATTTCCTGGCAAACAGCTTTCACGTGAGGAAAAAGACCACACTGATTTGTCTCTGTGTTTTATCAGATACGCTCCAGCGTAATCTATCCTTCATGACATAAATGAGTTTTTTTAGATGCAGCTCATTCCCTCACAATAAAAAGGACATTAATATTCAGTTCGTCTGACTCCCTTTTATAAGAAAAATCATTACCTTTCAGATTGTGTTTTGAATAACAAACAGAGATCTTTCAGGAAGAAACTTGTCCCAGTGGGGATTGGGAAAGGATCAGAGTTAAGCACTGAAACATGCAATTAATTCCCATTAGGGGATTAGGGCACTCGTGTTCACTTTGAATCAGAAAAATGAATTGTGAATTAAATTGTTCACAACCAAGAGGTTACTTGTCAGAGTTAATAAGTTAAAAAATAAAAAGAGAAACCTAAAACACACATGAAAAGCTTAATACCGAGTGGCGCATCTGTAGGAAAAAGATATGCTTCATTTCCATTAAACGAAGATCTCTCCCCACTGTACATCTGAAGATAAGCTTCTGAAAAGTTTTCAGGGAGGAGTGTTAAAACTCACGAAACTGGTGGCAACAAAGTGCATGTTTTGGGCAGTTTGCAAGTGCTCCCTTCACAACTCACAGCAGTACACCCAGCATGCTACTGCTCGCCCCAACAACTGCAGCAGCAGAACTCGCTAACCCAGGGTTGGGTGTTTCAGAGGCAGGTTGAGCAACCTGAATGAGCTGTAGGTGTCCCTGCTCATTGCAGGGGGGCTGACTTTTAAAGGTTGCTTCCAACTCAAACGATTCCATGATTCTACATTCCAACATTAAGTCAATGAATTCATCAGGCAAGTTAAGTGGAGAATGAGGAGGAATTGGAAACCCCAGCCCCAGGTTACACAGGTATGGCAATGCCAAGCCCCATACTCGCAGCACTTCCACAGCTGTAACTCAGGATAAGGCTGGTGACCAAACTGCCCCCTGCCCCTCCATGGCCACGGATGGTCCTGCTGTCTGCCTGGGGTAAGCTCAACTCAACACGCTGCCTTTGCATCTTGTTCAGAAAACTGAATGCACAACCAAGCCCCAGTGGGGAAGTGAGCAAACTGAGAAGTTGGTAAAAACGCTTTCTGAACGCAGCTCCCTATAATTTTCTGCGTAATACATTCAATCTCCTGCATGCTGTGTGTTGCATTCTGGACAGGCTGCTCCACGCCCAGCACAACTCCCAGCACTCAGATGTGCGCTTTCAGACCATCCTCAGCCACCTTGTGGCAAGGAGAGCAAAGAGCAGGACTGTGTTTTAGGGTCGTTGCACAGCCGTTCAGCCAGCAGCTGCTAGGAGCTCCTGCAGCAGCACTGGCAGTGCCATGGGAAGGCGGCCTTCCTCACATAATCTGGTTTGACACTTCAGGCCTCTGCTGATCTACCTCAGAGAAAAGTAATAATAACAGGAATCAGATTCTATACTAGGTAGTAGGTGCCAGGACAAAACAGACCCATTCAAAAGGTTAATTCATGAAATATTCACGCTAGAATCATTAAAATTTAAAAGTGTGAGGAAATGCAAATGAAGGCTGGATGTGGCTCTGGGCAGCCTGTTCTAGTGGCTGGCAACCCTGCCCACGGCAGAGGGGCTGATACTACATGATCTTCGAAGTCCTTTTCAACCCAGGCCATTCTATGGCTCTGTGATGATTCTATGAAATCTGCAAGTCACCTCTCCCAACTCTTTCTTTTAACTACGAGCAGCCTGCTTGTGGGCTGCACTTCTGCTCCCTTTGCTACGCAGGATGCAAACATGAGAGGATAGGGAGGTTGCCTCAGGGTCAGGTGGGCAGGAGATGTGTGGGGGTAAGCCTGGCTGTGGGGCTGCAGGGCCCTGTCCTGGCTGTGCTGCTGGGTCCTGAGCTGGGGGCACAGTCTTGCCTCCCAACAGCTCTGGCCATAAGCATCATTTTTGCCATGGTTCTGACAACTACTGCATCCCAGCAGCAGCTTCTTTAGAGAATGAAAGAAGCAGTGTGTGCATCAGGCTTGCTCCGTGCCCCTTTGTGACTGCACAGCATTGATTGTGGGTTTTATTTTGCCCAAGCTTTTTCTCGCAGCTCAGAAAGTATCCATTTCTCTCCCTCCATACAGTAACATTATTTTCCCTTGAGAAAAATTCTTAGCGCTGGCTCAGTGACCAGATATAGTTACACGTTAATTCTTCAGAAGTTTCTTAAAACTGTAGGAAACAGGTGAAAAAACAAAATGCCTTGAACTTTAAACTTGAGCCCAGTCTGTTTGAATGAAGCGAGTTTTAAGGTCACTCTTCACTCAATGCTAACTTTCAAGCAGGACTAACATGCCAGAGAGGGCTCATGGGACTGCATCCTGTTGGGCCTTTGATGCTTTCATTTTGTTACTCGCTATTTTCTTTATAGCACAGACAAGGGCTTCCTGCCCAGGCCGACCCCTTTCCAACCTTGCTGAATACCTCGGAAAAGTTTATGGCAAGACACCTTTCTTACATTAACCACAGAGGCACCAGCGAAACGATGGCTCCTTTGAAATCCAGAGGTTAGGTCTCCTCACAGCAGTTGTTCGCTCAGAAACTGCAAGGTGCTGGTTTGTGAAAACAAACAACAGTATTCAGTGACCAGCAATGTGTTGGACACTACTGGGCACTACCTGAAACGGCACTTAACCTGCTTCACAGATACTTTTCATCTCATCCTTGGATAGCTTGTATCTCCAAACCAACACATGGGCAGCACTGAAGCCTGAGTGCTTTGGGTCAGAATGAGCAGCAGTCGCAGTGCTGCTCACGGTCCTGGCACTGACTTGGCATCAGAGCCCACGTTTGTTTTTTTCTGCTCGAAACTGTTTGCAATCACTTTCAACTCTATTGCGTAGAGAATTCTACTCAGCTCATTTTTTTTTTTTTATTGCAATATCTTTTTCTTTTACTATTACCAGGAAGGGCTAAATTCCCAAAGTAAACATTAGGAGCCTGCTTTGGCAGGGGGGTTGGACTCAATGATCTCTAGAGGTCCCTTCCAACCCCTACAATTATGTGATTCTGTATATAGGCTCCAAACGTCAACTGGATGAAGCCAGCACACACAAAACGATGCTGGGGTGTGATGCAGAAACATGCTGGATACATTTTTAGACTAATTAACATGCTAAACTTCTAGACAGAGCAGAGCCAGGAGGGAGACAAGCACACGAGGAGGACAAGAGTAGGAAAAAGACAATGGAAGGACACTGGATGTGAACAAATTGTGTTACTAAGAAATGGCTGCCACCACAATGCTTTATGAGTACAACTGACTGTTTTGCTATAGGGTAGTATTAATAAGCCAAAAGATTATTATATCAAGTTCTTGACACCACAGTTCAGACACCTGTAGACTACAAAGATAGTTAAAATGAGCTCAGAGCAGAGCACTGAGAAAATGAGTTAAAGGCTCTTATGTCAAGGCAGAGACAGAACAAGTTATTTACTTTGAACAGGAGCTAACAGGGTTCTGAGACTATCTATCTTCTGTTTGCATCTCTAAACTGTACTGGGTTTACATGGCAGGGTTTTGGTAGCAGGTAGCCGCAGGGGTGGCCTCAACAAGCAGAGCCCAGCACTGCCCTGTGTCAGAGCACAGCCAGCACCTGCTGCTGCCAGAGCTGAGCTGTGAGAGCACAGACTGAAAGAAGGGAAAAACTGCTGCCGAGGGGCAGCTGGGAGGGAGGAGTGAGAAATGCGAGGGAACAGCCCTGCAGGCACCAAGGTCAGTGCAGGAGGAGGGCAGGAGATGCTCCAGATGCATAGCAGCAGCTCCCTGCAGTGCAGGAGAGGCCCATGGAAGAGTAGGCTGTTCCACTGCAGTCCACAGGCACCACGTGGAGCAGATATCCCCATGCAGGCATGGAGGAGCCCAAGGGACAGCAGTGGATGAGGCCTAGCAGAAGATACCCCACAGGAGCATACCAGGCCTGAGCTGCAGCCCATGGAGAGCAGTCCACAGTGGGGCAGGAAGGCTGGGGGAGCTGCCATCTGTGGGGACTTGTGTGGAGCAGTGCATGAAGGGCTGGCCCTGTGATATGGGGCCGTGTTGGAGCAGCGCTGGCAGAGCTGCAGCCTAGGGGGAAGCTTACAAAGGATCCCATCAGGAAGGATGGCATTATGGGAGGACCCCATGCTGCAGCAAGGACAGAGTGGGATCATGAAGGAGCAGCAGAGACAAAGTATCTCCCCATTCCCATTCCTCTGTCACTTAGGGGTAGGAGATAGAAGAGGGTGGATGGCAGGGAGGTGTTTGCAGTTTGTTTTTAGTTTCTCACTGCTCTAGTTGGTTAGTAAAGGCAGTAGATTAGTCTCCCTTATGCTGAGTCTGCTTTGCCCGTGATGATAATAGGAGAGTGATCTCTCTGTCCTTATCTCAACCCCTGAGCCTTTTTCCCATTCCTCTTCCTGTTCCGTAGAGGGAAGGAAGGAGAGAGCTGCACGGTGGTACTTAGCTGCCCATCGGTTGTTTTATCTGTACAAAAGGTGACAGAGGAAAGAAAAAGAATATTAACTTCAAATGCCAGATCATCGTTAAAGAAGAACAACGTAGGCAACAACTGTTGATTCTGCAGCCCTGTTGTGCTAGTTCTGCTCCCAGTAGTTTCAAACACCACTGTGAATTTGAAGTGGTTTCTGCAATTGGCATGCAGGGCATAGCACAGTGATTCAAAATGCCGACATCCTGAGGCTCAAATGCAGTCTGAAGCTGGGACGGGTTTTCCCAGACCCCAGCAAGGTCAGCACACTGATTTACATGCCAATACTCAGAACGTTCAGTCAGTTGTTTTCGATCGGGAAGAGCATCTCAGCCTGTGAAACGCAGCAAACACTCTGAGTACCTAAGCATGGGAACACATTTTTCTATGCTGAAAAGCTGGTGAGAGAAAAGTGGAAGGGAGAAAAGATCAGGTCTGTGCTAGATCGCAAGGTGCCTTTCCACAAAGCAGCGCTGGAACGGGATGTGGAAACCACTGCACAGTAACACTTTGTACAGAGCAGAGAGATGCCCGACTGGTCCCAGCACAGCAGTACCTGCTCTGTGGAGGTTCCCTTCCCTCATCCCTCAGGGACGTGGCTCAGCCTGGAGGATGCTTTTAAACAGCCATCAGCACAGCAGCCTCCCTGGCTGCATAGTGGTCCAGTGTGGGTGATGCTCAGAGCCACAGCGACCTGTGAGCCCTACATGACACACGGTGACACCACAAGCATCCAGGTGGTGCCATCTCAGGGCTTGTCGTGTCCCAGAGAGACAGCAGTGAGCTCCTGGTGCAACTGCAAGAGCTGAGCAGGGAGAGCAATTCTGGATGGGATGTGGGGTCACATAATACCTAATTGTTGTTTTCTTTTTCCTGGAAACCACCTGCCTACATCACTGTAGATGAGACACTGAAACACAAAGCTCTGATAAACTTGGCAGAAATTAAGGATCAGAAAATCCTGACAGACTTGTTTTCAGTCTGTGATTCCTTGGGTAGGCGACTTCTAAAGGCCATGGAAAGGTAATTCACGTACACTGACAGCATTCATGTTTATACATACTTCTAAGGGGACCCATGCTTTTCTTGGAAAATGTTAGCAAAAAATGAGAAAGATTAAAACCAGCTGTACTGGAGGAACCACCAGATTTAAATGCAGCCACTATTTTAAGTGCTCAGCCAGGAAGGGTACAGGCAGCACAGGGTAATAACGGCCAAGCACGTTGGTTGTGAAGCAGGGATGTACAAAAGAGTGGCTGAACAATATGGTATAAATACACTCACTAGAAAAATACAGATTAAAAGCATTAATGTGAGTGTACATGTGCCACTAGCTAGCACTGGGAGCAAAGGCCCTTCCTGACGTTGGGAAGGGCACAGATGAGGTCAGTAATGTGCACCAAAGGAACAGTGGATTATTCAGACAGTAATAAAGTGGAGTTGTAAAATCACGTTTGCTACAATAGTTTTGAAGCAAGTCAGAGCACTGATCTGGAGACAACCACTGGAAAAGATTAAGAATATATATATATATGTATTCAACAGATCCTCCTTCTGTGATATTTTCCTTTCTCTTTATTTGACTCATTCAGGTCAATTCTTTTTTGAGGCTAAGAAACTGATGATCAGGGAGGCTTGCATTATCCTTTCAGATCCTTTTTTTGTGAAAAAGAGTAATATTAAACATGAAATATAGGAAGAGAAACAAAGCTGAAGTCACTAACAGCCACTATTTTATTTACCTAATTAATTAACTATGCAAGTTTTGCTTTGATAAGTTATGCAAATCAGGTATTTCTATTTAATAAAACGACTTCATTTTGTACTGAATTTCAGCTTGCAGCTAAACACGTCAAAAATAAAAACCTAATCCATATCTCAGCACTAAATCTTTCCCCACCATTTTCCAGTATAATAAAAGGCAAAACAAAACAGATACTCACATCAAAACTACAGAGAGCCATGAGCAGATGTATGCAATTACTTCAGTCCCACTGAGGCATATCGCTTCTGTTTAGAAATTAGTACCAAGTTCACTACAAAAAAAAGTCAGATCATCCTGCAAAGTGACGAGTTATTACAACTTTTCTGATCTTGATTTTTGTTCTCCAATAAGGACTTGCCTTCTGCAGCAATTGGGAAAGCATCCTTACCTAAAAGTAAATAGGTTTACTGGTCTGCTGTCTTCTACAATGAAGAAACAAATACATACTCTGCCAAAGGAAGCAGCTGTGTGCCTGTCAAATCTGTGCACGACACATCCTGAGGAGGAGTGGTTCATGCTATAGACACTTTAGATGGCCAAAGAAGTGTGCAACTGAAATATCTTGGAAGTAAACAGTTGCAACAGCACAAGATCATCAGCTACAGCACACACTCATGCGAGCCACAAAGAAACAGCTGTAAGACACAGTCAGAACAGTTACTTGAAGGAAACAACTCAAAAGGTATTTGTAAAATTTTACACAGAAAACTACACCCTAGTGCCCTCATCAACATGCAGAAACATCAGTGAAAGGCACAAGTGCACAGATGGAAGAGTGATTTGTTTCCCTGATCATTCTATTATTTACTTATCAGAGTTAAAAAGAGTCAAAATGGCTTAGGCTTGCAAATATAGACTGTTATTCCTCACGCATAAACTCTTTCTACAAGCACCTATTCTTTTCCTGTAGTTGCAGATGTCTGCATTTGATGATCTGAAGATTCTAGACACTGAAAGCATTTCATATTTTCCAGCAATGGATAATTTTGTGAAGGACTGTAGTTCTACAAACCAGGTGTTTTTCATCCACAATATGTTCCTGCACCACGATAGAACAAAGTAGCTGAAAAAGCATTTATTTTCCATGGGGGAGGGAGACTAAAAGAAATAAGAACATTTTAGAGACATAAACATTCAAAGTTACTTGAAGTGTGTATCAGAAAAACTCATACCTTAAGATATCTAAGAGAGTTTCAGATTAGATGTCTCTATCAAACCTAGATTTCACACTGGGGAAAGAAGCAGAAAATACAATGACTCCATTAAAACATCACAGTATCAAAGACTGGAGCAAGTACTGAATGCCATAGGCAAAGATCTTAAGATGCAGACAGTTTTTGACTGGAGCAGATCCCAACTTTAGGCGATCGCACACAGTGATCACCTTCAACACGTACAAACTTTGGCTTTTATTGTTTTCTTTGTTCATAAAAGGAAAACAAAATTGAACAAATTTCTTAAGTGCTTCTCCCAAGGTCTTAACATTTGCCATTCATCCATCCCTTTCTATCAGACACTCGTCTCAGCGAGGTAAAAAGTACAACAACTTTTCTTAAGGTAGCTGAGCTGTGAAAGATATTGCTTGTTTATTCATTATCCGTTCTGACCCAAGGAACAGGTTTTCAGACCCACTTCAGGAGACTGGGCAGTCCAAGGGCTAAAATGAATTGGTATACAACAGCACAATACAAAGACAAGGCCTTAGGGTTAAAGCATGTTACAACCAGATCAAGGGCTGCAAGTCACTCCATAAAGGAAAAAGCAAATGAAAGTTGCATGTGGAATCATAAGAGAGCCTGAGTTGGAAGGCACCCATGTGGATCATTGAGTCCAGGAGTTGGACTCAACGTGTGGCTCCACACAGAACCACCCAAAAATCAGACCGTATGTCTGAGAATGTTGTGCTCACACTTCTTGAACTCCAGCAAACTCCGTGCCATGACCACTGCCCTGGGGAACCTGTTCCACTGCCTGACCACACTCTGGTGAACAGTCTTCTCCTGACTTCCAACCCAGCTGTCCCCTTACACAGCTTCATGCCATTCCCTTGTGTCCCATCACTGCCACCAGAGAGAAGAGATCAGCACTAGTCCCCTGTTCCCCCTTGTGAGGAAGCTGTAGGTTGCAGTGAGGCCTTTGCAAAGGTCTGTCTACTGTTTCCCCTGGTTAGCAACCTTCCCCTTAATTTAAAGTAAATTTACAGCCACCATTTATAACTTTTATTTTTAAACTATAACTAAACAGATGAGCCTTCACTAAATACTATGAAGAAGTCAGCACCATGCTTCAAAATCGACTGCTTGCACTGCAAGATCTTGGCCAAGAAGGTCTAAGTAGCAGACTAAGCAACTACAGTCTGGGAGTTTCAAGAGATGGTTCTGGGTGAATGCTCCTACACACTCACATCTAATATGTTTCACAGTGGAAAGTTCATATATTTGAACTTAAGACATAATTAATGGGTAATTTTAAACAGAAACATTATCCCTGAAGTGTTGAAAATATACAAAACGTTATTATAGAACCGTTCAGTTCAACTTGACAGTAAACTGTTATATTTCAGTTCCTGAAGAAATCAATTCTTGAAAGTACTGAATGAATCAATTCTATTCCCCTTCCAAACATCGTTCTGTACAGCAATCTAGAGCAGCTTCCAATCCTCAAGTACACTAACATGTCACCATCCTGAACACCATTTGTCCTAGATTTGGCAGCAAGTATGTAGGGACATTTGGAAATCTCAATTAATTTTACTTCTGTTTTAAGCAAATAAGCACTTATTGATGCTAATTAAAAAATAAGTAATCTAATCAACAAGAGTTATACTGGATGTACTAATACAGGCATAGGAAGGAGAGAAGCCATACAAGAATTCAATGCTGTCATTTGATATGGTTTGAAAAGACGGGTAATGAATAGATGGCTTCTGATTTTTAACATTTGAAGATTTATTTTAAAGCAGATCACTTGAGGAGCTGTGAAATGACAAACCTTCACTCATTTACAGTCCACTTGCAGATAACTCTGACTAACAAAAGCATGCTTCTGAATACATAATGCATTACATTTTTTACTTTCAACACCTGGTGTCAGCAGAATAACACTGTATATTTCTACGTAAGATGCTCTGCAGCTGTATGCGCTTTGATTTTAGGGCAGTAGTATTTAAAATAAAGAGGAACTGAGGAAAATTATGAGAAATGATCACACACATATGGATTTAGTGGTTGTGACACATTATCTGTTAACTGACCATAACAGGCCATTTTAAAACATGAAGCAAATTTGTCTAAAAATATTAATTCCTTAGTCGAGGTCAAGAATAACCAGAAGCAAAGTAAAAAGTTTTTCTGTATCCCCAAATCCTTAATTTGCAAAAAAGCTTTAACTGCTGACAACTCCTACATCAGAACTTGGCTAACTGCCATTTCATTTCTGTACTAGCAAATCACTGCTTTTCTGTCCAGTTTAGGACAGAGGCATTAATAATTGTTATGACAGTTTCACTAAGAGTAGACTATGAGGGAGAGTGCTTTGTGTTGTAGCTATCTGGGTCTCTAAGACACTAAATAAAAAAATCACATCAATATCAGAGATTAAATATACCTTGGTTCTTCCTTCCTTCCACTCTAACAGGAAAACAGCCAAATACATGGAAAATGCCAAGAGAGGCACAATGAGTAACCCTGTACTTCACTGTTTTAAGGTATGTGTATTTATATGCTTTAAAATTAAAAAGATAACGGGCATAAGAGAATGAAATCTTTTTCAGTTTTTGATACTTACTTCAAAACCCTAACTGGATTATGGCAGACATTTAGATCAATGGATATACAACTTAAGTTGTGCTATTTTTCTTAAATATAGCTTTTCAAATGCATTAGCGAAGGAATCCTGAATTTCAGAAGAGTCATAAGCCTCTTATACAGGAAAGATCGGAAACACTGTAATACAACAAAAGAAGGCAATACTTGAAAGCCATCAGAACATTTTAAGTTACTTCAGAAGAAAATAATTTATAAAAAAATTAAAACACTACAGAAGAAGATGTGGTCAAGAGTTTTTTAATTCACTTGGTAAAAACATTAAAACTGACACTTCCACTAATTAGGATTTTTCTAAATAAAACTTTCCAAAAGTTGTATTGTCCTTCTTTATTTTTTCAGTGAGATACATGGACTTTAATGGATGTGGGTATTCAGCTTTTAGTCCAGCCACTGTGCATTTTAAAGCTAGAAAAGAAAGGCTAATGCTGATAGCAGAATAATTTCCAGGTGAACAGACAATGTTTGGTGGAGATCCCTATGCTCCAGAAAGGTGTTTACTACCTCTCAAATCATTTGTGTGGGCCAGTTTCTTGATTACAGAAAACCTCATCACCTAAAAGGAAGATAACAAAGCAACACAACCCTTAATGCTGCAGTCAAACAATGCAAACCCAAATAAAGCAAGATCAAAGGAGAATGACAGCAGAATCTTCAGATCAAAATACTGATGGAAAAAAAAAGTAATTGAAAGCAGAAAAAAAGCAACAGGAACCCTGAGAAGAGGGATACTGAAACATTAATAAAATAGAGCTTTTCTCCCAATTCACAGATGTTAATAAAAACAAACAACTTTTAAAGGAGACCACCTAGGTCTGGTGGGCTAATGAAGTTAGACAAGTTTACAAGGGAGATGGGGGAAAAACAAAACAAAACAAAATAAAAGCTTTCTGTAAAACAAACCAGCGTCGACTGTTTTAGGACTCCCTGGTCCCTCATCTCCTTTGGAAAGAGTAAAATAATAACAATAATGAAAATCAGCAATTAAAACAGAGGTCTTAGAGAACCTTTTTCTCCCAACCATGCAAGCATTCTGCGGTCATCTTAACAAGCATGTACTTCAACTTGACAAGACCAGAAGCAGAAGTACAGCTGCTGAAGTAATATACAGGTCATAAAGGTTTGTCTAGAGCTGCATAGAAGAGTAGCCAGACATCTCCTCCCTGACCTGCACTCAGTGGGAGAGGCTGAGCAGAATGAACTGCCTGGATGCTCGAGAAAATGCTGCCAAGACAGATCTCGGAGAGAGCA
Source organism: Odontophorus gujanensis (assembly GCA_013399175.1). Lineage (NCBI taxonomy): Eukaryota > Metazoa > Chordata > Aves > Galliformes > Odontophoridae > Odontophorus > Odontophorus gujanensis. The sequence continues at coordinate 5,425 of VXAB01007699.1, read as the reverse complement.
CTTGAATGGACCCACTCACTATTTCTATCATTAATCCAACAACCACAGAATTGTAGGGTTTGGAAGGGACCTCTGTAGCTCTTCTAGTCCAGCCTCTCTGCCCTTCAGGTTCCCTACAATAGGCAGTCCAGGCACATCTTGAGTATCTCCAGAGAAGCAGACTCCACAGCCTCTCTGGGCAGCCTGCTCCACTGCCCTCACTCTCACAATAAAGAAGTTCTTATAATAAAAATATAAAATATATTAAAAATATCAATTCTTATGGAAGAAAAAAGGGATGTGGACGATCCAGTAATTAAAATAAATATGCAGAATATGCACAGAACTGATTTTCTTCCTCATCCGGTTGTAGAATGCTTGGGTGCTGAAAACCAATCATCTATCTTGACCTAGATGAGGTGTTTTTTGTTTTTTTTTTTTAAATCTTGATCTTGGTAGAACTTTGGATATTGTAACTCAAGATATTCTCATAAACAAGCCAGAAAACAAACAAACAAACATGACTTAACACAAACTGTTAGTACTTCGATTAAAAACCTGTTAGAAATCTGCATAAAATTTGGTAGCAGAGAAATAGTGGCAATGAAAATACTGACTCACGTGAGAGATGCAGGTACTATCACAATGCAAAAGGTTATGCACAGAGCCAATCTCGTGTCCTCCAAGTCTCTGTGGAGTTGCTGCTCTGCAGCAGGAATTCAACTAAGGTTAGTGCTGAGTTCCAAGATAAGTCAGGAATACTCAACTACATAAACAAAATCTGGGGAAAGATTAGCTTAACAGAAGCTCTGTAGAAATAGATTTGGCAGTTACAGTAATCATGAACTCAGCATGAGTCAACAATGTGGTACTCTTGGAAAAAAATATCCTAATGTTTATGTACAAACAAGTGTACCACTTGTAAGACACGTGAACATAATGTCCAACTCTGATCTGGTCACAGACAGAATACTAGTGCAGCTTTGAGCACCACACTTCTAAAATATGATCAGTTGAACAGAAGGAAGAGAGAGTAATCACAGCCCAAGAAAACATGGGGAGGTAAGACTATACTGTGATCATTTATTTCAAAGAAAATAGTTAATGCCTGTAATTATACGAAAGGACACTAATAAAAAAAAAAACAGTGGTAAGCAGAAAACTTCATTCCACATCTACTTATACAGAAGACTGTAGTACTTAAATTCCAAATACAGACCTTAGGAAAGACTAACTTATCTGCTGGTAAGCACAGTGCCTCGGAAGAGCCTAGATCATCTCAGAGGATTGGGGATTCTCCACTGTCCGTTATGCTAAGCAGCAGGCTAGTCAAATCTCTATCAGAAATAATAGTCCTACTTCTAAACTTGTGTTTTACCAAAGAATTGGATTAGATAGTCCCTTAGCTCTCCTTTAAAAACAAACAGTAGGTCAATTCATATGCTCTGCATAGAAGCGAGTGCTAGATCTATGGAGACTGCATATGAACAGCAAGAAGTTGATTCTGCAGTCCAGTCTTTAGATCCCTTCTACCGTCACCTTGAGATTTCTAGATCCTGCTCAGAATCTGTTTACAGACAGGTTTATAGACCTGTTGACAAACACTGCACTATTACTTGATTTTGGATTTTTTCTCTTTCCGAATATCAATAACCCTGAAAAGAGAGAACAAAGCATAGGATTCCCACCCATTCCTGATCCACAAAGCACCTGCCAACTATATTCAGAGACACAATTCCAAATTTCTACATCTAATGCTCTTGAACCATCTACATCCTGCTTTTGCACTTTGATGCAGCTTCAAAAGGACAAGCTATGACGAGATCAGATGATCCTAGGAGACACAGGTTAGAGCCCTCCAAGGAGAGGGCATGAATCTAATTTTACTATAAAGACTGTTCTTAGTCCCAAAGCTGCTGTTGGTTGGAGCATGTGCGTATCTGCCAGATGTAAGGTATGCGTGGTTGAAAGGCAGAGCAGTGCCAGGCCAGCAGTACATCTCTGGTCTGATAAAAGCACTGAAAGAAGGCAAAGTAAGAGAATGACTCAGGACTCCACTACCACAGCCTCAAGAACAGCCTGGTAGTTCACTATTGCCATCCCCCATTGGGAGCTTTGGCTTCTCAAGTAGAAAGCAGTTGAGACTTTTTCCCTTCAAAGTCTGCAAGACAGCCATCCTATTTTCCATACTGAAAATAAAAGCAGCTACAAGTCTGAATCTAAAAAAAAAAAACAAGCCGTCTCTTAATTTTGTCTGTTTTACAGTTTAAATACTACTGTTTTCAGATCACAGACATGAGATAATTTAGTCATAAGAAGATCTGAAATAATTGCTATTAGAGATTTTTAAAATATAAACCATATTTTGCTTACAGGCATATGTTGTACTCACTCTATTGATTGCAAGCTGGTAAGATAAATCACTGATACAGATTAATTGAAGTAATTAACTGGAAATCTATACCCTCACACAGGTTTCCTCCAAGCTGTCAATGCTGCAACTGTAGACAAGACACACCACGAGTACTCTAGACACAGGAAAATTTTGCACACGCATTTTTTTCCATGTGATGTCTTCTGCGTGTGTGGTCTTAGTTAAATTAGTAGAGAATGATGGGTAAATTGTCACACACGGGCATGGGTGTAACCCAGAGCCATGCCACAGGTCTCCGGGGAAAAAAGAATAATGAACAAAGGTAAGCTAACAGACACTTCTTAAAAAGAAAATCAAGTCATTGATTATATTGTGGTAGCTCAGTCAATATGCTACACAAGTTATGGCAGCAGCTCTGCCCACAGCACAGAAATAATGAGAAGGTAGCATCCAAGGGAACAGTAGTTTTGTGCAGTTATTTACATAGCACTGAGTTTTTACAGATCACAGAATTACTGGGGAGTTTAATGACTTTCTTAGCAGACTGCCTGTTCCATTGCCACCAAAAACGTTTCCTAACATTATTTCCTAAAAACACTCTTGAAGCATCTCACCTACCTGAAGTGAAAAGTCAGGTGATAAAATGGGAGTTGGGCTTCAGTGGGCTACTGCAGAGATCTGAAGTGGGGTGGAGGGAATGTCAGAGAAACAATCCCACCAACATACAACCTCAAATATTAGCCCAATAGATAGTATTTCACTTGTCCAAAGAAAGACCAAATTATCCAATCTGGCAGAATCGTGAGAGGCAAACTGTCCTGAAGGGAATAAATATCACCTGTTCCTCTCCCTCAGAACCACACCTATCAGGTCACACGGCTGCTGCACTGCTCTGCACAACTCTGTTCACTATTAGGTTGCACCAGCTCTGAAGGTTGAACACACATACGCTCAAAACATTAACAGAAATGAAATAGATCTGAAGAACATAGAATCGAAAAGGCTTGTCACAAACTTCATGCTCTAAATCTTGACAGACTTCAAAAAGACGGAAAGCATGAAGTTTTTACATGAATGCATAACTACAATATCTTCTGTGATTCTGTGATAATTAACAAAATTCCAAACTGAAAATAAAAGCAGCTGAATTATAGATCCTAATTGGGTTTTCAGCATCACTGAAATGAAGTTAGGTGTAAGACATAGAGACTACAACTGGACAAGTAGCAGAGATCAAATCATTGTTTGGATATACAGGAATTAGAAAAACAGCTTCACTGCAAAAATGAATCACATACAACGTTAAAGATGCTTGGTGCCACCCATTAACACAGTAAGTTGTCATTAAGCATACTTAATTAAAAGATCTAATCTACTAGCAGTAAAAGAACAGACTAAATGAGCAGATGGATTCAGATATATTTTGACCATTTCTTGATATTTCAAGAAGATAAGTAAAGGTAAATATAAACAAGAATAAAAGTGAGAGGAAAAAAAACAGCCAGACAGAGTATCTCATTATGAAGCTTCATACTAGAAAAATAGAAAGACACCGAAAAAACTCCTTTCTTTCTTTTTATTGCACCTGTTTATCTTCTCCAAGATGTTTTGCTTCTGTTAAGCAGGTTTCTTAAAGCTTCACCTAGCTATAAATAATCACATGACTAAGAAATTCATTATATCTGGATCTACGAACATGAAATACAGCCCATTGCCTGAGGAGAATTTAATCAAATGAAACTGTCAACTTAGAATATAATTTAATCTCTTAAAAGTTGCCTTTCTTTTACACTCACCCTCTCCTGAATTTCACCCCTGCTAGAGTGAGTGATTAAAGAATGGGTCTATCTGCCGTCCACAGAAGTAAAAAATATTCTTTTGTTTTTGAGCTCTTTGGGCCACCTTCCCCAAAGACACTCTTCTCAACCAGACAAAGATTACAAGCACATAAATTGCTATTTTTCTTATCTGAAATGACCTTCAGAAAGATCTGGCCAGTGGCTGGATTGACATGCTGCAAGTTTTCATAGCTGGTGTTAGAACAACATCGCAGTAAGCACTGCAGCCTTGGAACAGGTTGGGGTCTGATGTGTGAAATGCGTGTATTTTGATAAAAATCCTGCTGGGAATTTTGCTAAGGCAAAATTAAGCCTGGGGTTCCACTCCATAAATTATGTCAAAACATCATTCATGTAATTTCTCATACAACGTGAGCTTAGCTCTGTGCAATCCTATCTATTCTCAATTAAGTTATAATCCCGTTCCCACATCCAAACATAATATTCACCAAACAGCACCACCACACATGGCACGTAACAGAACACAAAACAGTCCTGCAGACAACAAGGTAGTGTAAGGTAATGTAATTTTAAAACACTGCTTCAAAGTACATGTTGCCACACTCCATCTGGGTGCTGTATGTTGCCACACACTGTACCCTTTCAGTGGAAATATGATGCAATATTGAGCTTGGATTCTCACTTACTTGTTCTACGGAAAGTCTGAATTTTGTTGTAAATACTGCCCCAAGGAAAATCAACAGCAATTGATAGATACCCTTGAATATACCTGAATGCCAAATTCACTGCAAGGTTCTGTTTTCCACCTTGTGATCTCTAGCTGGAACTCTCTTTTTGCACTTCACTTTTTGAAGTCTCCGTGGGGTTCATAGAATCACTAAGGTTCAAAACGACCACTAAGTTCATCTAGTCCAATCATCAACCCATCCCCATCACGCCCACTATCCATGTTCCACAGTGCCACATCTCTTCTCTTGAAAACCTCCAGGGACAGTGACTCCACCACCTCCCTGTGCCAGTATCTGACTGTTCTTTCTGAGAAGAAACTGTTTCTAATAACAACATGAACCTCCCACGGCACAACTTACAGCCGTTCCCTCATGTCCTACCACTAGTTACCTGGGAGAAGAGGCCAACCCCTAACTCTCTATAACTTCCTTTCAGGTAGTTGTAGCGAAAGATAGGGTCTCTCCTGAGCCTCCTCTTCTCCAGATTCAACAATCTCAGCTCCTTCAGCTGCCTCCCAAAATTCTTGTGCTCCAGACCCTTCACA